>CM050221.1:25232500-25362500 GCA_027475355.1 Coilia nasus
GATAATAGACATATCTTCATCCCGAATGCTCATTGAATTACATGGCGAAGATGAGTTGGCTAGATCAGCTACTGCTGGATGAACTGGATATGTTTTTTACTCGATTGATTGATTGATTGATTGATTGATTGAATTAACATAATTATAAAAATGCATGTGTCAATTATGTGTATGTAATCAGATATAGCCACCATCATGACATTTTGAGTATTGGTTTTGTCAGTCATGTTACGTCAAGTGTTTTGTGAACACATTACTATGTTAAGCCAAATACTTAAACCAAGTACACACACACACACACAAGGCAAGGCAGGGCAAGGCAAGGCAGGACAAGACATGTTCATTTGCATGGCACAATTCATACACCAAGGCTATTGAATGTAACCTGGTAAACCAGCCCCTCGTACTTCATTTCATTTTGTACAGAGGGTCTGGAACAGAGACCGTCAGAAGCAATTTGTTGGAGGTGTGGACTCTGCTGAAGTTTAAAAAAAGTGCCTCTACCTTTACCCAATCGCTAACGCATGGTCGTCACGTATGCAATTAGCCTACATACGCACTACAATTCAAATGTAGCACACAAGGTCAACGTCACGGCTAACGAACACACCCTCTGTTTGCTGATTAGATCGGTCTTGCTGGGACCTGCTAAATGACCCTTAAGAGATTCCGATCCAGACCATGTGTACAAAATGAAATGAAGTACGAGGGGCGGGTTTACCAGGCTATATTGAATGTGCTTTACAAAAATAAAAGCAAAGAATAATATGTAAAAGCATAAGGGCTTAAAAGGATAAAAGTAAAAAAATAAGGTAAATAACAGACATATTTAACAGAAAAGAAAGAAAAAGCTGAGTAATTAAGGTAAATCATTAGCAGAAATGATCTAAGAACAGCTTGGTCTTAAGTCTAGATGTGAAACTGCAAACAGTAGAAGCATTTTTGATGTATTCTGGAAGATGGTTCCAAAGCTTCTAAAAGCTGCTTCACCACATTTTGTTCTGACAGCAGGTTTTACAAACAGATTTATCTGCTGTGATCTTAGAAGTTTAGTTGGTTCTTACAGCTAAAACATAATCCGATAGATAGTAAGGTCCTGTCCTAGTTAATATTTTAAACACAAGAAGCAAGGCATTAAAGTCAATTCTATAACTGCGCGCCAGTACAGTTACCTTAAAATTGGAGAAATGTGGTCAGTTTTTTTTGTTCTAAGTTTGATGGTATTTTTTTAGAAAGGCCTGTGAGAAGCCCGTTGTAGTGATCAACCCTACTGGAAATAAGTTGATCTTGATGATTTGTCCAAGCTGGAGCATATGGGACACCACAGGTCAAGGACATAGTACAGTTCCCAATGTCAACAAAAAAGTACTTAAAAATACTTGTAAGTATGATTTTAACCAATTGATAACTATACCAGTGAATCCAACCCAGTGCTCCAGTCGATGTGGTGGTATACACTGATCCACAGTGTCAAAAGCTGCACTAAGATCCAATAATACCAAGACCAATGCTTTGCCAGCATCAGAATTAAGATATATATCATTTAATCATTTAATCATTAATTTTATCATTAGAGGTTTTATAACAGCTTTTTTTCAAAAATGAAGGAAACATGCAAGTCTGTAGTGATGTATTTATAGCCTGAAGTACATCCGCTGATATAAGGTGAAGAACAGATTTAAAGAAATAAAATGTCAGCAAAAAGTCCAGTTCAAATGTGGACAAACTGATATTCCATACTGTTTTTTTTTCGAGAGAGAGAGAGTTTCAAAGTCAATTAAGCTCTCCCCCAGAGAGAGGAGGAGCTGATGCCCCCACTGTCTGTAGCCAATGGTTCCAGATGTGGAACTATTGGTAGCTGAAAAGCTATATTGAGTCAACTTTTATCACACACACGCACACACACATACACACACACACACACATACACACACGCACACGCACACACACACACACACACACACACACACACACACACACACTTACACACACACACACACACACACACACACACACACACACACACACACACACACACACACACACACACACAATCCAAACACTAAACATGTTCTGTTTTTTTTCCTCAACATGTTTCTATAAACCAAATCAGATGTAAAATAACAGTGCCCTGATTCATGCCTTTAGACATGCAATTGTGCTTTTACAGGTTTTAGTCAAAGTGTTAGATCTCATTCATGGCCACAGAGGAATGCAATTTCTAAAAGAAAAAATGAGTGAACCATAATTCCTGATGTGGAGCAAGTGTTAATTTGATAATCACTACTGCTTATGAGCCTGGGAGAACCAATGTTTACCAAAAAGGTGTGAGAGAGCAAAACTGCTTCCACTCTCTTTAAAAATAATCTAACAAATAATTTCCTTGAGGGATACAGTACATACTTCTGGCAACTTCGTAAAGTCAGAAAATCTGAATATTGTGGCCCAAAAATTTGCATTTTCACCTTCATGGGCAAACTGAGCAAATATACTTGGTGTTTGCTTTATACCATATAGAATGCAAGAGACAAATAGATGAAACATACTCATAAAGCTGTACATTATTTGACTATATGCTTCCAGTAGGAGGAATGCAAGATATGTACAGCTCATCTCCACCCGTGAGTCAAACACTCATCTCGTAACCAGCTCAGACACAAGGGAAGCTCAGTGACCTTTGTATTCCATTACACCCAAACAAGACACGTGAAGACATCCACACAGACACAGAAGCCAGAAGCAGCATGGAAGTGAGGGCTAAGTTTAGCTCCTAGGTGTAGGGGTTGGCAGTGACTGGTAACATTGTGGCAGACGGTCAGACCAAAACACGTTTTTCACACTCGTTTTCTTCCAACAGCACCCTCAGTTTTAATCATTAATTGAAGTGACTTCACCATGGAAAGCAGCCCACGGTTTGTTATGGTTAGCTGGGGACACACTCCCCGTTGTCATGTTGGGTAGTAATCACTGTAGGCTTCTCTCTTGGGGGAAACCTCAGCTTTCATCTCACCCCATTTCTTTACTTTGTGATTTACTGCTACTGTAGGTAGAAAGAACGTAAGTTGAGAGTCAGAGTCAGGCAGTGCGTTGTTTGAGGCATTGTTTTTTCTTTCTTTCATTATGTAATGGATTTTACTGGCACTTTATATTCATACATACAATAAAATGTTCAGCATCTATATCTGGAATAATCATATAAAATTCGTTCTCTCTTTCTTGCTCTGTGTGTGTGTGTGTGTGGGTTTGTGTGTGTGTGTGTGTGTGTGTGTGTGTGTGTGTGTGTGTGTGTGTGTGTGTGTGTGTGTGTGTGTGTGTGTTGTGTTGCGTTCTGACTATATTTTGCACATAATTATATTTTGAAGACAGTCACTCTATTATATGCCTTGTCAAATGACATTTCATCTATCTGTCTGTCTGTCTGTCTGTCTGTCTGTCTGTCTGTCTGTCTGTCTGTCTGTCAAAACAGGCCTAATATGGTTTCAATAACTGATATGTTGTCCTTGAACTGTTCTCAAAAAAAATATATTGCTTGTATGATTTGAGAATTATAGCATTTATTTTTTATGTACATTTAACGCAACGTCCCAACTCTTAATGTGGAATTGGGAATTGGGAGTTGGAATTGGAGTTGTAAAAAAATGAAAGTCATAAATAAAGAATATGAGTTTTCCCACTGTATAATAGTGGTAATTATGAACACAGATCTGTGGGTGGGGGATAATACAATATTCTCAGCCAGATGTAGTCCCATAGGAGAACATTCATACTTATTAACTGATACTCCAGTGCTAAAAATTCAAACTGCTACCATTAATGGCGTGATGGGTGGCCTTTACAGTACTACGTCAAAACTATGCTTTTCTTGTGTACCACTGTCTCTGTGCGTTATAATGATTATAAATGACGCGGCCATCGACACATCATCCAATTACGCGTGGAACACGGAGTTGCGCTGCAGCACAAAATAGAGTCCAGAGAGTTGTGTGGCTTTCGCGTGCACTCCATCCATCAGATGTGGGTCACCCTACAGAATGATGAATGTATGTCAGGCGCCTCCGGGGACTCTGGAATCCCCTCTGTGCTGCTCGCCCGCGGGCTTACAGACCCGCTCGGCTCCCCTGGGGCCCCGGGGGCTGCGGGGGCTTATCGGTGAGTGTGAAAATAACTCGCCATGTACCAGACAGCTTTTTTTCCCTATGCATTTTGTCAAAGACTTATTAAATCACAGCACACTGGGAAATCCCTACAGGAATGGTGTTGGGACTGTAAAGCCCTCTGATCCCAGTCTGTGGGGAGATGAGGAGCTTGCTCTCATTTTTGGTTTCTCTCTATCTCTCTCTCTCTCTCTCTCTCTCTCTCTCTTTTTCCCCTTCTCTCTCTTATTCTCTCTTTCATTCTCAGTTCTTACCTGCAGTTTGCATGTCTGGCAATAACGATGCTCCTTAGCATATGCACACTATATGAAATCTTATAAAATGCTGTTTCTTTCGTAACTCCTTACAAGTTACTAAAGAACAATTTGCTACATCTATCAACTAATAGACATTTGTATGTTTAGCACAGATGGAACTTTACTGTAACAAAAGCTGCTATACAATATCTCTATTGGCCTCCCAGATGTGCAGTACTATCCCTCTAGACATAGAACCTGGTAACATGGATTATGTGACGTGATACAATAGTGCTTCAACAACATCCACAAAACTGGTAGTTAAAAGTGCTAAAAATGTTAAATGTGGGGGCCTGGAATAAGACAAACCTCTCAGAATCACACCCTACACCTGGAGACATGTCCTCTTCTTCATCTCCTTCACTCTTTGCCATTCATCCTGATATCAATTTATATCATAATAATTAAGCTTAATATGTAAATGCACACACCATTTCCACTACTAGCTCAGTGTAATGCATAACAATGTCATGACAAATGAACCCACACATTTTTATCATTATAAATATTTCCATTTTCTTCTCTCTCGCTATTCTGATAGATTATTTAATGGCTCATATCACATTGGGTGTAGGTGTATCAACAAGAGTTGTTGTACTGTGGGCGGGGAATTTTATTACATTCTTAGAATATTTTTTACTTTTCTAGCTGTTCTACAGTGGAGTTTTAAAAAAGCTAACTGTCAGCTCAATGTACTGAGCTAGTCTGGTGGCGTGCTGGATCTTAAGTGCTCTAGCAGCACACCACAAACCCTCAGTTCTCCTGCCGTTCACTTCTCTCTTCCCAGCAAGACATGTCATACCAGGCAGCGCTCTGTAGTTTGGGTCTGGGGGGCATGTGGGTGATGTGAGGTGGAGGGCATGGCGGAAAAGCAGCACAGTGCATGGCTCCAAAACAGCACACTCACCTGAAGTGAATAAAATGGAAGGCATACATATTTCATTTCTACATTCAAAAACAAGCTTTTGCTCCCCTCTACCTCTGTGTCCATGTCTGGCAACAGATGACACTGACCATGAGTGCAGAGTATCTACTTGTGTAAAATGGATTATTGAACACACATACTTCTTCAGTATTCAGTATGTATTAAAAGTATACGGATGCATCTTGTATTCCCAAAATATTAAGGGTTTTCATTCAGTATGTATGTCAAAAAGCACAAGCACATACATTTCTGAATGTGTACAAGCTGTCAGGTTCATCTTCAATAAGCTACAAGTAGCATGCAATGCCATGTTGCATTTCAAGCAGCCATTGACCACGTAATGACATCGGTGGAAAATTAATTCTCCCAATAACAGGTCTAGTTGAATAGCAGAGGAAAGGCATTTGAGATTAGGTCCATGTTAACCAGACCAAGGAAGAGTCTGAGAGTGCCTACATAATGGAAAAGGACACCTGGGAATGCACAGAGAAGTGAATATGTCCTCCTATGTGACTGATCAATGATCATCTCATTGAGATCCATTAAGACACACAGCCAGCTACCAGAGAATCTTTTGCATGCACCCTTATGTTGTGGGTGCATTAGGGTTGGCACACTACATGTGTTCACTGGTGCTTCCTCCAGGACTGTGGCATTCATTGAAGTGTGGGTGATGCATAAGTGGGTTAAAGTGCAGGGCTTTATTTTTTAGGCAAACAGTGGTATATTGTATATTGGTATATTGTGGACCCTAGAAATGGTAACACTGGGAAGCAATATGGAATTACAAGGACAGTCATATTTGATAAGCAACAGAATTGCTATGTAGTTGAAAACTATAAAATTATGGTTATATGCCTCCAGTATGGACAACAACTGACCAATCTCGATTTTTATGACTTACTTGCCACACTGTCACATATAATCTGGTTGCATTGAAAAGACAATGAATGCAGTCAGTTTTAGGGAGCACTAAAGCCTCAAATCAGATTATTTATGACATCAAATATGGCAATGTTATATATATGTACACATGAGGGACAAAAAAGCATTTGAAACGATATGTGTTTCATGAAGTGTTTAAAACCATAGGTAAAGACAGTTTAACTTATATCAATTGTTCTCTTTTGGGTTTTGGTTTTACCTCTATACAAAGTAACAATGTAGAATAGAATAGTGGAATTTCAGTGGATTTTGTCACCAAGGTTCAAAATCGCACACAGGAGTACTTGTAATGTCTTTTTTGCTATGCTATCTTTCCAAGTTGAAGTTTTCATTAGAGATGCCAGATTTAGTCATTTTCCTCACATACATACGCACTGCACCTTTTGAACAAAACCAATTTCCTATCCCTACTGAGACCCACAGCATGAAACAGCTCCAAAGCCCTGATCAGCTATTCATATATACAGTATTAGCATAATTCCTAATATACCTCACGGCCCTACTTTAATATTTAAATTTGCAAAACCAAACATGGCTGGCCTAGGGAAAGCACTTAGATCCATGTGGTCCACAGGCAAACATGCAGAGGGGGCTGCCATTAGCATTCCAATCTGAGTTGTGGGACATACATAAGGCTTGATAGGTCTGAAACATATCTGCATATACATATTTGATCCTTGTTGTTGTTGTTTTTGTGTTTTAGGCATTTAAGCATAAGGCTTTTCATTCTGAATTTTATTGATTCATTTAATACTTTATACCTGATCAAATGGTGTGTGGCAGATACGTTATAGAATGGGTCAGTTTTATAACAATAAGTATGAATCAAGCTGCTCTACAGAATCTCATCATACATCTTAGCCCCTGATAACCTATGTGCCTGTGTTGCCATGGTGAAAACAGCAGGACCTGTGTGTGTGTGTGTGTGTGTGTGTGTGTGTGTGTGTGTGTGTGTGTGTGTGTGTGTGTGTGTGTGTGTGTGTGTGTGTGTGTGTGTCAGATGTTATTGGCTGTAACACAGCAAAAAGTTCATCTGAGGATGTTGACTAGTGATCAGAATATGGATAGACAAGTCGTGACACATGACACTAAACTCTCCTGATGTTTAATTGACAGTATATTATTGGTGTGTTTCTGTTATGTGTTGAACCATAGGCCTAATGCCTGTAGCAAATGAGATGACCTGTATAGCTGTAAATAAATCACTATTGTTTGTTAAACTCTGCAGAGCATATTTTACCTGAAATGCTACATAAATGAACAGATGCCCCACAAACTACATAAAGCTGTGTGCCACTTTATTAAATTTCGGCTTCATAAAGTCCACTTGTGAAAAATGAACAAGAGATATTCCACCATCTAAAGGAATTTTCCCCATCTCCTTTGACATGAGCAAAAACCCAACCACAACTAATCACTTCTTACAATTCCAGCAAAAACCCCTCTCAAATAATCCTCTGTGAAACAAAATAAATGGATTAATTTTCCTTTACACCGCACAAATTTCACATTTGTCAGGCTCTTCAGTTGCAGCTGTACTTCTGAGAAAGGAGCGAAGCCAGCAAAGCCCGTACAGCACAAATCCCGTGACGGCACTGATAGAGCACCACTGCCAGGCTAAGGCCAAATAATTAGGCAGGGATGGGTTAAATCATATAGACCCATTAATGAAAAGCACCGCTTGTCATGTACTTAATTACCACATTATTTCCTCTGCTGTGACAGTGAAAAAAGTTGCTCATTAAAGCCGCAGTGTTTCCTTTAAGCAGATTGTGTCATAGCAGCCTCCCCGTTCACTGTAATGCATGGCTCATGCTCTGGGGGCGTGTCATGATAATGAGGAGCTAAAGCAGAATTAAATCTCTCAGTCACCCGAAAGGTGCAAGCACACAATCAGTCTGCTGATGGGGAATGTGATACGTATGCTGAAAGCAAAGCTGTTTGATTCATGTGTATCAAGAGGAAAATGGAGGAAACTGTGAAATTAGCTTGAAAAACTGTCAAGAGAAATGGAAGAGACATGGGTGTTTTTGTAGTCATGTTTTGGTGTGCTTCTTTAATCAGAGAAAAGAGGGAAACATTAAGGATGTGCCATTGCCTCCAAAAGTAGGTGTGTGTGCTTATAAAGAAGACTGTGAAGAAGACTGAGTGTGTGTGTGTGTGTGTGTGTATGTGTGCGTGCGTGCGTGCGTGCGTGCGTGCGTGCGTGCGTGCGTGCGTGCGTGCGTGCGTGCGTGCGTGCGTGCGTGTGTGTGTGTGTGTGTGTGTCCTTGTTTGAGATTCATGCATGATCCATGCCCTCATAACCTTGCTGCCCTGTTTGTCCATTCAGCTCGACTAGCTTTGCCTTCTCTCTTTCAGTCTTTCTCTCTTTCTTAGTCTTTCTTCCTTGCACACCCCCACCACACACATACAGACACACACACACACACACACACACACACACACACACACACACACACACACACACACACACACAACACAACACAACACAACACAATCTGACCTACCTGCATTACTGCAGAGACTCCTTAGCTTCCTATCATAGTCCTATGATAAACAGAGATGCAAAATTGATGGTTTGCTTCCAGGAATGAATGTTCCTTTTTTATTTTAATTTAGTAGTTACTGTTATTACATTGACTCTGAACAGTTTTGTGACAGAACCAAAGGCCAAAACACTTCTTTGATTTCTCTCCTAGCTGACTGGGTCTTGTAAGGATCATCAGACATGGATGAGACTTCCGAGTGCACACTGGTATGTAACGTCTCTTGTATGTCGAAGAGATGTGTTAAACATGAATAAAACAAAACACATTCAGATTAAACACTGGTCCTTGACAGTTCACAATATTACGCAACCAGCAGCAACTAAAACATTGGCAGTGGGAGAGGCACAACCAAGTGGAGTGCCTGCAGCACATGACTCCCCCATTGCTCAGCTTAAAACTATTTTCTGGATTAATGAGCTGGGTCAAAGTTGACAAAAGCAGCTTATTATTTTGCTGTTTTGGACAGGGCATATCAGGTAGGGTTAATGAGGTAACCCTGCAGATACAAATTACATCTCAGAAGTGTTTCGCATGCAAGGCTGTGTAGCTTGCAGGATGTTGCAGGAGATTGCATACCCGCCATGCTGTGTTTTATGCCATATGGGGGTATTCTCCAGAAACCCATAGAGCTGAACGCTCTCTCCTTGAGTTGTTATGGAATTTATATAGTTTTACGTACGAGAGTGAGGAGAGAGGAGTTGCTCCTCTGTCAAGGTTTATTTGATTTTTAATTCCTTCTAAGTGTCTGAATCTCTTTGGGACATTTTTCCTGGAACTGTTTAAAGCCATTAGGCATTTTAAACCCCGGGCCAGTGAGGGGTTCATTCAAGCAAATATTTAAATTATTTGAGGTTTAAAACTCAATGCAATCCTTTAGAGAGATTCTGTGATCAAGTATTGCATAGAATATCCATGCATTAGGTATCACATTTTAAAAAGCATACTCTCTCAAGTAGAAAAACTACATCTCTTTTCATACTCTCCTACAGATACTATGGTTTATAAGATTGTCAGTCATTCTGAGATCTCTTGTGAACACTTTGTTGTCCATGCTTCATTCAAACTATTGAGGTCCAGCAGTTGAATAAGCACAATAGAGTATTGTTACAACATTCCACTCCAGTGGGTTTCTAAATAAAGGACTGGGATTTTCTAATCTGGTGTCTGGTGCTCTCTCTCTCTCTCTCTCTCTCTCTCTCTCTCTCACTCTCACTCTCTCTTTCTCTCTCTCTCTCTCTCTTTCTCTCTGTCTCTGTCTCTCATTATCTCTGTCATTCACACACACACACCCTCTCTCTGTGTCTATTTCTGTGTGTGTGTGAGAGAGAGAGAGAGAGAGAGAGAGAGAGAGAGAGAGAGGGAGAGAGAGAGAGAAAGAAAGAGAGAGAGAGAGAGAGAGAGAGAGAGATCCTTGGTATTCATCTTGATTGATTTGAGGAGACAAGCTACCTCGGTTTACCTGGTGGGGAAAAGAGTCTCCTTATCTGACCTCACCACTGTTACTTTTGTATTTTCACACACACTAGCTACTATATGTATGTGGATAGATACATTCTTGTTACCACAATATTTCAGCTAATATGATATATAACCCACTTACAGAACAATGAGTGTTAGATTTGTCATGTCTACAACCACTTCCTATCCATCCAAACTTTAGTAAAATATACACTGAGGCATAAAGAAAAGTAAAGACCAAGTGCTAAAACTGTGCTTCCAATGTTTGCAGAAGTTGAGAGTGGGGGTTGTGGACATTAAGTCCCCAGACAAATCCAGACTCTGCTATTCTCGAAGATAATCTGAAAATATTGGACACAGCCAATATCCATTTTAGATATATACACTGCATTTAAATTAAATTTAAATGAAATTAAATTAATTTACATTTTTAAAAATAATACACAATATAGTATTACACCTCTTCTACGTATAAGACTAAGTCAAAATAAGAAGTTGAAAATGAACTTGTGCAATTAAGTGAGCAGTGAATGCTGTTTGAGGGTATGTATCAGGAGTGTTGCATAGATGGATGGTTAGGGAGACAAAGCACAGATGGGTAGGCCCTTTGCATATTGATTCCCCTGCACCAATCAGGCGACAGGCACAGCTGTTTAAAGCACAGCTTCATTATAAACAGCAGGCGTGTGGCATTGCCATCTCCCTGCCATATCTTCCAGGTGCCTTTAATAATGCCAAGCAGCACACATGAAATCTGATTACTGCATATCAATCACACTGTTGGGTTTTCTCATTTAGTCTTTGATTGGCACAAAAGAGCCACTTTTTTCAAAGCTGCCACTTGTGTGGCATTCATATACATGGCATTTGCATGCACATGCGTCGACTGACATAGCACATGGATTTGCACTAACAGCTTTGGTCTTATCTCCCAAGGCACATGCAGGCGAACATGTATTAGCTCACACCGTCTCAGGATGTGGGAGGAAACAGCGAAAATTGCTTTTGAACATCTGTTATTTAAGAGACTTTTTGAAAATTCAACCTTGTATGAAGTACAAGCTTACACTATGAGCACCCCATAATTAAGAAAAGGAAAGAAAATGCTAAAATACTGACATCCTCTGCACAGTGTAAAAAAAAACATGTGAAAAGGAAAAGCAGAGTTTCTTGCGATGACAGGTTCATGCAATGCGCTGACAAGCAAATGACTTGCAAATACAGCTGCGCAAGGTCATTAGGAAAGGGTTAATAACAGTTGGGTATGACCACAATTCTTTATTAACATTAATACAGTTATTCATATTCAGAAAGAAGAGGTAAAGAAATGACTTCTGGGAGCCACAAAAGAGTGTCAGTGATGTGGAAATAAGTATGGCATCTTTTAATATCATTTAAATGAGCAGAGCCTGACCATGTCCTTTGCCTAACCCTCCAGGGGTGTGGTTTTAAATAATTAAACTCTACCAGGCATGGGAGGGTTGGTCTTCTGAGCAAAATATACATACTCTTACTTCACTTGCATGGAACAGCACTAGCAGAGCATCTGATTGCAAAGTTCTGCAAACCAATTTCCAGTGCAGTCTGTCTTCAACAACAGTGTGTCAGAACATTCAATAGAAATGCAAAGTACAAACACACATAAAGCCATACATTGTGTGTTTTCTGTGGAGTGATTAAACAAAATCACTCGAAGACTCCTGGTCAAAGAGATAAAATGGAATAGAAGTAAAAAAAGAATGAAAAGAGACCCAGGCTTTCTGTGTTTACAATGAAGGTAGGTAGGTAAAGACAGAGAGAGAGAGAGACAGAGACAGAGACAGAGAATGCAATTCCCACTTTGTGGTAAGAATAGTATGAAAAATGTTTTATGTATGTTTGTGAAACATGCTGTGTTTGTGACACAATGACCACAACCACTTTCTACAATGTGTATGTTATTTGGCAGACGCTTTGTCTTGATGCATAAATCCCAAAAAAAAAATATAGCCGCAAAAGGTGATGACGGGCCCTTGCACCAACAGCCCCACAACCCATGACATTTCACCTGTTCTGTTTTTCACTTCAACTTCATTTAGTTTTTGTATTTCAACATTTTCATCGTTGGAAGTGGGCATGGGCAGGCAATTTTTCAGAAGAGATTCCACTGAATAAAAGGAAAAAGAAACTTAGTTGTAAACCATAGCTTTCTACAGATAATAGACAAAAATGTGATCTTGTAAAATTACAGGGCCCCTATGCATGAAATGCTATGGTACTTGGTATTCCTCTTGCTGATAGTACATGACACATTTGGTGCAGTTCCTGCCTTCTCGGACCAAGATATTTCCAATTCAAAATCCCATTTTTTGTATTTACCCATTTCACTAGGTGATGCTGTGCTACAAGTAAGTGTGTTTGGACTGGATTGATACACCTCTGTATTACCGGCATACTAAAAATAAATTGTTGTCTTGGGCAACATTTCTGGGAAGTTGTTTAGCAAAAACTGTTTTTGAAAATCTTTGATGTACCACAAAATACAAAAAAACGGATTGACTAGTAGGATCTCCTAGTACTGGAAAACAGCTGACACAACAAGCAATCATTGGAACAGGAACAGTCAGGAATGAAGTGGTCTACAGAGGGTATAAAGCTTCATATAACTGGCATAGAATGGAACATGTGACTTCATAGAAAAGAAACAGTGCAGGCAACAGCTTGCCCCATTCATCTTGCAGATGCAGATAGGTTATGAACAGGCCGTAGCATCATGGCCTGAAAGCACTCCTGGCTTCCCAGGCCATGTGTGCAAATCTGTCTCCTGTCTGGGCTGCAAGTGCTGACATGGGTTGCATCACCCCAAAAGTGTAATAAAAGATTAAACCTTGCTAGCTGTAACCCCTTATACATTTGATGAGGTGGTGAATCATTCATTGTCATGATAAATACATACAGCTACATCTGATTAATCCCATACCAACAGAGCTCCTTGAGAACTCCTGCTAAGGCTGAATAATGATGGTCATATTACAGCCTACATCAAACCCACTGCCACGATGAGAGGCATACTGTATATCAGAAAGCACCTTAGTTCTACGATATACCTTATGTAATCCTGCTGCTTTTTATACTCTTTTATGCTGTAGACAAATTTTCTGTCTGTGTGATTGATAGTATGTGTGTTTCAACATGACTTGGTAAATGCTGAAAAGAGAGTAAGTATAGCAAGCCCAAGAACTCTCCAAGCAAAGACGAAAAGAAACTACAGCCGCAATGATGGACCCTTGCACCTTTGGTCCCCCAACCCATGACATTTCGCTTGTTCTGTTCACCTGAATCCTGTTTGTGCTGTTTTTCTCACTTCTATTATCTTGCTGATTGTATATGACAAATTGTGTATCTTTCCTGCCTTCTCTGTACAAGATATTGGCAATTCAAAATCCCATTTTTACATTTACCCATTTCACTACCTGGTGTTATTTTTATTGAAAACATTTTCTGGACTTATAGCTTTGAAGGGGAACATTCCCCTCTATGACAAAATGTTACAAAATTGTGCATGTGTAGATTTCAGTTTTATGCAATGTGGGTGATTAGAAGCCTAGATATTGACTGTCAAGCTATTTTAAGGTATGTGTTCAATTTTGGTTGTAGTGTAACTTTGAAATGGCGCATCTCCAGATACATCCATACATATTTTTTTTTGTTTCCATTGTCTACAGATGATGTATACCAAATGCGGTGGGATTTAAATGAACACCCTATGATGAGTTGGTTTACTTTGACTTTTGTTTTTTTTTTTTATTTGTGGGACATTATTTTTGTTGGAAGTGAGCATGAAGGGTGTTTTCAATGCATCACATTTCAAAGAACTTGAGTAACAAAAAGCTTTTTTAAGCTATAGTGTTCTCCCTATAATAGCCAAAATGCCATATACAGCACCCCCTAACAAAATTTCATGGAGGTTGTCTTGCTGATTGTACATAACACATTTTGTGCAATTTCCGCCTTCTCTGCATAAGATATTGGCAATTCATAATTCCAATTTTTACATTTACTCATTTCATTAAGTGGGGCTACAATACTAACAAGTGTTTATGGGCTGGGTTGGTATGCCTCTGTAACACAGGCATACTAAAGAAAATATTGTTGTCGTGGGCAACATTTTTGGTGAGTTATTTAGTGAAAACAGTTTTCAGACTTCTAGCTTTGATAGGAAACAGTGCCTCCTGTGACCAAATGCCACAAAATTTTGAGAATGATGTGTAGAGGTTGCCAAGTTTGGATGTCAAGTTTCACCAAATTTTGGCAATTAGAAGCAAAGATGTCAAACAACTTTAAGCTTCACATTATTTTTTTAAATTACATGTAACTTTGAAAGGGTTCTTGTCAAGATAAATCCTTTGATACATTTTTGTCAGCATTGTCTGCAGATAACATATGCTAAATTTGTTGAGCCTCACATGAGCACCCTATGATGAATTCATTTAAATTGATCATGTATCCAAACGCATACAACCCCAATTACCTGACGTACCAGTGAGAGTGGCTAATGCAATGTATACATGAAAGCTGGTTGCTTTGGCAACCCTAACACACCTACCAAATATGGTGTAGCTAAAACAATGTGCCAAACCAAGTGCTCTAGAACATAAGAGGGGCACACCCACAGCCAAGCCTCTGTCCCTGAGAAGTGACCATCAGTTCCGATGTGTGTACAAATGTTCATCAGTTTTCGTGCATGGGAATTTTTCAAAAAGCAGTAGGGCTTCGCGCCTCCGGTGCAGGCCACAACCTGCACCTTCGGTGCTCTGGTCCTAAATAGAACCGCTGTGGTAGATGGCAGGAGAACACTGCCAACCCTGAAGACTCTAAGATATGTTCACTACTAATATAATTTAAAGCACCATAATTGATATGAACTCCAACAATGTTAAATTAAGTCTTGTCTTTTTCCTTATGAAAATGTTGTAATGGCTGGAAATATGTACAAGGGAATGTAGTATAGGCTTGACATATTAATTAAAGAGCAAATACGTCTTCTTGTGTAAGAAAGCGTTCTTCTGTGCCACCTATTTCAGTTTTTTGAGACCTTTCAAAGTGCTCTAGTGCTATTGTCTATCTATTGAAACAAAATAAAATCCTATCCAATATTGCAGGGAAGACTGTATTTCATCAGTGTGGTTTGTTTTAACAGTTCAAACCATATGCAACTTCACAGTAAACTGTATTGGTATTTTGAGGGGAGAAATACTACCATAATGTGGCCTGACATGTTTGCACAGAATGCTCAATTTAACTTGGAATATGACTGACTGATTCAGAGTGAATGAACACAGATTTTAATAACTTTACCTGTAAAAGAAGCTTGTTCATATATTTATAGTGTAATATGCATGAACACATTAAATAAAGGGTTTAAAAATGAACACATTGCCCTGTGCTTACTACCCTCCCTTGGCTATTCAATGGCAATCTGACCAGCAGATCGATGTGGTTATAGACTGTTTTATGAGCAACAATATGTGTGCTGTCAGCTTGTTCTCAATTGAAAAATGAACTACTCAATATTAACTCTGTCAATGACAAAAAAAAACACAGAAGCCCATAACCATTCAGTCATGAAACAATAAACTAGCCACAGTTTCACCAGGCGTCACATGCCAGTATGCAAACAGAACTTTGACATTTAAGACAGGACTCTCTGGGGTGAGGTGGGAAGTCCAGGGCACAACAAGAGAGACAAATAAACACGAAAATGCTCTTTATTGCTTTTAACCTCCCTTGTGCATGTCATAAATAGGTCAAGGTCATCAATATTTTATCGAGACCCTTTGGAAGCATGTGGGGTGGGGGGGTGGGGGCTTCATAAACTGCAGGATACCTGGCTTAGCAAGATGAAATTTGAAGGATTTAAATTAGTAATGACATTTTACCATACATTAATTTTAATTTGGCAATTGGCAATTTATGCACATTTTAATTAATGCATTCTTTTTAATCTTTCCTCTTCTGAGGTGGTGGGACCCCCCCACTAATAGATACAACATTTCACAGTAATAAACCCCTCCATCACTCCACATCCTCATACATGAGCCACAGCAGACTTCAAGCCTTCAGGAGGGCCCTTCAGTCAGAGGGCTGTAAAATGTCTGTGTGTCTGATTATGTTTCCAATATTGGTAGGCTACATATAAATTATCTACATAGCTTCTTCAGGTTGAAGCCATTATTTAGTCAGACTTACCTTAGTCTATTTTGAACTTTTTTCTGAGGAGACTGACTTCAGATTTTGGGTATGCTTGGCAGCATTGTCATGCTTGGGAAAAAAAAAAAAAAAAATCCAACCTGACATGGTCCAGGAGTGCTGGCATGATAAACTCGAACCTGTCTGTACTTTTCTGCATTCACAATTCAATGAATTTAGACAATATCCCCAAAAACACTGGCAGAAATGTAAGATAGATAGAATTTAAAATAATATACATCAAGTGGAATCGTCGGTTAAGTGCAATTTCTTCAGTTTCTGAATCATTTTTACATTTTTTGACAGATGCTGCCAAAATGATTTTCCTTAAGGGGGTTCTGACATGTGGTGATTTTGGACAGGAAAAAAAGCATGATTGCATTTGCAATGATGACATTTTTTATTCTTGAATGTACTGTAAAAGGTGATCTTGGATGTCAGGTTTGATTTGATCAGCCCGATAATTACCTTGACGCAGAGCAACACAGGCACTGCATCACTGTCCATTCCTTCTTAACACATCCGGGAACAAGATTGCTGAACCAGGAGGAGCACTCATCTTAGAGTATGCTTCATGTTCTAGTAAGAAATCACACAGAATGAATGTCTTTTTTCTTGGTAAGGGAGGTTATCTTTATATGCCCTCTACCTTATGTCAGGGTAGCTGTTTTTGACCCAAATGTATCTGTGCCTATCTGGAGGAGTCTCGTCTCCCTTCACTGGAGTTTTTATGAGCTTCCTTCTCTAGGGGAGGTGAATGAGCTGGAGGTGCTTAACCCTGAGGAAGGTCACTCAGGGCAGTCTGTGGCATGCCTCTTAGAGGTGGCTCAAACTTGTTCATATGAGAACTCTTGACTTCTCTCTACTGTCTCTGGTAAACAACAAACAAAAGCAAAACATTTCAGCAGGTGCACCAACCAACCCAATTTTTTATTACACTGTGTTTTGGGAAACAGCTAAATGCTGTTTAAATCACCCTTTCAGGGAAAATACATTATGATGACATTATACACCTTGCCAAGTCTAGCATCTTGCTTGTTAGGATAATTCAAAAGATTGAATGGAAACAATTTTCACTATAGATGGAATTATACCAATTACAGGCAACTTGAGAAATGTTGCATATAACCCTTTGTCTTGTTGCTGGCTTGTTTAAAGGGAATTGTGCTCATTTTATGCATGATATACTGTGGCATATAGGCTTACAGTAGATCACCAAAATATACTTTCACAGGCTAGATACGAAATGTTTAGGAAAAAAACTAACAATAGGTGCCTAATTTCATAGATGCAGTCAGTTACCATGTGCAAAGTGTGAATACAAGGACCAGAAAAGGTTTTTAAAAGGTGTTAACAAATCTAGAATGTATATTGTGCAATATAGTTTGCTAGTTGACTTAATTTTAAACCTTGCACAGTCATACCTCTATATTAACATTACAATTGTAAATATGATCAACCCAACACACAGAATCACAATTGATTGATTGGTTTTCAGGACTGAATGGCAAATATCTGCCAAATATCAGCCAGATTTTCCACATAGAGTGCATAACATGATCAGATTTGATTCTTGACCCCACAGTTAACATTACTCTGGAAACATTTCCTTTTGCTTCCTTTCCTCCTTCTTCCCTTCCAATCATTTTTCTTCATTCCCTGGGGACGTTGCGAAGTTTCCTATAGCCCCTCCCCTGAGAGCACGAGGACCTGCTGTGGATTCCCATTAGCCAGACTCCCCTGAGTATAGCCTCCCTCCCCTGGGACTCACGGGATAAGATGATGAGCAACTGGGAGAGGTGGCATTCACGATGGCAAAAAAAAAAACAGGATTTCAAAGGGACTGGAAAAAAACAAGGGCAACCTTTGGAAAACTGCTAAACTATGCTACAACGACTAGCAGCTAGTGTCTTTGGAAGAGTTTATCCTGTCCTCTACATTTACTGTACACAAGCATGCACATCTATTCTTGTCGTTAAAAAAACTTCATACAAACCCTTATCTCTGTTTAATGTAAATCGGAGCAACTTAACCTTTAAACATAAGTTCATCAAAATATCCTGTGGCTAACATGATGATATGTTTAGATAAACTGCTGGATTTTTAGCCTGCAGTCAACCTCAAAAATTTCCCACAAACCATGAAAAACTAAATTAACTGTGATGTAGGAGGCAGAGACAGAGATCATTTGTCTCCCTCTAGATCTAAAATGGATCTGGGATAAAGGAAAGCGGTGGAGAGATTGGGAAAGTGTGTAGGCAGCTGTGCCAACATCATGTGAGAAGCGAACTGTGAAAACTAAACACAAAAAAACTGCAAACAGGGCAGAATGATGACAACAGGTCACGAATGAATGCCAATATCCTTCATAAAAATAAAATAAAAATTATCGAGATCTGTCTACATTTTACTCTGACAAACCATGGTAATATTACATTCCCCTTCTTAACTTGTCAGAAACTGTGGTAAATCACAAACAATTGATGACATTTCTCAATACATTCTTAATTCATTTACCTAGCCTCTTTCTCTGTGCCTTAACACAATCATCATGCTGACTGCGATCTGAAATTGCATGAGCTATAGTCTGCTTACAGCATGCATTATCTACTCAGACTGCTTTGCCAATTATTAGTATTACTGTAGTATTATTAGTATGTCCCTATGGTAAAATATGGCTGGAGATGGAGTTGTTGTGACCTGGCGCACTTATTTTGTCCTGCAACAAGCACACTGAAACCAGATGCCTACTGTAAAGGTCTAATCTCCACCATACACCCGCATAGTAAGGTCAACAGACACAGACCCTAGACATAACAGCAATGTGTACATTCACATATAGTTACCATGGCCTTCCTCAAGCCATTAGTTCTACATTCGATGAGGTTTCATGAGAGATATGATAATCAAGCTTTCCAGAACTTTGTTTTTGTCAAAAGAATCCTCACATTAGCATCTCCAATGGTTCATATGCAGTCCCAATAACTAAACACACCCCTGTTAAATCTATTATGCCATGGATTACCACATGCAAAATATAGCTTAAAGTGAGGCTCAACCGGACACTCATCAAGCTTTGCTGACAGGTTGTGCCACCCTTACTAGCTCTAACTTGTAAGTATTAAGGGTGGGCATATTAAATATAGATAGTGGTATGTGCTATGAGATGTTTGCGATATATTATCAATATGCCTGCATCCACTGTTGATACATTTTCCTAAAATATGCAGACACTCTAAATCCACCAAAAATCCACTAACATTTGAAGTTATTACTTTATAACCTCTCAGATACAAATTCAGAAGAATTATGTACAGTGAAAAAAATATACATGTATACACAATTCCTAGTATTTGCCTTTTAAGAGGTATTGTTCTTCTTGCTCATCATCACCCTTTAGCTGTAATAGCATTTTACAGTGCAGCCCCTTTTTTCGCAGGATACCTCGTTGTAATTACATATTGAAAGAACACAGTATATATCTTTGAGGTTTTATGTCTGTTCTGCATCCAGTGTTAGACCACAGCATATCTATACTTTCCACATGTGAGGCAGATGAATGTAAGTCTGGTTTTAGCCTAGTCCCATCAGTGGTAATAGCACAGATAGTTTGCTAACTAATGAACTGTCTTTGACAGCACTGACATTGACTGATTTGTAAATCAGTGACCCATGAAGGGATCCTCTTCGCATAAACTGAAGTATAGTCAGTTTGGCAAAGGAACACAAGACAGAAATACACATGACAAGCTTTGTTATAGTCCAGTAGCGCCAGAAGAAATCCATCAAGGTGCTCTGGAGAGCTTTACTTATGTCCCCCTAGGAGCAGTCCGGCCTCAGCGGATCTAAGGGCTCATGCAGGAATGTAAAAGGACAGTGTGTCAGTCAGATACATAATGAGTCAGATACATGATGACATGGAGCTGGGGGAGGAGATGGGTAGCAAAGTGGCTTGCAAAGACAGTGGTGAGAACATCCATGTTTTCAAGCAGTTTAAATAGCAGCGATTCATCTAAGCCCACAAGGTGGCAGGAAGTAGTCAGCTGAGACATACATACATACATACATTTTGTTTATTATACAGAAAAGAATTTTAGTTACAGTTGGTCCTGGTTTTAAAAACTGGTTTACAGCAGGTTTCTGTTCTGTAGGACACAAACACAAAAAACAAAAGCAAACAAAGCTTGCAGGACATTACCATAAACCTGACACATATAACTTAGAAAGCAATAGACATTACATAGGTTGCCCAAATACACACATGCATGTAACAATCAATGAGTGCACATAAAATTGTTAACAAGGTGCAATCTGTATGCCTTTTTGAAGGCTGTGGTAGAATGTGATGCTCTGAGGTGTAGAGGGAAGTCATTCCAAACTTTGGTGAAAGTATGAAAAAAGTACCTCTGACCATAATTATTTCTAAAGGCAGGGACTGGTAATAAGTGCTTCTGAAAGTGATCTGATGAGATGCACTTGTCTTGTATCATGTATTGGGAGACGTGCAGTAACTGGTGACGTGCTATTTAGAATCTGAAAATAAAAAGTTATGGCATGAATGTTTATAAAGTTTTGAAAAGTCAGGGCATTAGTGTGTGTAAGTGCAGTGCTTTGGCAGATTACTGTGGTATATTGAGTGCACAGTAGTAAAGACATGCAATTGATGCAATAATTTCCCTAGTGGTATAAGACCATATTGGAAGAAATTGTAGAAAAAACAATTGCATGTAAATGGTTTTCAAAAACAGAAAATGACCAATATGGCCCTATCTTATTATACACATATACTTTCTGGTTAAGCTTATTTATTAGTTTGGAGTTGTGTGTTTACAATCTGACAGGTGTGAGTCAAGTACCACACCAATAAATGTATAGGTCTTTGTAATGACCAGGTCTTGGTTTGCAAAGGTGATGGGAGCAGTAACAGAAAAGATTTTTCTAGAAGTATAAAAGTACATGCATTCAGTTTTCTTTACATTGATAGTTAAACATTTTTTTTCTTCAACCAGTTATGTAAGAGCTGAAGGTCAGATGGTGATTTGGTATTTATAACTTCATGATTTGAATCAGAGAGAAACATAACAGTATCATATGCATACAGTAAGCAATAATTATATACTTGGGGGTAAATTATTAATATACAAAAAAGCAGTAGTCCAGGAATACTGCCTTGTGGCACACCCATATCACAAGCTAAAGGATCAATGTTACACTATTAATTTTAACAGCTTGTGACCTGTTTTTTAGGTAGGAACAAAAAAACAGCTGCAGACCAGTTAAAAGAGGCAAGTTTGTTTAGGAGAATTTCATGGTTCACAGTGTCAAAAGCTTTGCAGAAATCAATAAAAATAGCACCTGTAATATGACCTTTGTTAAGAGAGTCAGTATTTGTTCAGTGAAGAACAATAATGCCAACGTAGTTGAGTGTTTACCAGAATCAACCAGGTAATTTGATTGACAAACAGCTGACAATTTTAGTTAAGTTTAGTTTAGGTTTGAGCCCGTTTAATAATGGCTTTTTAACTTTGTTAAAAGATTAGTGACTTGGTATTTTTTTTTATTTCTGAAAGCTGACAGCTTAGCTTGACTCCATGGCCTGCAGAATTAACGCTACGCTTGATTCCTTACAATTTGTCCTGTTTGATCTTTGTATGATTATATGTTTCTGAGTGTATTGTAGATACAGGCCAATCAGCTAACAAAGAAGTTCCTATCAGTTTTCAATCATTTTGTCCAAACCCTTACAACCAACAAATCATGACATTCTTTGAACAGATTGAAAGCATGAATTGTGTATCCAAGACTGATACAGTTTTCTCCACCATGCATTGCCATTATCTCTTCTCCAAGAAAACTACTACTGGGCATATTCACTATTAGTGGGACTGTTCAGAGAGACTGAGGAGACTACCACCAGCATAATCAAGTTAATTCTGGGTCACACTGGATTTTTTTTCTTTCATTCAGCCATGTGTAGGTGTCCCACGCATTTACTTAAGTAATGCAGATTGATAGCACTCGCAGTCTTGCAGTCCATGTCATGAAGTGGCTGCACCCATTTCTGCTCATGAAGGCAGACAGGGATCAAACATCACATCCTTCTCATCCTTCTGCTTCCTCCCTTTTAATGAAATGGTGTGCATGCTGAATACATGATAAAAACCCCTTTTAAAGGCCAGCGTCTTCCATCTGTATCAGGCAAGTTGGGTTCCACTCTCTATGAAATGCCTCTGTATACTACTGGACAGAGCTACAACCAATCAAACCACTGATTCCGATGACATGCCTAAGCTTGTTTTTCATTGGTTTTCTTATTTCAGGGGCAAAGGAACAGCCGGAAATAGGTAGGTTGGCTAGACAGACTTGAATATGAAATTCTATGCAGTGTCACAGGCTGTATGGTGGGCCCCGGGTGGAGGTGTATGATTAGTGGATGACTGATGTGAAGGTGCTGTCATGCGTTGTTAGACTTTACAGTAAGAGCTTACTTTTCCTCAGAGTTCTCTGTCATGCCACAACATCTGACAGATAGGCCGTCCCACCACTGACTGGTACTTGGATTACTATGGTGAAACCATTGACTGAACTTAGCCATTGACTGTGCTCAGGACATTTTTAAGTCTCACCACCCAGATCCCCCCCTTCATCTCTCTCAAAAGTCCTTGTAGTCACAGGGGGACACAAAGGGAAAAGGCTGACTGTGAGTGATATGCACACAACAGTGGATCTGGCCACTGTGTCCTTTCACAGAGGACAAGTATGATTGATTGGATCACAGCAAAACTTTGTCAGGTTCACATTGGTAAGGAGATCTCTCTGATAATGCATTTCCCAGCTGCACAGTGACACTTGTCAGAAGGTGCATTTTCATGAAGCATGATTCAGGGATGGCCACACATGCCAGCCATTCACCAGTCAATTTTCTCTGTGATTTTTTTGGTAACAATTTATTTAGATAGTTCACTCACAGAGACATGATTTATTGAAATTTAGTTTAATTTTCTTTATTCTCTACTGAATCAAATCCAAACTCTAATCCAAATCCTAACAAGACACTGTGTGTTTGTGTGTGTGTGTGTGTGTGTGTGTGTGTGTGTGTGTGTGTGTGTGTGTGTGTGTGTGTGTGTGTGTGTGTGTGTGTGTGTGTGTGTGTGTGTGTGTAAAAGCAACATTGTATCCATCCACCCAAAAATTAGAAACCAAGCTTAGTACATAATCTAAGAATGTAAAACTCTGAGAGGAGGAAAAGTTATGTTATCGGTAAAGTGTCCTGAATTATTGATCTACTAAATTAAAGTCCAGACAATGAACAAGCGAGTAGTTGGTTTCTACCCTTAAATAGACCATTTTAACCTTTTCTTCACAGATGCAGACCCATTGAAGAATTGAAAACACAGGGATGTCTGGAGAGAGAGAGATAGTGAGCGAGAGAGAGAGACAGAAAGAGAGAGAGAGAGAGAGAGAGAGAGAGAGAGAGAAAGAGAGAGAGAGAAACAAAGGAAAGAGGAAGAACATTTCCCTTTGTTCATGTGGTTGGTACTGGTTAAGGTTGTTGGAAAAGACTTGACATCTGTGCAGAACCACCATGTGACATCATTCAATTTAATCAACACCAACAAGGAAAGCCTGTCATTGGCGCACAGTACATGCTTTACAGCGATGTCCATAAATCTCTGTGAGTGACAGTTCATTCATTAAGAGAAATTACTTCTCTGGAGATTGGGGTAGCGTTTCACCACAATAACATGTGCCTTAACCATTAAAGATAGCGTTCCAGCTATATATCTCATATCAAAACATGTGTAATATCTTTACAGATACTTCTTTGCTAAAAACCAATGTCACAGTTGTAATATGCTGTGTACATATGTTAAACCTTTGTGGTTTGCCCTGCTCTTTTAAAATAAATCTCTGAAATTGTGCAACATATGAAACATAGGTGTAATGTTATGCAAGTTATACAGTATGTGATCTTAAGTAGTGATTTTTGATAAATACGATGGCCACAATTAAAGCAGAACTGTCGGGTTGCCAGTTAACTAAAGTTGTTGCAGATGTCTGAACAAATCTGGTCACTGCATACAATCAAGCCTTTAAAAGGTGCGCTGCTTGCCATTGTATGCAAATTATGGCTTCAGACTGTTCATTCTGAACTCAACTTGAATTATGTTTCACAAGGAAATAATAAATCAAAACTTAATAATATGATAAAGTATTTCTTCTTCTGCCTTGCCAGCTCTTGGTTTTGGGAGTACTGCCTCAATTGGTTTGGGAGAAGTGCATCCTGAGTCAAACACATAACATCTGCCGGTTCCTGCAGTGCACCATTAACTGAACTAGGTTTGGCATCTATGCTGACTAATCTGCTACTGATGAACAGGCGGAACTGCTGGTGGTTCCCTCTTTCTTCTTGATCCTCTGCCAGTCTCTCCCCCTCCATTTCAATCGGGCAGTAACATCCTGTTGCCGGGTCGGCAGGATGTTGTCATGCAGACTTACACTCCACAATCTCCACAGTGGTTGCACTCGCCTTCCAGGTCACTCCCGTCTCACAAGACAGGTCTGCTGGATGCTTTTAACCTGTAAAATAATTTTCACTTCAAAGGCGGAACACTGGCCTAGCCATCTCTGGTCTGTTGGGGAGATCAGAGAGCAGCCAAGCTGGACCCTACCATTGCACAATCTGTAAATGGTGTGCAATAAATGTCGGAATACACCAAACAACACTTGTTTTGATGCTAGTTTTGGGAGCCAAATTGCATTATTTCACGACAGCTCATCCTTCAGCACTCCCATAAAATATATTAGGGTAGGTGCTTTATCACTGGTCAGACACAAACTTTCTGCTCCTAATCTCTTGAAATTGCTTTTGGCATTGTATCTGACATCCCCATAATTACCACCATCTTTAGTTTACACATGCAAGTCAGTCATTCTTATGCATGATCCTGAGCCTTCTATCTAACCAATAGCATAATCTTTACCCTGTATCCTTACCCAGAACATGTGTTGTTTGGTGCAGTTATTGTTTGAGTTTGAGATTTTTTCACGTCACACATAAAATTAAAAGGTTTGCATTATAATAGCTCTTCACATTTTTTTCCAAAAATCAGAGTCTGGCTTTTAGTTTAAATGGATTTTAATTAAATTCACTTTTGAAATCAGTAAATGTGTGTTCCTTGTTTTGCACTAGCCAAAATGATAATGTGTCTCGGGTTATGCCTATTTTAAACACATCACACCTCCCTTTCACGAACCTCCCTTCTTCTGAGGTTTAGCACTGTGGGCTTCAGCAGAGTATATAGAGGATGCTGCACATAACTGAAATGTGCCAAAAAAGTGCATTTCATAAATTGTTTTGTTGTTTTCATTATGTCAAATTAATGCTGACAAGCCGTGTTATATTGCTTAGTAAATAGATTTTAAGCAGCTTTTTGAAGCCTTCTTATTTAACTGATGCAACGGAGACCATATATTTAAAAATGTGGCCTGCCACTGCCATAGTTATATTGCACCATTTGGCACGTTGATTCTCATAAGACATACCATGGGTAAATAAATCTTGCATTTTGGGGAGCAAAAGCAGCAGCAACAGCACAAAGTTTAGCACACTCTACGCACCCATTTGCTGTGGAAGAGTGGTGGAACAGATCTGAAATACTTCGACTTCTGGAAACAACCTGCTTGTTCAATTTTCTTCAGATGACATGGTTTTGCTGCTCATCTGTTCTTTCAAATTGGACCACTTCCAATCTCCTGGAAAGCCTGTCAGCTGTGTCAAAACCTCACAAATGACAAATAACACCAGAGTTATACAGTTATAGTTTACTGGCTACATTTTAAAGCCAAGTGATTACAATCACCTGATGTGATGCAAGTTGTGTGTGTGTAAGAGAGAGTGAGAGTGAGACACACACTTCTTACTTCAACACTATATGTCAGGGGTTAGTTATAGCAGTTTATGATGTGAAATTAGTTACGAAGAACGAAAAGATGTGTGGATGCCATGGAGGGAGTTATACAGATCAGTTCATACAGGATGTAGACAAATGGCATGTGAGGACGCTTGAGAATCCAGTCAGAATATATACTACAGTCTACACCAGAGGACTAAATGTTTGTTCAGTTGGGGTTCCTCCTGACCAAAAAAAGAAAATCAAAAGCACAAAACACTGCACCAGTCCACTGGGAAAGGCCACCCCTGTCAGGTGGTAGTTTGTTCACTAAGGTAAGACTTTTAACTTGACACAGGTGGCAAACCTGCCAACTCACTGAAAGCTGATGTTGGCATGGAGATTACAGGTGAATGGCGGCACCCTTCAGAATCCAGGAAGCCATCACAGTATTGTTCCACCCCTTAGGAAGGTTTTGATAGTGCAGGCCCTGGATTGTAGACATCTACTCAGCAAGACTGGACATGAACGCCCACTACTCCCCGAACGTAGAAGCAGAACAGCATGGCAGCAGAGCCATGGAGCTGTGGAGTAAGCAGAGGCACAGAGCAGCTGAGACACATTGGGCAGCGGCGGCAGTGGCGGCAGCGGCGGCAGCGACAGCGACAGCGACAGCGGAGCAGCAACACCAGTGCAAGTCTCTGGCAAGTCTCCCCACCAAGCCCAGGTAAGCCTTCTTATTGGTGCATCAATTGTGATCAAGTCAATCCTTGGAGTGAGGCACCTAATCACATAAACGACCACAGCTGTGTCTCATTGCAGCTCCATTACCAGCATTTAGTGGTGTGCCTGGCCATGAAGAAACACATACAAACACAAACCCATTCCTGGACATTAAACAGCTCACGCCCCCTGCCCAATTGTAAACCTCATTCTAGCAGCCATTTTACCAACCATCTGAGTAGTCGTTTGTAAATCTTTTCTTCAGTAAGACTTCCCCACGACATTAGCACCCCACTGGTTAGGTTATATCTTGATGACAATTCACTCTATCAACTAAAGCACAACACCTGCTGTCTCCTGTTTCTTCATCTGTGGGAATAAAATCTAACATAACTAACATTTATATACACTCGGTGGTGTTCCACTGCTAACTGCTCACAAAACTCCAATACATTCATCTGGTTTTATGGTTGTAAAACAGCAGGGTTAGAGTAGTGAACCAACTAGTTAACTCTTACATGCATGGTGATTACACCAAACTTTTTTTTTTTTTTTTTCGGTTGATTGGATATTAAAGAAAAGCTATTTAAAACTCATTTCCTGAAGTTGTACATCTACATGCCAATGGTGAACTGATCATGTAGAGGACCATACTTCATTATACTATGCAAATAATCCCTGGACATACCACAAAACCATCCCTATTTCACAGAAGCTAATTCTGGGAATTCCCCATATGATCTGAGTATTACCAGAAAGGTCACAAACTCTGCTATTTAAGTATAAACTCAAATCATATTAACTCATATCTTAGGCAGCTGATCAGAATGATCAAGTTATATGCGCGAACACATAAACACACGTGCACGCACACACACACACACACACACACACACATACACACACACGCACGCACACACACACACACACACACACACACACACACACACACACACACACACACACACACACACACACACACACACACACACAGAGACACAGACTAATGCACATATAATTTCCCAGTTCTTTTTAGTTCACTGTTATACTGCATTCGTAAGGTTATCTCTCCCATAGCTGTGCTATGACCATACATGGCACTGAGCCAGTATTAGAAATGGGAGGAAAAACCCAGAATTCTTGCAGCATTCTGAGCACATATTCAGAATGTGTCTGGATATGTGTAAAGAAAATGGCCTGGATATCTGTAAAAAAATGCATATGTCTAAGGGAGAACATGCAAAATACTAACTTCAGAAGTTGCAGCTTTGCTGAGTGATATCTGTCTTTCAGAGAGTAATTTAAAAAAAAAACTTGGCAATAAAAAGTGGCGTTTATGTTTGAGCTTTTGGTACAAGTCTGAGGGGGTGGATTCCATTAGGTTGTCATTTTCTGTTTCTTCTAGAGATGGGCTGCCTCATTTCCCCCAGACAGTCTTTGACAGCAATGAATGGGGGAGTATGCTGTAGTGGAGTTCTTAGGAGAAGTCAGTGCAGTCCCACCGAAGCTGATGAATTAGAGACATCCTCTGAATCGTGATTCTGACTTAAAGGGTGAAAAGAAAGTGGTCTTGGCAGCAGCTATTGATTCATTAATTTTGAATGGGACGAGAATGATGAGAAGATTTGAGAGCAGATGCTTACTTCCAAACTGGCTTACTTTCATCGATTCCCCTTGCTTTGTACATTATCTGGGACAACACAGTTAATTCACATCTAGTGATAATTCATCCAGCTGTCCACTCGCAACATTCACTGTACAGCAGGTGGAGAGTGTAACAATTGATTATGTGATCATAACATTGACATATTAGGACATAACAAATAAGTAAGAAAAGCAGCCAGCAGGGCCACTTATTCATTAATTGGAAAGTATTTCCAGGATGTGAGAGGGTATAAGCTAGGATATCAACTGCTTAATGACACTGACAAGGTGGCACAAAAATCTGTAGAGAATCTTACATGAATGCTCACATGGGTTGCAGGTAGCATTAGAGTGTTGATTCAATTTGGCTGTCTATTTTCATCGGACCTGAACTAGTACTTTCATTTTCTTGCCAAGCATCAGCAAAGCTTTCAAGACCTCACTCTATCCACAGAACAGGGAATCCCTTAGGCCCAGGTTGTTTGCTTCATTCCTAGTGAGTGGGTGATAAACCCCACATCAAGTTTTTGGTCATACCAATTTCAGGAGTGCTGTGTACATTACTTGGGATTACTACAGGCCTCTTGTAAAAGGAAAAAAAAACCACATTTCTTACATCACAGTAAACAGCATTTTTGTGCTACTAAAGAGGCTCCATGCAACACAGGCGTGAGTGTTACTGTACAAAGGTAGCACTACGGCTTCATCTATACTAGTCCATGTGTACTATTTCAGAACCAGTGTTTTTTGTCCACACACATTTTTATTACTTCTGTAAGCAAAAAGTTCCTCCATCGATATGAAATGGCAGTATGCCTGAATCGCTGATCGCATGACCAAGTTATGTAAGAGCATGCAGAGGTACATGGCTGTTAATGCATGCAGCACAGGGTGGACATGGTGAAAGTCAACAGTGAAATGGGATACTTGTTTTATACAGTTTTTTTTACCATGACTGAGTTAAGCCTCCTGTCTATTTTGTATGGGGAATAGAATATCTTTTTAGTGGCACAGAATTCCTGTCTACTTTGACATTAGAAATCTGCCCTGACAGTCTATCCTTTATAGCTGCCTGGCCTGTGCTGTGAAATCTCTGCCAACGTAACTCAGATTTTTTTTAATGTTTTGGCTGCAGACAGCACGCAAAGACCTCTAATGGTAAAATATATAGGTTCAAATGTGCTGAAGTTCTCCTTTAAGGACATTAGATGTGAGTTCTGCACTATAAGGCAAAATCTCTTCTTAAAATGTTGCTAAAATTTTGATAAGAGTTCACCTGGGAAAAGGGCTGTCAAAAAGATGAATATCAGGTAGAGTAAGGTAGTTTCAATGATGTAACACAATCCCTACTGTCATCTATTTAAAACAAGGCACATCAGCTATGCCAAGAATGCCCTCCTATTCATTACCATGCTGGGTGACTAAATCTTGTTGTCATTTATGTAATGCCTTAAGTGTGGCTATTTAAAGTGTAACTCTGCAGGAATTTTCTGGCTGGAAGGTGGACTCATTTGGCATTTGTGTTGGAGTACAGTAGACCTTGATTGGATGTGCCACCAGAGAGATTAAAGGATAGAAGATAAACCACTGACTGTGAAATGAATGAGGGATTTCATTATGCTAAAGATAGAACATTTGTACCTGTAATTCCTGCCCTGTAGTAAAACAGCTAATTACACTATTGCACAATGCATAACAAATGTTTCACCTTATCCAACTACCCTGTCTATTTTTACTTCCACCTTAGTGGTGGTCACACATTAAATTTGGTGCATGCACCATGAGCAAATCAACAGAAACACCATTAACTACAGAACAGCTCTCACATGGTTTCCATTTTAATATTCCTGAATATGTAAAATGTAGCAGAAGTAGTTTGGGAACATTTGAATTGTTTTTTGTTTTACTGTTAAATGAGTCTATACGGAGTTGTTGCTCATGCCCCCCTTTTTATTTTACGAATCCTGAAACAGCTGCCTGAGGTGAGTGCCACTTCCTGTTAGGACTTCGGTGCCACCTCTAAGGTTTAAAAGTCTTTCCACAGGGTTTTCAAGTATTGTCAGAGAAGGAAGCTACAGAGTAGTTGTATCATAAGGCTTTTTTGTGTATCACTGTCCTTTAGAGCTGTGGCAATGGTAAATGTGACTCCATGCCTACAACCTAAAGAAGCAATTCATAACTCTCCAGCCACAATAATTCTATGACACAAACCAGAAGGAGCACGTAGGGCCCGATTCTCCCATTGGTGTGTAAGTCTTTTTTACGCGTGCACTTTTTAAGCACTTTCGTCTTGCGCAGATTCTCCCTTCTGAACCTCTGCCACTCCCCTAGCGCTTAACTCTGAAATACAGTGCCTAACTCAACATAGGCCTGATATATGTAAAATGAAAGCAGCATCAGTGGCAAGTTAAGTGGAGGGTAGAATGCGCGCAGGGTTCATTTACGTGCGACACTTCCTAATTTTGGGGTTGCTCCTCCCGAAGCGCGTAACTGACTGATTCCCGCGTTAATGACAGACTTAAGTCAACAGTAGAATCTGTGGGGGCACAGTTGCACGCTTTTTTTCACTTATGGGCCCTTACGCGCAGCGGAGAATCGGGCCCTTAGTGCAGAACTTTGCCAAGGCCAAATGCCCTGTCACACAATATTACCAAAAACGTCCTATTTCGCCCAGTGACTTGAATACACTCCAAAATGTAACACCTTTCACCCATGCTACACCCATAATGAATAGTTTCATGAAAATTGGCCCCACATTTTTTTTGCAGATAAATACAGACTAAATATATTACATTCTTTGCAGAGGTAACAAAGAAGGTTTACGATATGCCATGAAATTATTTAGAAGGATATCTGATGTCTATTTATTTCTTCATTGGCACTAATTGTCATTCATGTTATATCAATTTCATCAAGAGTAATTAATGTATAAATATTTTCAATTACACATTTGAGAAAGATGTCAGTTTAAATGCTAACTTGCTATTTGCTGTACTTGCATTTTGCACACTTGCAGACTACACATCTAACACCCTGCGGGATCTGATAAATTAATAAAGAAATAAAATGAGCAAAAATGCTGGTCCCAGCAGGAGTCAAATATCACTTCAGTTTCTCTAACAAAAGTGGCATTTATCAGTTTGCGTAACAGTTACATAATTTCTAGAAAACTGATGTCTTCACCAACAAGCCTGTATTGGCTAGACTAGCAATGTCTAGTCATGTCTGCAAAAGTAGATTTTGCTACTGTTTATACAAGTTGAACAGTACAGTCTTAGCCTGTATGGCTTCTACAGTATAAGCATGTATGCTTTGAAAGAATGTGATGCAATGCTAAGTTAAAGACCTTTTTTAAAACAGTCTTCTGTTTTGAAAAAGGACCTGCAAAATTCCCAGGCCTGACAGTTAGCCTTCACTAAATAACCCAAAAACAACACGAGGCCTCCTATCTGGGACAACATTGGCCAAACATTCTGTGGGCCACTAAAGTTCAACCATGGTATTGCACATTAGTATGCGCTGGCACAAAGACATGCTGTGGTGGGTGGTCACAACCTGATTGGGCTGTGTGTTGATTGAGAGCCCTGCTGCAAGCATGAGCTCTCAAGCGGGATGCTAAGGGAGCTAATTTTTCTTAATCAGTGACTCTGCCAGACATGTCTGATCCTAAGTAACCATGGACCTCACAGGCAAAAAGAAGGAAAAATTACAAGAAAAAAAAACCCACCAGGATTCACAAAGCAGTGACATAGAATAGCTGGCTCCTTTGTTGTGTTAGAAGTGTGACAGGCAACGCCCAGCTAGTCCTTGGAGTGGCATGAAATCCAAATGTGTGTGTGCGACGTGTGAGCGCTGGTCAGCTAGGGCTTGACTGATGAGCCTCTTCATAATGCAAATGAAGCCTCAGCATGACACAGTGAGTAGCACTGCTGCGTGGCCCAGTGTCAGGCCTGCCCTCCACCAATCTTCCTTCTTGCCCTTCTTTTGTGCCCATTTCTCTCTCTCTCTCTCTCTCTCTCTCTCTCTCTCTCTCTCTCTCTCTCTCTCTCTCTCTCTCTCTCTCTCTCTCTCTGTCTCTCTGTATCCCTCTTTGTCTCTTACATTCATTTTGTGCCTCTTTCCACTCACTCTCCTTTTGTGCCAGTGTCTCTCTTTCTCTCCTTCATTTAGTCTCCTCCACATTTCTCTTTTGTTTTTTTTCTACTCTGCTATTTCTGTTTCAGAGTACTGTTGCAATGGCCTTTCACCATTTTCTCTGCGTTTTTTAAATTTCAAAACTCAGCAGGAAATAATTTTCTGTTTCTCTTGCACACTTACTCTCTCTCTCTCTCTCTCTCTCTCTCTCTCTCTCTCTCTCTCTCTCTCTCTCTCTCTCTCTCTCTCTCTCTCTCTCTCTCTCTCTCTCTCTCCTCTCTCTCTCTCTCTCTCTCTCTCTCTCTCTCTCTCTCACACACACACACACACACAGAGGCACCTCTGGAAGGTAGAAGGAGCTGTGTGGCTTATGAAACAACATCTGCCACATCGCATAGGCAGAAAAAAAAACGTAGCAGGCTGCAGCTCTAGGCACAAGGTAAATGACATGGTGGTACCTCTCCGAATAACTGGCACTGTGCCCATTCACCCAAGCCTTCATCCATCATCAGCTCCTGTTGGGGTAGGGATTTGCTGTGAGGACAAAAAGCCAAAGGCCATGAAAACATCTGCTCATCAGATCTCCCCACCTGGGAGGACACTGCCTCCATAGAGGTGCACTGCGAACATATCGTCATCTGGCTGGATGGTTTACTCTTTTCCAACATGTTTGGGGAGGGGGTGGGGGATGCACACATCACTGAGCCTCACAATACTGCTCATTAAGGCCATTTGTCTACAAAATAAAAAGTGAGTTACCCATCTGTTGTATTAGGACACGCCTAAACCTTTAGCTCTTGAATGATCCTGTAACATCACCTGAGTCTCCTTGGTAATGAGTTGTACTTTTTGCCATTAGAAATTCTGTGCTTCAGCCGAGTAAAACGTCCTTATCAAACAGACGTATGGCTCTGTCATGTCAGTGTCAGTCCTCTGGGCCCGCTGGAGGGCTGTGGGAGGAGCAGGGGGAGTGAGAGGAAAAGTCATTCCCGGCTCTAAAGGACTTCTGCGCCAAGAGATAGTCTGTGTTCCTCTGGTGCAATGAGAGGTCAGGGAGGGACAGTGTTGTCGTGTGATAAATGCTCCACCATGGCAGACAGCACACAAGGCCTCCTTACATTTTTGGTTCCAATGTGTTTTTCTGCCAGCAGTGGCCCTTTGGTATCTGCCTATCGGATGCTGATACTGGCATCCTTTTGATTGAAGAAGAAGTAACTTACCGAATTAGAGTATTTTATAGCATGCACAGTTACAGGCAGTAGAGATGCGCGGATGGGCTATTTTTTCATCCGCAACTGCATCACAAAACAAAATCATCCGTCCACTATCCATTTGCACCCACAGTTTTTGACCAATTTTCAAAACCGCACCAGCCCGCCATATTTAACAATGCAGGCTATATATATGTATTTTTATTTGAGTAGTTAAACTGCCACCCACCCAAATTTCATTAAAATATTACTTTTTGGAGTCCGCGGTTGTAACCACCATCCATGGATCTCTAAGAGGCAGGGGTCTTGGAACTTCTTGTGTAACCAGAGAATAGTTGCTTTGAGGTTGCAGTTGGATCTGTTCAAGGGGTGGCATTTGACCTTCCATTAACGCCACATTGTACTCCATCAGAAGTTAATCTTATATTTTATTTTCCTTTATTGAACACTCCACCAACGACAAACCTGTAATGGCAAGGTCAGACTGAAGTCATTACATACAATGTCACTAGGACATATAAAAATCATATTACTCGATAACTTGGCTGTGACTGGTGTGTGTGTGTGTGTGTGTCAGTTCGTGTGCAGGTGTGCGTTCGTGTGTATGGGCAGGTGTGTGTGTGTGTGAGTGTGTGTGTGTGAGTGTGTGCGTGACAGCGAGAGAGGTAGAAGCTATCCACAGTCTCAGGCCAACATAACAGAAACTGTTTCAGAGTATTAATTTGAACCCTTGAGGTATTGCTGGACAGAAAAGTGGACCAATCATTTAGGAGAATAGATACAACAGTAAAAGCATTTGGCATTACATAAGCAGGAGCTCATTAAATGCCCTGGTGGTTTTAATGGCTTGCATGGCAGTCTTTGCATTCTGCGAATCCTCTATGCAATCAACACGGAGAGACGGAAAAGACGAGAGGCACAGTCTTTCAATTAACCCCAGGCTCCCCCTCCATTCGACCAAGCACCACTTGGCTGACCTTACACAGATTTATGGGGCAATGAAATTGACAAGGTTATGAAAATATGTCCCGCCTCAGGACAGGGAGCCTCCCGAGCAACCTTTCGCCGCTGATGGCCGCCATTATCAGGAGTGTCAAAAAGCAGGCCGTGAGAAATGGCGGCGTCCCTCAAACGCTCCCTCTGCTCCTCACGCTGATGTATGAGATCATACGGAGGAGAACGGATGGCAGGGGGGCAGGAGGATGACAGCAGATTGAGCTCAAAAACTCCGCCAGCAGCCGGGGACCTCTCTTAGTATTTGGAGGGTAACACTTGATGGCCCTAATTCCTCTGTGTTATGTGGGTTTTGTTGGTCTGTAAACAAATGACATCATGACATTATTATTGTTGATGTGCACCAGTGTGGCACAGGTGACATGGCCCGTATTAAATAACGCCATGCTAAACTAAGCTTGGGCTTGTTGTACTTTGAACACCTCATGACTCCATTCAAGTGACAAGTATCACTACCTGATCAATATATTTATCTGTTCTATTGCAACATTACCCCTACAAACCCTGATGATATTGGACAGATCACATATACACATACACAGTGAGTTGAGTAATTAAGGAGACTTGTGAAAGCAGACTGGCTAAAAATAGACTTTTTTTGTAAATTAAATGATCAAATCAGAAATAGGATTATGCTGTAATGGGAGAGAGCATACAGTAAAAATGTGTTTGATAGTTCTAAAAGGAATTAATTTTTAATGGACATCCCCAGGAACCAGTCTAGTTCAGATATATCATGCGAATGATGCTTTGGCATGAATATAAACATCTGAGAAGAGCATTTTACTTGGCATCACAGCCATCAATTCCCTATCAATTACAGAAGTAGTTGGCTCTCTAATGAGTGAAGTTGGAAAACTGTCAACACTGTCCATCTCCCTGATGACTGAAAAAGAAAAAAAAAAAACAGGCAATGCTTGAGAAGCCCTGTATCATCCCAGAATTTCAGAAGTGATCACTAGAAATCACTAGAAACTATAATGGTAGAAGGGTTTGCATATCCTTACCCCTCTAATCCTCTCTAAATGTAACAATAATAGTTCAGAGGAAGCTGTGTATTATTTTTAATCAATGTTCTTTATATTTAATTAGATTTTTCAAGGGAGACCATGCTTTGTCCATTTTGTCTTTTCCCTATTGTGTTTTGGACTTGTAAACAATGCAAAGTCACCCAAGCTCAAAGTACATTGTGTTGTTCAGGTTTCAATTGGTAAGTTTATTTTTTTCATTGGTCAGTCTGAAGACAGAGAGATCTTAGTCTGTGCAGCTAGCCTCAGGCCTGCAGGCTCACACTCCATCTTTCTTAGACAGCTGTGCCCCATCACCGCAGAAATGACTCATTTTCATCGATTTCAGTAAATAACTTCAGCTGTGCCTGAAACGTGCATTTTATGCAGTCTGTTGCATAAGCAAAGTAGGCTAACAGCCATCATGCACAATTAATATAGGCACTCAGGTCTAAATCACACATCTTGCCTTCTGCTATTGAGAGGTCTGAGACCACCACTCCATAGGCCTGACCTGCAAGGTTGGCCCCCCAGTTTGAGAGGTGCTGTTTTTAATAACATTTGTCATGGAACCTGCATCTCATAAATTCAAGATGTGCTGAAAATGAAAAGGTAGGCAAATGCAGCCATCATAAAACAAGCAGAATGAAAAAAACACTAATCCCGACAGGTTGTGCTGCGAGTGAGAGGCCCATAACTACCCCAAGTCCAACTCATGAGATCCACTCTTCCCAGTCTGGGTTATAGGTGATGAATTATTATGTAAATCATGTGGGTATGATTTACGTACTTCTGGAATATTATTTTAGACACAACCAGCTTGCTATGTAATGGACGACACAGTGTTTGTATACCACAAAGTTAAGAGGTGGTAATGCGAAGCAGAGCGGCCCTTACACCTTAAAGTGCATTAACTTTCTGATATATGAACACGATATGAACAATATGAACAAGTCTATTATCCCGCTTATACCACGGTTACCACACTTGTCTGATGTTAATTTCAGGTAATAATTTCCACACTTTAATTGCTAAAACAAACTTATTTGTAGAACTGCTTCCTTCTGCCATAATATGTGTCTTTTCATAACTTACTGAACAAACTGCTGTTGCTAATTCCAAACTGGAGGTTGCTATGGTCAAGGCCCAGTCCTTAGTTCCATGCCTTTGGTTTGAGGAGAAAATCCAAATGTCCAAGTGGGTGTAACCCCTCATGCCTTTATAATATAGTCATGAAGTGTTAGGGCTCATTCACACCATACACTGTCCGTATTCAGCGCATGCCCATTTTTCCATATTCGTTTAGAATGCATGTTAACAAATTACACTGTTCACACCGCACGCGTGATCTGCACGTATTCTGTTCCTACACAAACATATTGTATACGGATACGCGCTGTACACGCTCAAGTCAGTGTGAATGAGCCCTTAGGGTTAGACAACCAGCATTATGTCCAGGCAGAAACACAGAATAACTTACTGAATGAGTTTCTAGAGGGGGGTGGGGGGGGGTGGGGTGGGGTGGGGGGGGGGGGTGCTGCGATGCCAGGGGTGGCGCATGTGACCCTGGGGAACATGCTTTTTTGCCATACTAGAACAAAGTGTAATTGCATTGACTACAGTACAGACTAAAAACAATGTTAATAAAGTTATTCTTTGTTATAAGTTGATCTATATTTACCTAGCTTCTTTGTAAGTGTGGAATTTAAGTGTTCATTTAACCATTAATTTGGCTATTAGTTGTTATGCTTACCATTCATAAGCACACTGATATGGAATGGCAACTCAACTTTTCTTTTAAGATCCCACCTGAATGCCCACCTCATCAGCCAATCAGAAAAGAGCAGCACAATGCAACTTTTAGTGCTTTTTCAAGTAAACACACACTCTCTAAACATGGACTGATTTCCCTTCTCCTTACCCTGTGCATGTGTTTTCAATTCAACTGATCAGAGTAACCTATGAAAGTATGTCCACCGAGGTAAGTAAAATCAGAATTCCTTCAGAATTTGACGTTATCCTGCTGCACGCGATATTCAAGACTTTGTGAGTCTGAGGGCGGTGGGACAGACACTCAGATATTGCAAGTGTTGTACTCTGTCCACAGACAGTGGGGGTGGTCGAGAAAGTTTTAATTTGCCCAGTAATGACTCATTTAAACATCTACCAACTAATGAAGATGATTAATTAACTTGAAAAAGTTTGACAGTGCTGATTTAAGACAGATAAGCTAAATTTAATACAGGTTTATCAAAGCACCATTGAAACCTGGATACATGTATTTGGGCTAAAATTAATAAAATTAAAACATTAAATTATATCTGAACTGTATTTATTGCTAAGTATTCTGCCTCAGATATTTTAGTCAATATTTGAGATTTGTTTTGCCCTGGGCCCTAACTTTAAAACAACACAGATTTTGCTAGGATGTTGTTTTCTTTAAGGGAGAATTGCAACTGCTTGTGTATACTGTACACTTGCACATCAGTTATGAAATAAAAATGCAGCCATTCTCCAGCTTCAGAGTGCCCTGTATCAGATATTATGAATACCAACACACTATCCTGGGTCCCACACCTACAGTGTGCAAAGGCTCACTGCCATTCTCTCAGGCTCAGACTCCTCTGTAAACACCATTGATTTGCATTAGCATCTGCTCTGTCTACTCATGCAATGAGGCAAATATGAAGACAGCGTCAGATTACAGAGGTTCCAGGGCCTCCGCATTTAATCTGCAGGTAACTGAAAGAGGAAAAAAACGAACACAGTTGATTTATAACTCAGAAAATGGTGAACATTTACAAAAAGAAAGATATTTGTGCTTGTCAATTCTGTTCAATGGAAAAGTATCAAGATCAACAACAGTAACAATGGCAACAACATCAAAAATAAAAAATAAAATAAAATTCTTATCATATTGTTATCTTGTTGGAAATGTTAAGATCAGTACCCACCATTGCTAAATGAATCTTTCACCTAATCCAACTTTACCTTGAGAGTTCAGTGGTAATGTCTCAGTGATAAATGGTGTTTACTTTTGTTAAGCCAGGACATGACCAGGCGCTGATTTTAACAAATTCCATTCCTGTTTTCACAACTTGTTCTGATTCCTGGCACACTGTCAAGCTGAGTGCGTTCAGCACCTAAACTGCTTTATGGAGTTTATCTGCTGTTTCATGCAGCTGGCAAAAATGTTACAGTGCAAAGCAAAAACAATGACAGTTACAGTAAAGAACACCGACAAATAATCTAGCCCATACAAGAAACGCCTAGTCATGGGGTATCCAAGAGAGGGGTTGCAGCAGGGCACAACAATTCATCACACTCGGGGGGAAGAGTCCTCTCAGGACGTGATCATGCGGTAAGTTGATTTTTGGCCCTACCACAAGCCCAAAGACCTGCACTTGCTAACAAGGGCCTGCCCACTGCTTTGCCGCTTTGACAGCCATATCTCTGGAGGCCGCTTAATTTACAATTGTTCAGCACAGATGAACCGCTACATGGTTTCAATTCATCTTCATGACAAGACATTTGTGCCACTGTTGAGATCAATAAAACTTCATTGAGTTCAGTGCAAATCTAATTAAGGAGTGATTGCCTTCAAATAGTGATGATTTGTATGGATTAGTCACTGTATTGTTTCTGCACAAATAGCACTGCAAACACAAAAGATGACCATAATGTTTTATTTATTCATCTCAATACCCAGACACTCTTGTTTATCTAAACAATGTATCTAGAATTCTGAGCATTCTTGGAAATTGACACAAAAAATCTTGCTATCAAATGTACACTGACATTTTACATGACATTTTACAACACATATTTATAGGCAAAGTCTAATGATATATACAGCAATTTCAATCACTGCAGTGGAAACCTTGTGTGTCTCAATGTGTCTTAACACATCTTGTAACACTTTATCCTAACCCCTCATCAACAGGTCAATATGTAATAAAGGTGTTGTATCACATGTCTAAATACACTAATAAATAAGAATTATTATTGTTATGATAAGTTTTTAGCATTTTGGGGGGGAAAACATCCAACAACTTCAGCTGGGCAATTATGATTTGTTAGAATTCCACTGTAACAGATGTGACTTTTTAAAGACATTTGCTATTATATTGCTAGTATAACTTTCAATCATAGAATAATAGAATGCCTGAGATACTTTTATTCTTAGAGTAATGACCATGTAAAGTAAAGTAAAGACCATCAGTTACAGTTAAAATTGCTGTACAATTACTTCAAACCACAGACTAAGGAGTTGTTCTTCTTTAATGATGAGATGGCTTTTTGTCTTTGTAAATGTTGCTAGTGGTAATGTGGCATGCATTTGATTGAGCGCAGCTAATTCAGCAGTTCAGCATGAAATACCAAAGGATAAGCTATACTTTCCAACTTTGGCACCTGTAAATCTAAATGCCACTGGGTTTTCTCTGTCACTGCTCTCCAGCTTTGGAATAGTCTCCTGTCTCATTTAAAATACATCCTGTTCATTACTGATTTTAAAGCTAATCATTCTTTTCTCCTATCTTTTAATAGTTTAGACCCAAAATAGGTTAAATTCATGTGACTGCCTCATGTTTTCGGTCCATGGATACATACTGCTGTATGCTGACCCTCTGTGTGCCTCAGCTGAGATGAACATTCATCAGACCGGTCTGTTGTTGTTTTTCCAGACTTTAGCTGTCCAGTTTTGGTGAGTGTATGCCCTTGCAGCCTTAGCTCTATTCTTGGCTGATAGGCGTAGAAACTCATGCAGTGTTGTGCTACTGCTGCTGAAGACTATCCATCTCAAGTTTTACTGCAGTGTGCATTCTGGGATGTTTTTCTGTTTACCACTGAGTAGAGTCTCCGTAGCCCTTTTTGTCTATAGAAGTGGCACTTACTTGTTTTTCTTTATACCATTCCCAGTAAACTCGTGAAAATCCCAGGAGATTAGCACTTACACAAATACTCAAACCAGCCAGGCTGGCACCAACAGTCGGGCCATGTTTGAAATTCTTGGGATCACATTTTAACTGATTCTGATGGTTAACGTGATCATTTATGGAATTAATTGAAGCTCATGACCTGCATCAGCATGACTTAATGCACTATACCGCTGTCACAAAATTGGATGATGAGGTGATTGCATTAATATATGTCTATAGATGTTCCGATTGAGCTTTGATGAAATTGTTTTGTCTATTTCCAATTCTGCGTCATAGCGGCATATAACAAAAAATGCCACTAAAATAAAAAAGCCTGATTCTGGAACTTCACAATGGTACAAATGGATACAGTGGTATTGACAACATAATATTTAATAGATAAAACAGATTTACAGCAGTAATCTGAAGGTTTAGCTCAAGTCATAGTATTTCCTATCCCATCAAAGCTTCAGCGGCTTTCCTCTGAAAATGACACTATAGTTAGTGTGCGGCTTGCACAATCTAGCTGTGAAAAGCAGACAGGCAGGTACTTTGAAGTGGGTGCAGGGGTTACCAGTGGCAATCGGATTTCTGTGACAACTCAGACAGTGTGAAGGGCATTGCATAGTATTATCCTCTGTGGATGGCATCCAAGCAAAAAAAATGACTGCAGGATCAAACTCTGCAAAATAAGCTTGGTAAACATTGAGAAGATTTGTTGGTCAGATCAGGTCAAAAAAAGTTTTCTGTATAGCTATGCATGCAGCACATATGTTTTCTGTTTTTTGTATAAATATAGTATGTGTGAAATGTTTGTGTATTGATGTGTGTGTGTGTATGGATGTGTGTGTGTGTGTGTGTTTGTTTGTTTGTTTGTTTGTTTGTGTGTTTGTTTGTTTTAATGGACAAAGACCACATTCATGGTTCCGTAATAAATTCCTGATATTAACAGAGTTCTCCAGATGTGACTGAGGATCTGCCTCTGCAGTGGTGCTCTCAAACCCTTGAATTTTTTGTTTTCTTATTTACTACACCACATTGTCCTGATTACTTGCACATTTACTTTATACCCTATGTCCTATACTGACTATACTTAACTGCTGGTGTCAATGCATCTTAATTTGATCATCATAACCCAACATGTGGTCTTTGCTTTCCTGTGGCGTTGCCTAGAGCCAGGCATATGTAACATATGGCTAATAATTACCTCCACCAGTGGAGGTTATGTAATCATTAGTGTTTGTTTGTTTGTTGGTTGGTTGGTTAGTTAGCAAGATAACTCAAAAAGTTATGGATGGATTTTGATAAAATTGCAGGGTAGGTCAAAAATGGGCTAACTTAAAAGTGATTACATTTTAGTGGTAATCTGGATCCCCATCTGAATCCAAGAATTTGTAGGATTCTTCACCATCGTGAGATAGGCCCAATGTGTTCCCCATAGAACTGTCGCCTGTGTTCCAACACCTCCAGCTTAATTAGACAACCACTCAATCAATATACAGCATGGGTCTACAGGCAACTTAGTGTAAAATAACAGGACAGACAGATCAGTGTTGACATAATGATAGAAGTCTTCCCAAAAGATATTTTACTTTTTCTTAGATATTTTACTTCTTTATTTCCTCCTCTAATGACTGCATCATTACAATTTCAACTGCCAAAATAATACACGAATAAAGCTCCACACACCATGTCATATAACCTCATGAGAAGGAACAGATATTTGAAAAGGCCTTGCCATAACTATAGTGCTTAAAATGTTTCCTCCAATAATTTTACATTGACACAAACTAACTGAACTAAATTAGCCATGGCAAGAAGAGAGTTCAGACCATTTTATTAGTTTTGTGATGCACAGGAAGAGATGTTAAATTCTGTGTGCAAGTGGTTGTGAACTCTCCACAGCAGTCAACACTCTAAATGTCACATATAAGTACTCTTAAACAACAGTCTGGCCAAAGTAGAACAGTGAACAGGGTGGACAACTGGGTGAATTTTAATCATCGTATAGATGTAACTCTCAACAACAAATAAGCCTTCATAAAAGTCTTACTTCAACTGTCAGTTGTGCACCTTCATCATTGTTTTCTTTAATGAATCCACAACATCTCAAGAAAGACATCTTTATTTTCTGTGCCACTTTCATATTTTACCAGCATTTGGTTGGTGTCTGGTGCCAATTTCCAATCCAGTTCTGCACCCTCATCCACAGCTGGGGTGCCACTGAACAAGACATCTAACCCCACATTGCGACAGGAAGACTGTTCCTGCTAAATTACATGTAATGTTTGTGCTGAGCATGTAATAAACAATCTATTGCCCAGGAAGGTGCTGGGTGATGGAGGATCCTGATGATACATGAGACATTCTGATGATACATGTACATATGTCAGACATGCACAAGAAGACCATGTAGATGTAGTCGTTGTACAGTTCATTTCAATGCAGTGGACACTTTCCAGGCATGGTTGCACCAGGGTTGCACACATAAAGACCTTAAGCAAAGGTCCTATCTAACAGTTGAATGTGTTGGCATTCACTTACACGGAAGCACGACAATGACAATGGCATAGTATGTCTATGCAGATTCACAGAATGGCACAATATTTTAACATTTGCATTTAGGTTTGTGGTGGGAAGAGACTATTGGGCAGTAAGGGTATGATTTTCAGGACAGAAGAGGTGTGGGTGAGCACCCTGAAGGCTCATACTCTAGGAATCAGCATTTACATGCTAATTTGGCCATGGCCATCTACTCCCACATGAACAAAAGCAGTAGCAGCTATCGAGTAGAAAATAGTTGGGTCAGATGGTCTGATGACTGAATTTATATATTTGTTTTTTTTTGTTTGTTTGTTTAGGCTACTGACATAATCTGATGAATGACAGATTTCCCATTATTTTACCATTTGAGGTCAAGACAGGTTTATTACTTTTATTATTGTGTGCATAGCAATGCACAGAACTGAATTAGGGTATAGGTCTTGTACAATTACACCTTACCAGATGCTATCTCTGCATGACAGTAGCCTCATCATGTGCAATCAGTATGCATTTATTGGGTTCACTCCCAGGTAACAACACCAAGCTGCTGCAATAGTACTGCAGAGTTTTATTCTGCACTGGTGGGTTTGCTGGTATATTTAAAACAAAAATGCTATTTTTACAGTGTTGACGGTGTAGTGAAATACAACTGTCCTCAGGAAGTGGTAGAAATGCTAATGGTCTTGCCTGCTTACACAGCAAGAAACTCCATTTTCAGATCACTGACCTTGAGTATCATCAAACATGCAATAAGGACATTTATGAAAACCTCTCAGTACTCAGTATTCAGTACTTTGCTCAATGACTGCATTCCCAAACATTTTATTTAAAATGTATTTTTGTCATGGATCTGTTTTTACTAGTGGAGGAATCTTTGGTAGGGGTCTGACCCCCTGCCCACATGAAGCAGCAGAACCTGGACATACTGTTATTGGCTGGGTTTCAAAGATGCAGTTAAGAAGTTCTTAGCGCTAAGAACTTCTTTAGACCCTTGTTAGGGCTTCCATTTTGGGTGTTTCCCAAAATGCTTCTTGGCCTGAGAAGACCTGCTGTTAAGAAGGATCTCGAAGAAGGGTCTGGAGCGTTCTTAACACTCTTCGTAGCGACAAAAAAGTGGAGACAGTGGCCCCTCCGGCAGGTAAAGCAACATGACACTAAGCAGGGAGCTATTAATGCAGTGCTCTCATGCATTCCTACTACCCATTAAGTGTTAAAAATTAGGCTCAAAACATGTCCTCTGTGGTACCATGTGTTTAAAATGTTTTACCTAATTTCTCCCTAATATTTTTCCTAAAATAGTTTTCTAGGAATGTTCTTTTTTGAACTACTCTTACTCTCCTACTTGACCACTTGTTGTATGGTAAAGCAACTTGAGCTGTTGAGTAAGGTTTAACCTCAGGACACATATCGCCTCTCCAACCCAGGGACAAGTGACATCACACTACTGACACATAGAATTGAACTCAGCTGGAAAATAATCAACTGCAGCTTGATGACGGTCCAATGGATGCAGTCCAATTAGCTACTCTGGGATCAACTTGTCATTGCATTCCAGTTAGGAAGGCAGTTAAGAAGGATGTTGGTTAAGAAGAAGACGCTGGTTAAGAAGGCCGTTAAGAAGCCATCTGGGAAACACTCTTATCTTAACACTTTCTCTTAGCTGACGAGTTAAGAAGGTTCTTAACTGGGAAACCCGGCCATTATTGTTATGACTGGAAAAAAGGACAACATGCAAATATTAACGAGCGTTTTTTTTTTTTTTTTTCATTTATCTGTCCTGATATTTTAAAAAATTATGTATTTATTTATTTTTTTATTTTATTGCCGCACAGACATGTGAAATACTGTGGAATGTGGTGATCTGGAAATTTGGCTGTTCTGTTGTTCATACATTATTTAGCAGCTCAGATAGCAACAGCTCTTAACAGTAAAATGGATATATTTGCTTGAATAAAAGAGGGGGTTGTATCATCAACTGAAATAATAAATAAAAAATGTGTCTTCTTATTCTTCTTCAAAAAATCATAGTGTCACATATGACATCTGATTTTGGTAACAGTAGCACAAACATAATGGATGCAAAAAAAAGAATAACTACATTTGGAGGCGATCATAGTAATGTTTGTGGTGGTGACGGTGGGATGGGTGGGTTGCGGGTGTTAGAAAGAAATTACCTCTTGTTTTCAATCAACATAACTGTTTATGATCAACAAAAATCCAATTCCACCCAGCCAAAAGAAATAAAATAAATAAATTATGTAAGCAATCACAAAGAAAATGAATCACAAATGAATCGGAAATGCTTTTGGGAAATACTCTGTCTGTCCATGTGTGCATTTCTTTGCATACATTTTCAAGGCACAAAAGAATACATTTTTTCCAGTCCATTTTTATCCTAATTTGGAGGCTTTGAATTACGAATGATAGCTTCAACAAATGCTTTGTGCTGAACGGTGAGCATAAAATTAATTCACTCAATCTAGATCAGAACAACAGTTGTGTTCCAATATACTGCTCTATTAATTCTTTGTAATATTGTTATGTAGTCAGTGTATATATAAATACATATTATGCATGTACTGTTTATGTGTGTGTGGGCATATGTATGTATGTATGTAAGTATGTATGTATGTATGTATGTATGTATGTATGTATGTATGTATGTATGTATGTATGTATGTATGTATGTATGTATGTATGTATGTATGTATGCATTACATTTGTCCAAACTGAACAAAAGTCATGGTCTTAAATGGATTTCATTTTAATTGACTTACTGCACCAAATCTCACAAAAAAGTATTCAATTTTGTGACACATTTACAATATTAATGTTAAAAAAATCTATCCCAACATGACCCCAACAAAAAATGCCATCACAGTAGATCATTCCTTTCCAGAAAGGCCTTCTTTTCATTTTGTGGCATTATAGTCTCATGGCCCTCTAGCGACTCCATTGTGGTGGCGGTAGTGCACCACATATTAGTATGATTCTCAACTACTCTAGTATTTCCAATAACCTTCAGCTGTACAAACCATTTTGGAGACTCATGGTATATTGACACAGCAACGCTCACTGACTGAAAGAATTCTCTGTAATTTAATCTAAATGTGTGTAAACAATCTGTTTGTAAAGGATTTAGTTTAGTGATATTAATGTAACTTTCTTGTAAGTTCTTTGTAATCTTTTGTGTAAATAATCTGCTTTTCTATGAATGCTTTATAAGCTTTAATAGCTGAAGGAGGTGCATTTCTCAGTTGCTGATTACACTGTGGCTATTCAGGTGACTATGGTACTTTGTGGTTTGGTTTTATTACATGACTCATTTCCATAGACTTTCTTTACAGTTTCTTCTATATACAATGGAATTATACGGTTTGTCATTCAAATTGGATTAAACTCTGGCTATCAATTTTAAAGTCAGGCTTGTATTAAATTAATATAATGATGCTAATCAGCAAAACAATAAATACCCTGAGGTAAATGGAATGGAACATTTTGTATAGCAGGCTAGACTAGAGCTCATGAAGAAGCATTTAAGCTATTTTTCTTGTTCACATAGCATAAGCCGATCATTCTGTTTAGATTTGTTGGTTTTGTTTTATGCAAATAATTATTTTCACTCACATGGTGCATGTGTATGTATGTATGTGTCCATGCATGTGAGTAAGTAAGCATCTCTTTCTGGCTATTTCTTTTATATTTCATTCTGTCTGTGGGACCATGGACAGAGTGGTGGACCATGGTGTTACCTAAAATTAAATGTCATGGAGACATTAAGCCATGAAATGTCAACCTAATTCCAGTAAAGAGGAGATATGTGTGCTCAGTCACAAAATGCATGTTCTGAAAAGACATGCTTCTCAGTGTCCACAGCTTTTAACCCAAATGAAAGTACACCATTTATTATGATGTACGAGGTGATTAAAGTAAATGGTATGTTATAGTAATAATATGTTAAGGTATGTTATAGTAATAATAATAATAATAATAATAATAATAATAATAATAATCACCATTGTCATCATCATCATCATCATCATCATCATCATCATCATCATCATCATCATCATCATCATCCTATTTACTTGTATAGCACATTTCATACAAAAGATGTAGCTCAAAGTGTTTCAATACAAACCAGAAATACATGTGACAAGCTTAGTTATAATCCAGTAGCACCAGAGAAATCCATCAGGGCGCTGTGGAGAGCTCCACTTATGTCCACCTAGCAAGCCCCATGGCGACGGGGATGATGAAAAACTGTGGTATATTGGTATATTTTAAGTTGAGGAAAAGGCCTTAGACAGAACTGTGGCCCCAAGGACAGCCCATCTGCCAGGCTGGTAGAGGGAAAGTCTCTTTGTGTTCAAGAAGAGCAGTCCCTCTATCAGGGTTGGTAGGGGAAAGGTCTCTGAGTGCCCACAAGTCTTTGAGCAGGGCAGTTAAGTGTAGGCGAGGTTGAACAGCTAGGTGTTTGGTTTCAGTTAAAAGGTGTCAATGGATTCTGCCTCTCTGATGTGTTGGGGTAGGGCATTCTATCTGCATAGTATGAGAAGGCTGCTTCTCTGAACCTTTGGGTGGTCCCTCTGGAATCCTCAGGAGGCTGGCCTCAGCAGATCTACGGGCTCGTGCAGGAATGTAAAAGGATATTGTGTCACTGACATAGCATGAGGCTAGACCCTTAATAGCTTTGACTACTAGTACTAAGAGTAGTTTAATGTCAATTCTGTAGGACACGAGCAGCCAGAACAGTTTGGCTAGTATTGGAGTAATATGCTCTTGTCATGTGGTGTCTCGGCCTGGTGGTGAAGGGAATGAGAGTTACGGGGGCTTGTCTCCTAAGGGGGAAAGGTTTAACAGTGACTCACTGAGGAACTATGAAGGCGGCCTCCACTGCCGGTAGTAAACAAACACACATGCATTAATTATTAAGCACGGTTACAAACACATTGTGTGTTCATTATTAGGCCCAATTAGCCAAAGGTGTACAAGGGGGAAGAACAGTGTGGGTGATTGGTGCATACGGTGTGGATGAGGGCTTTTTTATGTGCAGGCACCCATCTGGGGTAAGCAAGCAGCCGGCAGAGCACACAGGAGTGAATGCAAGTTAATGCAGGTGGCGAACAAACAGAATGCCTGGGCCACCCTAAGATGAAAAAAAGTCGGACTGGCATACTGCTAGGTGTGTGGAGCCTATAAACTACACTGGTGTTGGCAATCAACCTCGCTAGATGACTGGGGGGGTGAGGACACTGACCCCTCACTAAGCTAAGTGTCTTGCCTTCTGCTTGTGTGACTGTTTAGAAGCTACCCCTTCTCCCAATCTTTGCTCTGCCTCTGGCTAGAAACCACCTCACTTGCTCTATCTCTCTCCCAGCCACTGCTTGAGTTTGCTCCTGTTCGACTGACTGCAGGAACTTTTTCTTGCTTTATCTGTGATTTGTCTACCTCGCGTTGCTGTAGGATTGCCATGTAAACCACCTCTGTTGTGGGGAAACTGCTCTGTACTTTGTTTTTCACTGTCTGCCCTGATCTTCACCTCGCTGAGCTCTGTTTGTAATGTTGCATGCCGAGTTTATACTGTTTGAAGTGCTTACTCAGCGTGATTGCCCTGAGTGCATTTTTATCCAAATGCCGCATAAGTTACAAGGCCCCAAGTAAATTTACAAATTAACATGCTTGTGCTAGCCTCCACACGGCAAAGTGCAAAGACTCTAACTACAGCATCCTCAAACTCAAGCTTCTAGCCATAAAGTGAGCTCTGATGGAAAAGTTCAAAGGTCATCTTTGGGGTGCAAAAGTGACTGCGGTAACGTGCAATAATCCTTTGGGCCACCTCAATACAGCCAAACGGGGGGCAGTAGAACAATGATGGGTAGCACGGCTGACCAATTACAATTATCAGATCCAGTATCGACCCGGCAAGCAACACACTAATACTCATGTTCTCTCCAGGCTTCTGGTTGCAGACAGAAATGCCGTGGACCCACCTGCATCCATTCTGGGCGACGACGGACTCTTGGTGCAGTTGTAAAAGCTCCAGGGCACGACGGAGAGGCCGTCCCACTGAGCTGGGGCTGGAACCTCGGCCACTGGCAGAAGTTGCAAAATAGAGACAGTGACCCTGCCGTGACCTGGACCTTCTACCAGCAGAACAGAAGGCCCAGACGCCGACAGTGAGATGCTGTGTAGTCACAGGGGTTGGCTGAGCCTAAAGATGGCGTGATATGCCGCTCAGTCCAAGATGCACTGACCCACAAAGTTCTGTTCCAGATCATGGTGCCCCAAGACCATGCCCAGTCTCTCTTGCGTGTCTATCACACACAGATGGGCCAGGGGCAAGAGAAGACCTTGTCCTTACTAAGGAGAAACTTCAATGTGCTTGTTTTTCTGGAGTCAACACTGACTAGTGGCCACCCCTGCTATCCCCGCTGATGTACCTATACTGCTTAAGTGAACGCTGACTAGTAGTCACCTGTGTCTCCTGTTGCCGTGCCTGTACAGTTAAAGTGCACATTGAGTAGTCTGATACTGTTTTATGAACATTTGCCTACAGCCTCTCAAAGACTTTCATTTTTATCTATAAATATTATTGTTTTAACCATATCGAGTATGTGTCCTAGCATATTTAAAGGGTGCCGTTTGCTCCTCACAGTGGTTGGGTTAAGTGGTGGCAGCACAGGCGCCCCCACCTGGTGACACTCCTTGTTTTTGTTAACAGTCTCACAAATGAGTTCTAAATAAGCTGTAGTTTTTCGATTTACTTTTTAGTAATCTTTAGTATAGTAATATAATACTTTTAGAAGTATTATAGCAGTCTAATCTACTTGTGATAAACTCATGGACAGGTTTTTCAGTGCCCTGCTGGGTCAGGAATGGGCAAAGGTTTGCAGTGTTTCCTAGATAGAAGTATGATCTTTTAGTTACTTTTGAGATTTGAGGCTTACGTCGGAGTGAAGAATCACACCTAGGCTTGTTACCTCTTCTCTGACATGTCTTAACCCCTTAAAACGCACCCCCTATTATAACTTTGTTGTTACCAGAATGGCAATGACCAAGTTGTAATGTGTTACTAAAGACTTTTTGTAATGTCGTCATCACAGCAATCATAGCACCTGCGATACGATGACCGCTAAGAGGCTACGTTTCCCAGAGTGGAATACAGCAACTCATTTATCTCTTTGAAATGAGAAATATAGAGAGGTGTGTCGTCAGCAAAGCTGTGGAAGTCTATGTTATGTTCTTTAATGATGCTGCCTAATAGTAGCATATATAATGATAAAAGGAATGTTGGGGGTTTAGGTGGCAAAATTATTAGTAGCACCACATATATTGATTCAGGTTAACACACTATCGAATAATAGATTTAGGTTATCTTTCACGCAAATGATAGATATTACAGATATTATGCACTAATCTACTGATGTAACCTTCTCATCTCAAAGTGATGGATGTCACACTCAAAATCTAAATCACAAAGCCCTCCATTTTCACTAGCTTTTTACTGATAATTAGTTAAGAAACTCATATTACTGTAATATTCTTAAAAAAGTGTAGTATTACTAATGTGAAAGAAAACATGGCTAGAATATAGAGTTGTGCTTACGAACTCCCCTTGGGTTAGTTACCATTTTGTTTGTAACTCATAATAATTGTTAACTGAAAACTAATATGTTTCTAGATTTGTATATGAAGCCTAACATTTTTCACAGTTGTATTATATCCTATTCATGATGGCAGGGCATGTGACAGACACAAATGTCTGGCATAATAAACTTATCATCATTCCCTATTCTGCAACATTAGTCCAGTGGCTGATGTAGATGCTCTGCTCTGCCTACTAATCTACAGGCTTTACAAAAAGGTTGTCTGTGGACATACATACATTTCTGCCATTAGCATATATTTAATTTGTAAGAAGCTGTCCATTTGTGTGCTGTATTGGACAAATGAATGGATGTCACGAATATGGAAATACACATGCTGACAGACCTTTCCTTAACTGGAGAATGCAGTTCATATGAAAGAGGATAATAATATGCCACAGTTTACTTTGAAACACACTTACAAACTCATGTAAAATGTACACATACACGCAATTACAAATAACTACACCTTTTCTTATTTACCATGAAATTGTTTTGAATGTCATGCTTATGATAAACCCAGTGTTCACTTTATAACTATAATAAAACATAATTGTGTGTCATTTCTTACACGGTCTAAACACATACCAGAGAACCACTTGAACTTGGATAGTTGAAGGCACACAGGGGAGATGGGGGAGAGAAAGCAGGTGTTATCTTGCTTGTAGAGAGTGAATTCAGAGCAAGCACACAATTAAGGATTCCACTCCATTAACCCTCTGGCAGTGCACAGTCAAGAAGTAGGCAAGGGACCTGACCTGTGGATGCCAAATACCAACAGTAACACTTTCTCTCTGTAGTTTTCCAGTCATGTTCTTTTTCAGATATTTTTCTCATCATAAAAATACTTGTGAATGCATTGCAGGTGGTATTTCACTGGTGGTGCTGAATACGAGTGAGCGTGTGGACACGAGCTGTGCTGGAACAAATATGAGTGGAGGAACATAGCAAAATAATAATGCAATTTTCTTTGAACATTAATAACAAATGATGATTTACTTTTAACCAATGATGAAGGGCTCATCATATCAGAGCATGTAAAACTGGTGGACAAAAAACTATGAGCTCACTATCATGTACCACTATAATGATTTAATCCTTAGGACTGAAACCACACATATTGTTTTTCTTTGCATATTATATGTGAGCCTGAGAAAAATAAGAAAAATTGACCACTTAGGGTGTTATTACAGAGTCCCTTTCACTGAAATTGCCATGAACCAAGAGGCTCTCTTTGAAGCCCCTCATCTTCTCAGAAACAAATAAGTGGTAAAATGAGGGTCATACATAATGCATAACACGTTGCTGTACTTTTCCAAGGTTTTCTTCTTTATACAGCCAGAGGCACTTGCAAAGAGCAGGTGTGAATCACAGCCCAGGTCTGGGTGTTTTTGTATTTTTTTATCAGTATCTGTTCACCATTCAACTAATACAGTGGTGGTGGAAGATGTATACAGGTTGTCTGTTGAGTTCAAAGCCCACTACATCTTCCTGTTGTCAGCAAAGACTGTACAAGGCATGGGCAGCATTACCTCATACTTTTCCATTATGTTTTAAAATATTCAATTATACTATTGAGCCAGAAAAAGCACAGTAAACAAAACAGCAGTCAGAAAGAACTTATACTTAGTTAAATCTACTTTGAACTGCTGTTCTTTTGAATGGTTTTACTTTTGAGATATACAGTAATGGCTGCTTTTTACAGCAATTGTTGGAGGTGTTTTTCTTTTTTTTTTAGTTCAACCCAATTTAGGATCAAAACAGAACATTTTGCACCCTCCAGTAGAATAAAGTGTGATCATGCCTAAGACAAAAGTAATTACAAAATGCTCATTTTAAGGAGTCTTAACTTTGCCTTTTAAAGCTATTTGTTATGTAAACATGACAGCTATGCCACCCCCTGTGAAACCCCAAGCCAATGCAAAATGTTTTGCATTCCACAAAAGAAAGAGCCAATGGAGTAAAGTGAAAGTCAAATACGATCAAATCAACTTAAGCCTCTCCTTTACAATAACAATTGTCACAACACAATTATTAGGAACAAAGTAACAATCAAGCTTGCAATTCATTTGAGCTTATTAAGATGGATACAAGGTCAAGTTATATGTGACATTTCTACTTCATCTGTTCTTGTTTGCAGGCTTTTGAGTATGGGTTAAAACTGATATTAATGAAAAACATATGAAACACTGGCCTCTGTCTAGCTTGATGATACCTGACAGGCGTGTCAGTTCCTTCCCATGGACTGAATTGATTGTATCCATATTTGTTGACCTTAAATGTGATGCATGGGGCTGATTCATGGAGCTAGCTGCGTCATGTCATCTTGGTGCTCCTTATTAAAGTTGACCCACTAAATCTCAACAGACATTTTTAGCTCATTACATTGTAGTTTCAATAAAGCTGTCATCTGTACAAGTGACCCCTATTTATGTGGCCAAGTTGAGAATAATCCAGAACAAACATGCTTCTTTTACTGCTTCCATGTCAATTACAGAAGGAGCAGTTAATCAGTCGCATAGCTTTTGAATGCCTGGACTGTGTGATTTGTATGAATAAACAGTGAGCTGTGAATGCAACGGATAGTATCCTATGGCACAGGAGTTCATTCGCCCATGATGATATTTCCCATATATTTTGTTCTGAGTAAACCACCATTCATTTGTATTCATGTGATCATGTTGTCTCAGAAGAAGCAATTTATTTGTAAATGACAACGGTTTTCATCTAGAATATATTAAAAACTGAATAACAACACAACATTGACCTTTTACATCTTCAAATTGAAAATGATGATTACAATTGATACCTGTTTAATTTAAATGAGAAATTAGGGCAAAGACATTACAAGATTGTTTCAATGTTATGACTCACACATCCACAAAAATACCTTGTTAATGGCTGTTAGGAGGTATAACAAAGACAAATACAATACAAATTGACACAAAACAGTAGTAATAGAGACAAAAGAAATTTTGAGTTTTGTGTGTTTCCATGTACAGTGGAACAAACCAACAAAAAAGCAAAAATGGATGCTGTGACTCCTAATCAAGGAAGGAGATGTGAACAGCTGTGAAATCATGGAAACACACAATGAAATCACAACAAATATGTTGTGTAATATGCCTCATTTGCACTCTAATACAAAAGCTCAGCGAATGTATCATGCAAATAAACCACATTTGCACTCTATACTAATCAGGAGTTAGACCACCCCGTCCACTGAATTTATTTAAACTTAAATCGATGTTATGCACATCTCAAGCTTTTCTATGATTTCTTTTTTTGAATGGTTATAATTTGCATTACAACATTGACTGGAAGCTATTCATCAGGAATGACTATCTGTGTGTCTGTGCATGTGTTCTTCAGATATGTCTTGAACTGTTTGCCTATCAAATTCACATTACACAGTTGGGTTGATACAAGGCAAGGCAAGGCAAGTTTATTTGTATAGCGCATTTCATACACAACGGCAATTCAATGTGCTTCACAAAAATAAAAGCAAAGGACAATATATAAAGGCATAAAAGATAAAGATAAAGTAAGTGTAAAAGCATAAAAAACACAAAAATCAATAACAGAAAGCATCTGAAAACAGTTTGGTCTTAAGTCTAGACTTGAAACTGTCAAAAGTAGGAGCATTTTTAATGTCTTCTGGAAGTCGGTTCCAGAGCTTTACAGCATAGCAGCTGAAAGCTGCTTCACCACATTTTGTTCTAACAACAGGTTCTACCAACAAATTTTTATGAAGTGATCTCAGAGACCTAGTTGTTGTGTATAACTGAAACATATCCAATAGGTAATTGGGTCCCGTCCCTTAAACACAAGAAGCAATGCCTTAAAGTCAATTCTATAACTTACTAGGAGCCAGTGCAGGGACCTTAAAACTGGAGTAATGTGGTCAGATCTTTTTGTTCTTGTAAGAACCCTTGCTGCTGCATTTTGGATCAGTTGAAGCTGTTTGATGGTCTTTTTAGGAAGGCCTGTGAAAAGGCCATTACAGTAATCAACCCTACTGGAAATAAAGGCATGTTAAGGCAAGTTTTTCTAGATCTTGTTTTGACATAAGACCTCTGAGTTTAGCAATGTTTTTTAGGTGATAGAATGCAGATTTAGTGATTGCTTTCATGTGACTGTTGAATGTTAGTTCACTGTCAATAAAGACACCAAGAGTTTTAACAGTATCTTTTGCTTTAAGCCCCTTAGTCTCAAGAGCAGTGGTGATCCTACGTCTGTCTTCCTTTTTCCCAAATACAATTACTTCAGTTTTATCTGCGTTCAGCTGAAGAAAATTGTGTGACATCCAGTTGTTGATTTGATCGATACACCCACAGAGAGATTCAAGGGGGGTATAGTCATTGGGTGACAGAGCCCAATTTGCCCAAGCGGAAGCATATAAAGGTTGAATAGTAGTGGTCCAAGGATTGACCCCTGTGAGACACCACAGGTCAAGGACATAGATGCTGAGGTACAGTTTCCAATAGCAACAAAAAAGCTCCTTTGTTGTAAGTATGATTTTAACCAATTAATAACTGTACCAGTGAATCCAACCCAATGTTCCAGTCGATGTAGTAATATGCAGTGATTAACAGTGTCAAAGGCTGCACTAAGGTCCAGTAACACCTAGACTGATGTTTTGCCAACATCAGAATTAAGACGTATATCATTTATGACCTTAATAAGAGCTGTTTCAGTGCTATGATTGGCACGGAAACCTGACTGAAACTTATCAAAACAGCTATTTGATGTAAGAAAGGCAGTTAATGGATTAAAAACATTTTTTTTGATTATTTTCCCAATAAATGGTAAATTGGATATGGGCCTGTAGTTATTAAGCACTGAACTATCAAGGTTATTCTTTTTCAGTAAGGGTTTTACAACTGCATTTTTTAAAGAGGAAGGAAATATGCCAGTCTGTAGTGATGTATTTATAATCTGAAGTACATCGGCTGATATAAGATGAAGAACAGATTTGAAAAAATTTGTGGGCAAAATGTCCAGTTCAGATGTGGAAGAACTGAGATTTTGTACGTTTTTTTCAAGGGTTTCATAGTCAACTAAGTCAAATGTTGCCATTAGATTGAGGTCCCCTCTCTCTACAGCCAGTGGTTCCAGATTTTGAGCTATTTGCAATTGGGAAGCTATATTCAGTCGTATTTTATCAATTTTTACTTTGAAAAAAGATGCAAAGTCATTGCATTTATTAACCGAGGAAAGCACAGGAGGCAGCTGTGATGAGGGATTTGTTAACTTCTCATAAGTAGAAAATAGCACATGGGCATTGTTGATATTCCTATTTATGATGTTAGAGAAGAAGGACTTTCTTGCTTTAGAGATTTCCAAATTGTATTTACCCAGCATCTCGTTATGAATTTGATAATGAATCTGAAGTTTAGATTTACGCCATATTCTTTCAGACTTTCTACACTCTCTCTTTAGCAGTTTAACCACTTGATTCAGTTTCCAGGGTGCTTTTTGATTGTCAGTAACTCTTTTGGTTTTTAAAGGGGCAATATTATCCATAATATGTGTCATCCTAGAATTAAAATGTATCATTAAATCGTCTGCGCAGTCTGATGTTTCACTTGGAGTATGTGAGAGTGCCTGCTCAAAAAGAAGACCTGTGCCATTATTTATGACTCTCCTTTTTACAGACATACACCTGTTTTGAATGTGAGGGGACATACAAACATCAAAGAAAACACAAAAATGATCAGATATGGCCAAGTCCATACCAGCTGTAGAGACATTAAGACCCTTTGTGATAACAAGGTCAAGGGTATGGCCATGAGAGTGTGTTGGCCCCTGAACATGTTGTGTTAGGCTGAAGGTATCAATCAGTGTGAGAAATTCTTTGGCATAGGTGTTTTCTGGATTATCAACATGCAAGTTGAAATCCCCTGATATAATAAGACTGTCAAACCTCAAACAAATGTTCGACAACAGTTCACCAAACTCTTCAAGAAAAACTGTTGTTGAAAGTCTTGGTGGTCTGTAGATAGTCAATAATAACATACTAGAATAACACTTAACGAGTGTACTTAAGTACTCAAAAGATGTAAAGTTGGCAAATGTTGTCTGTTTGCACTGAAAAGATGTTTTGAATATGTTTGCTATTCCGCCTCCCCGTTTATTAGTTCTTGTGGCACTCATGAAGTCAAAATTTGGGGGAGTTGAAGGGTAGTGAAACTGTTCGCTTGTTCCAGCCAGGTTTCAGTAAGAAGCATAAAATCAAGTTTGTGTGTGTAAATAAGATCATTAATTAAAAATGACTTGTTAGAGAGTGATCTGATGTTCAGAAGAGCTCGTTTTACATTGAGCATGGGTGCCATATCCACTGAGGCATTCTGAGGTTGTTTCAGAACTGGCAGGGGATTAGACTGATTTACCCCACTGACAGGATGAACACGAATTCTTCTTTTTCTTGTGAGCACAGGAATAGAAAATGGCCTGGGCATCCTGGGTCCCAGCTTGTTTTCAAAACTACCCTTAATGCAGGGACCCATGGCATATCAGATGGCATGGCAATCATGGAGGTCATCCCCGCTGCCACTGTTTGTATGCTGCAGCTGTGATCCTGCTGCGGGTGGAGGGGGTGGTGGAGCCCTGCGGTTTTTGGGAACTGTAGTGGATGCGTATGCAGTTGAAGGTTGTGGGCTGGTGAAGGCCTGTCCATTGTGATAGTCTGTGTGCACTGCTTGTTTAGAGTGTCTTGGGCCAGAAAAAGACAGTCTAGCAATCGGCAGCAGTCTCTGCATACTTGCAGGGAATTGCAGGCGGGGTGATGATGGAGATGGTAAAGACAAATCAGGGGTTTTTAGTGAAACAGTTGTGGTTCGATTCTCTGTGTATACATCGACACATTGTTGCTCCTTTGATGTATTCTCGGATTCTTGCTCATTTGAGTCCTGAGTGACTCCAGTAGTGTCCTTGTCATCAACTATATCCGATACAGACATGTTGGCAGCCTTGGTTGGCATCATGGACCTCTGCAGAACTCCAATATTATCAGCTCTGCTCATTTTCGAAGAGCCCGGGAGGTTCTGTGCTGATGTTTGGCTTTGAGTCATTCCAGCAGTGTCCTCCTTATCATGCTTTTGTACATAACAATCCTTCAGGCTCCGCACTTCAGTGCAAGCAGTGTACGCAGCTGCCAGAGGCATATCCAGGGTCGCAACGGAGGAAGTGATTGGGCGTTTCTCTCTTCCAGATTGTGAGGGCCGTTGTTTTGTTTCAGTTTGTTGATGTACATGTCTGTTTCAGTTTGTACCCCAACAGAGTCTTTATACACCATGATTGGTTCTGTCTGCACTGTTACAGAGCGCTTATCAGCAGGTGGACCCAAGGTTGGCAGAGAAAAGGTTGCATGGTAGAGAGAGAGGCGATAGTGATCAGCCAAGACTTTGGCCCCGGTCCAGCTGAGTTCTGTGCTATGTGGTCTGAAGAATGCTCTGCGATTCCAAAAAAAGATTGAAATTGTCTATAAAGTTCACCCTAAGGGAAAAACATGTCTTTGCTAGCCAGGTGTTTAGACTGAATAGTCGAGAGAATACAAAGCTTCCCTGTGCTGGAAGTGGGCCACTCAGAAAGGTTTGTACTCCAAGCTCATTTAGGGCAGAGAAAAGTTTTTTAAAATCTTCTTTGACACTGAGCTGTTCTCTAAAAATGTCATTCAATGAGTTTAACAGTTTTATGCTTTGACACTATCTTTGAAATACTGTTTTTAGTGTCAGAGATGGATGCACTAGGTAGGCAGCATACAGTCATCCAATCTCCTTTTAAATTTCTTACAGTAGCATCACCTATAACAAGGGTTGTAGGATAAGCAGGTGTTGATGGCTGCTTTCCATGTTTGCCCACTCCTTTATTCTTGTGGATCAGTCTCTGTCTATCTTGAGTTGTCTCTCTGGAAACCACTGGTTCCAGATGTCTGAGGCACTCAAATCGATTCTGAAGGGGTATGGGCTGTTGGGTTTGCAGAGGACCAGAAATGTTGTAGTTTTCTGTCCTAGCTGTGCATCTGGATTGATGCCCAGAGCGTATGGGTGTAGTGGCAGCAGAACGCACTGGTGTTGAGGTCACTACCCTTTTCCTTTTGGGTTTAGCACCTTGTGTAAGCCAGCGTTCAGTACTCACATTTTGCCCTGTGAAGTCGATGCAGTCAACCCATCCACAGTTGCACCAGCCAGCCGTGGTGCATTTTCAGCACTCCTACCAGCAGCAGTTGCTGAAAACCCCTCATTGGATGTCCCACGTACATCGTCAGTCCGTGATGGACGGGCATCAATTTTCGATTCGAGGATAGAAATCCTCTGTTCCAGCTCTGTGCACTTTCCACAGGAATTCCTGGATCTTCGCATCGTGTTATAGTCCCAAGTCAAGGTGAACTGCCATTCCAGCTGTATTGTCTGGTTTTCTAGTTATCTTGTTTAAAACACTAAAAAGTTTCAAAACACTAAAAAGTGTCCTTCTTTCTTATACTCGCTAAACTTGTGAAAGTAAAAACACAAGTAAAATAGTGAAAATAGTAAAAAAGAGAAGCGAGAAAGCGAGAGCAAGGCAAAAAGCGTCCTACTCGCTTGAGTAGGAGGAGGAGACACAAAAGTGAAAGATTTTAAGATTTTAAGACATTTTTGGACAAGAAATGTGAAATATTTCACATACACTGTAGATGATTTCTGAGATCCTTGCTATCACCATGTCTAAAACGAGTTGTCCATAAATGCCTTATTGTGTGTGATGTGTCTGTTGGTTTAAATGCGGAGGTTGAACTTTGTTGTGTGCAGTGTGTGCTGTGATGTGCCATGTTATCCCAATGACAAATGGGACTGACTTTCACTTTCACTTTTGTTTAAGAGTGACATTACCTGAACCAATGAAACATAACAAAACAGTCAGAATAGTGATGTATTCAGATTTGTGCTAATTTCATGATGAACTGGGATATCTCTCTAATCTCTCAACATACCAACTGGCTGTTGTCTTACCAGGCACAAGTCAGTCCAGTGCTGAATGTCATGCCATTTGGATAGCAAATGTTAGTAAATCAGCTGCTGCCACTCCACACATATTGCACTTGTATAAGAAAGTAAGCAAGTAGAACATCTCAACACTGTGGGAATATTACTGTGCCTAGGAAAGTGCCTTAAAGGCTTTTTAGCCACTCGAGTGCAGTGATATCAGCAGAGAGGCGGCAAAAAAGGAGCTCTGGAAGCAGTGCCTCCAATATTTCAGAAATTGCCTACGAATTAGCTGCGGATGCCACACAGATTCTCTCCCCCAACATCTAAGTTTCCTGAAGGGGCCTTCAGTACTGTACAGATGAGGGCTCTCACAGACAGTTCAAACAGTTCCCTTTTTAGCTGCACCTGAGGCTTGAAAGCACTTATGCTCTGATGAGGGGTATGAAATTCACAGAGTTGTATTGTACTGAACATTTCTGTTAAGTCATAGAAAATAAAACGTAACTGTTGAATCAATGATCAAATGAATGAATGAATGAATGAATGAATGAATGAATGAATGAATGAATGAATGAATGTGTATATACTGTATCTGTACCACAATTTGCATGTTTAAATTTCTTTGGTCAATCTTCACTTTGAATCCGCCCAGAATTGGCTATTTAAATATTATGTGCTGCAGTCACAGACGCCACTCTGTCTATGTCCGGTGTCAACATGTGTCCACTACTGGTGGGCACCACGAGGCAGCAGTGGTTAGATGCTAAACCAAATTACCTTCTGTAATGTCAAAATGACATGCCATTAAACATGAGCTAATCAGTAAATTGAAAAATGACCCTCCAGTCCTGTCTTTTACCTAATCTGGTTTTAATTAATCACACGCAGTTGTGCTGATAAGACAAATGGTTGCCGCTAGGGCAAAATGAATATCAGGGGAAGGCGAAGGAGATGGTGGTGACATTTTTTCTCATGCCCGACCAATTAATAACCAATTTGCTCCAAATTTATATAGTCGGTGAAATGTGATGGAATTAAATGGGCATTAATACCTAACACAATTATTAACTGGAATAGTGATGAACTGCTCTCTTATCCTCTTTGCAGAGGATTAGGAGAGCTCTGTCCACCCCTTTGTCCCTTCTAGTGCTTGGCTAAAAAGTAAATTTTCAATAAATCTGAAGTTAATTTGCATTCTCGGCACAGTTAATCATTAGGAGAAAACACCAGCGTCTCTCAGCACGAGGCATGCTGATGGGGTAATTAACGGTTGAAAAAATATTTTTTTTGCTATGCACCCCTTTTTTACAGTCCCCTAATTACTAGATATTTGCCTGGTAACAAAATAGTAACTTGATTAAATTACATGGTACCAACACAGGTAAAAAGTTGGTCACTGTAGAGTAAATAGACACAAATTACAAAGAAATTACCTAGAAAAACCTTAGCTATTTCCAAAAAATATTCTGCCTCTATTCTGCCTGGTTATCTACCATAGGAACTGTGAAGTCAACTACAAGGAAATTATAACATTACTACCATCTAGAAACAGAAATTATGACTAATCTACCTAGTAATATTATCCAATACCTCATCTATTCAACTAAATATCATGCAATTGTGTTTTTTAGGTAGAGGTATAGGTAGAGGTTTTCATCTATTTCCCACTTATTTTGTTGTCATTTGGATTACTCCATGTTTTACTTATCAAAGTTTCCAGTTTACTTAATAATAGCCTTTTTGGTACTGCATATACTCTCATTTATCATGTATGGGCTTATTGAGAACTTTGTGTACTGAACCTTTTGTTCTATGCATGTGGCTCTGACATTATGATGTAGTTCCGACCCAGGAATATGTTATAGTGACTTGTAAATGAGCAATAACTTATACCTGCCTATTTTATCATACATTATCATACAATATATTATGTAAACTCATGTGGGGAGGACCTCTCATTCATCAGCCTCCACATTACTTTCTGTTGTGCTGGCATTGTAGATATATTGGATTTAACAGAAAAAACACAACTACTCTGATAGTTAGACATGGGAACCAGTGGTAGGTAGTAGGTACTTGGTAGGTTCGGCATACATTGGCCTCGAAAGAGTTCGCTACAACCCCAACGTTTAGCACAGATAATAATAGTGACTGAAATTTTGCTTCCACACCTGCGCTTCCACACCTATCTTTGCATTTACATTCATGGGCCAACAACACCAGTCTAATAGACATCTCCAGGTGTGGGTCGAGTGCCTTAGCCAGTGTGCTACCGAGGAGGTGGAGATTAGTGCAACCTAGGGCTGTTTGTGCAGATAAGGATGGGCACCCCAGACCAGCAGATGGCAGTAGTGCGTTTAGTGGGTCAACAGAAACACAGAAGAAGAGGCTTATAAATGGCAGCCATCACACACATGGGCAGCTTAGAATCAGGGTCTCTGGGATCGTGCGGTGTATTGGGATACAGAGGGGCCAAGTTTCCCGGGGTTTTGCAGTGAATGGAACACGGGATAGCTAAGCATTAGACACCATTAGATTCAAGAGGTGTATACATTTAATGTTAAGTCAGTGGGTAGAATCGTCTTTAGAACTAGCATTGGCAGGGTCGTTTGTGTAATGGCATATGTGTTAGTGACTGCAAAGTGATAGTATCTGTGGTAAAATGGTGGTAAAGTGCAAATATTCGATAACAAGTCCTAATTAGTAAGTAAGCAGGTCATTTTGGAAGTAAATTGTGGTTTAGTTAATTTTGTAAGTAAAACTTTGGAAGTCGTGCAAGCAGTTGGTAATGAGCAGTAAGTAGTAAATTTTGGAAGTAAACTGTGGTTGTAAGTGAAGTGTGGAAGTACATTCTGGGAATTTGGGTAGCAGGTAGCTAAACTGTGGACACACGCTAAAGGATTGATCACTTTTAGTGGGGCTGCCTCAGGGGAGGGTGTACAGTGAGTAAAGGCCCGAAACACCCGTTGATCCTGAGGTACACTGCTGAGGATGTGTCCCACATAGTGTATGGATAATTGTAATGGCTGTACTGTAGTTAGGAAAGCCTGAAGTGTGGTACAATGGGTGCTCTCCCCACATGTGCAAGTGTTTATTTATTTATTTATTTATTTATTTATTTATTTATTTAAATTGTTAAGGAAATGTTGGAGGAAACTGCAAAGGCTTGCCAGTGGTCCTGGATGAGATGCATGTTGTTGGCATGGTGAAAGCCATGGGGGAAAGCGATAGGTAAGTGCTGCTGAGTGGATCATGTAAACGGCCCTAGCAGCCCCAGTCACTGTAACGGTAGCGGGCTGGTTCAGGTTAACCCTTGTTGAGCATCTGTCTGTACGGCTCCAGTTGGCCATCCCCTCAGCTGCTCTGTCCTGTACAGCTCACATTAGGTTGCGTGAATAGCTGTAGTCAGTGGCCAGTTGTGCGTGTTACACCTGGGAGTAGGGACTGAAAACAGCCTGAACTATTATAGATAGTTATAGATAGTGTAGGGGTAGGTGTAATAGCTATAGTTTCTCCCTAAGGTGCTCTTCCTTCATGCACAAGTACTTTGTGTTCTTTGTAAACGTTGGTCTAGCATAGCTAGTGACAGCTGTGAACAGAGCAGCTGTTTCCCTTTGACAACAAGGGAAAGACTTTGTGACAGACTGGAAAGACAGCTGACAGGAGGGAATAGACCCCACTGGAGCTTATATGGGTTAGCTCCCCAGATAAGCAGTGGCAAGTTCATTGAACTGAGCCATGTCCACATGTTGCTACGTCTAATACAAGAGATATACTCCTAGAGTCAGCGAGAGCAGGGGTGGAAGATGACTCACAGGCAGGATTCACGGCTTTAGACACTGGAACAGAAATGACTATGAGAAGGTTGAGCGACTTAAGGGAGGATGGGGAGGTGGGGTTATCTGGTAGAATTGAAAGGGAAGAAGAAAGTAGTGAAAGAGTAATGAGAGAACAATTAGAAAAGAAAGTACAGGTTTGTTCCTGTGGCTGGCAGAAGATTACAACAGTGAGAGGCCTTAAAATCCATCAGGGGAAGAAGGGGTGTGGAGGAAAAGTGGGACAGGGGAACCGCATTGAGCAGTACTTTCTAAGAAGTCTGCGGAGTAAGTCGGCTGAAGTCCAGCGGCAGGTAGAAAACCACAGTTCACAGGATATCAGAAACCCAGTCTTGGAAGAGAGGGAGGAGGTCAGAGGGACGGAGGGAGAAGGAGAGCCTAGCCAGTCAAAAAGGGAGAAAGCCTGGGAGCAGAAAGCTAGGGTTAGTTGGCCACAGGCGAAAGATAAGATGACTTGGGAGTCCGTAGACAGAGACTTGGTAATGGTGTTGGAAGGATTAAAAGGGACAGCCACGGCAAAGTTGGAAAGGATGGGGGAAGTGATCTATAGTTATGGCTTAGATAGGTTTGGAAGTAGTGATAGAAGGAAAAGGGAGCCAGCACAACATTGTCAGTCGAGACGACAGAAAGACATTCGTGAATTGGTGTTAAGAAGGAGGCAGCTAAGAAAACATTGGAAAAGGGCCACAATTGAGGAGAAAGAAGGTATAGATGCCCTGCAGGAAGAGTTACGATGTAGGTTAGCAACTCTTAGGAGAGCTGAGAATCTTAGAAGGAAGAGAAAAGAGAAGGAGCGGGTAAGAACACTGTTTTATAAGGACCCCTTTAAATTTGTGAAAGGGTTGTTTAACCAGGAAAAGGGAGGGATATTGAGAACCTCAAAAGAGGAAGTAGAGGAGTACTTGAGGAAAACTCATTCAGATCCAGGGAGGGAGGGAGGATTAGGTTTTCCGCCTGACATGCCACCTTTGGGGGAGATAGAAAGTCAGATGGATGTTGTGCCACCTAGGTGCAAAGAGGTAGAGGCTATTTTCTCAAGGAGCTTCATTGTGTAGCCAATGGGTGTAGCTGCCTTTGAAAGAAACTCTACAACCCATCCTGCTGTCCCACAAGTGCATTCTGCTCACATCACATCAAGTCCTGTCTACCCTCAAGGGGTGCACGATACAACACATGACCTTGCGACGCCGAAATGGCTATGACACGATACAACACATGACCTTGCGACGCCGAAATGGCTATGAGGTAGTGCTCACAACCACTGAAGGTCTGGAGGTTAAGCACTGCACTCACCCCTACACACAGGTCCTGCTAAAATACTGGCTAACCTACTCCCTCACAGGGGCACAGGGGCGCATGAGATGACATATACCAAAGGCTGCCTGTTTGGCAACCCTTATTGTGTATGTACAATAATTCCTGGGGGAGGACATACTGTAGGTGTACATGTTCTATTGTCCAATGATGAAATGCTTAAGTGAAATCTGAGCCATGCATTATGTTTAGATGTTTTCAAGATGAGCTTCTCACCTACTGTATCATACACCCACAGGTCAAGTCTGCCTCCCGCAAGCTAAATTACAAAACTCTTGGGATGTAATAAAATAATTCTCAGATATGGCATACACATTGAAATATCCAGTGGCAATGGCCCAGGGTTCGTTAGTCGTATTGTGAAGCAACTATCAAAACATCTAGGCATACAATGGCATTTCAACATCCCCTATTACCCCCAATCTGTTGGGGTGGTAGAAAGAATGAATCGAACAATAAAAGAAAAACTCTGTAAGATGATATTAGATACAAAAGATGATCATAAAGACCTCCTATCAATTATACTTCTGGAAAGTCAAATGACCCCTCATGTACAGAAGAAGTTGACAACTTTCAAAACAAGTACAGAGATAGCAACCCCCCCCCATATGGGCAGACAGACAGACACACAGACAACCAGAATCATTGCAATATCTGATCAGTCCCTCCAGGGACCAGGTAATAATAATGGAAACACTGTTTCCGGCTCCACAGTCTAGGATTCTAGGTGGACCTGTTCGGACAGGATGCATCAGTATCGGTTCTAAACAACTTCGCGAGTAACATAATGCTCTTGTAATCGGAATGCTAGCTTAGCTCCACTATATGATCGCATCGCGATGTAAGTGTGTCTCTGTAAATGTAGTATACATGTAAGCGTTCAAAAGTACCCTCATATTATTCTGTTGCGGGATTGCCGTGCATTAGGCTATGTTTAACTAGTAGGAATGGTTGCAAGGGATTTGTAGATTAGCATAGCCTACTTTCTTAAACCACTTAGCCTTGCCTTGACATTGCCATCTCACATTTACCTAGATTGTGTTTCCTGACTGTTTTGTTAGTTTGGAAATAGCTTTAAGTGAAATCTTGTGAATGGAATCTATCATTTAGGCAATGAATGTGTACGTTTATAATTAATGCATCCTTGATGAGTTAACACTGCTGTGAACACAGTGTTTAATGTGTAATGTTAGTGCAAATGCTTGGTGGTAATAAGGTGGTAATATTATGGAAACAATGTACAATTTATTTTACAGCTCACTTTCACCGTATTCACTTGGAAAATAGTTATGTTTAACCTGGTAACACTACAGAAAATATATGGTAAATATATGGGTTAGAATGGACAAAATGTAATAGTGATCAATCTTAGTTTAATTGCTAGGTGCAAAATGGTAATACTATGGATCTAGACAATGTAGACTTTTACAGTCCACTTTCATCATATTTACTTGGAAAATAGTCATGTGTAACCTGGTAACACTGCGGAAAATAGACTGTATGGTAAAGGGAAAAAATGATTGAAATGAAAAACTGGACAACATTAGTGCAAATGCTTGGTAATGAGTTGGTAATACCATGTATCTAGACTTTATTTTACAGCCCTCTTTCATCTTATTTACTTAGTAAATAGTGATATTTAACTTGGCACAATGGAGGAACATACATGTTAAATGTGAAAATGGATGGGATAAAGAATGAAATCTTGCAATGCAATTACTTTGATGTGGACAATACTATGGAAACAATCCAGCCTAATTTTTTTAGCAAGAACTTACCATGTACATTTCAATCTATAATTAAATTAACCCAGTAATAAAGAACATAGATCCTGGTGGATGTGTTTGTGTAGTTGTTGTTAGCATGCAAGTACTGAATAACCCATGCATGATAAATGGGTGTATATGCTGAAAAGACTATTTTTTCTATAAGTAGTGCACTAGAAACTTAAGTTTCTACTCTAAAACATGGAGTAACCCAAATGACAACAAAATAAGTGGGAAATACAGGAGGTCATTACTATAGAAACACTCAATGAATGCCATGAACACTCATAGATACCCATGAATGGAGAATAGTCGTTTGGAAATAGTTAAGGTATTTCTAAGTAATTCCTTTTAAATATATAATTTTGTTCTATTTACTCTGTGTTGGTACCATCTTTTTCACCTGTGATGGTACCATGTCATTTCATTTCAAGTTACCATTTTAAAATAAATGTATGAGACTGTAAAAGAAAGGGTTATGAAAAAGAATAGCAAAATAAAAAAAAAATCTTCTTCCGTTATTTTACAAACATATTTGGGATATCTTTGCTTGTGTCTGTGGAAGCAATCAGAAAAGGAAGAGTATGTATGTGCAACAGAGGAAGTGAGCTGGAAAGAGAGAGACTGTTTTTGTGTGTGTGTGTGTGTGTGTGTGTGTGTGTGTGTGTGTGTGTGTGTGTGTGTGTGTGTGTGTGTGTGTGTGTGTGAGAGAGAGAGAGAGAGAGAGAGAGAGAGAGAGAAAGAGTGTGTGTTTGCCACGCATGTGTGGTCTTGCGTCCATTAGTTTCCAGCCTAATCCATGCTCCCAAATACTGCTGAATCCACAAACTGCATGGAGAGAATTTAGGTTTGTTATCTCTTCTGCCCGAGCTGCCTGCATTGAGGTGGATCCCAGTGAGTGCCCTTGAGCTCTACAGTGCTCCTGTCCACATAAGCCTGAGAGCTTCCAGCAAAATTAGAGTGTCGTGCCACAGCACAAATATTCCCTGCCGCGCGTCCCTGGGGCCCCTGGCCTGGCCTCGGCTCAGAGGAAGCTGGGCGGAGGGGGCCCTGAACAGTGGTTTAATCAGAAGCAGAGTGAGGGAAGGCAGAGGCGAGGTCGCGGGGCCATGGCACACTCATTGCTGCCGATAGCGCACACAGGGATGTGTGCTCGGGGATTTGATGTGGCCTGCTGTTGGGCTCAATCGCACAGTCGCTTGTTTACCCCATCTCACTTACTCTTCCCACACAGTAGTGGAACCATTTTTTTCTATATCAGTTACTGATTAAATAATTCATCAACAAAATCAGTAAGACATGCATGACTACACATGCACTACTCTATGTGAGGTCTAAAATCTCTTAATAATTAAGTACGACCTCCAGTTACACTTACTAGTACTGTGTTTTTAGCATGTTGCATGTGCTGCAACCTCAGTGCTAAATGTTTAATTAATTTACTGTGAAGAGCTTAATTTAAAGCCCATTAAATTGCAAAAAAGTAAAAGAGCATCTTTGTGTGCATCTTTTTTGTTGTGTGCGTCAGTGTGATATTGTGTGTGCACAGGTGTGTGTCTGTGTGTGCGTGTGTGTGTGTGTGTGTGTGTGTGTGTGTGTGTGTGTGTGTGTGTGTGTGTGTGTGTGTGTGTGTGTGTGTGCGTGTGTGTGTGTGTGTCTTTGTGTGTGTGTGCATAAGTGTGTACATGGCAGGGTTGAGGGGGGTCATATTCATCTACATCTGACTTTGACATATCTGGTTTGTGTGGGTGGTGCTCATTGGTAAGTGAACAAGCTGACGGGATGGGATGTGACAGGCTTAATTGCATCTCCATGTACAGTATGGGGGTGGAGAGAGTGGTCCAACTCCACCTGTAGGAGCATATGATGTGCACTTTTACACGCTTACACTCATGTCCTGCACAGGAAGAGAGTCAGGATGCAGAAACATTTCAGTCACAGCACTTTCACACAAGACCCATCCACTGACACACACACACCCCTTCCGTATTCTGCTTCTGGTGTTCACTCTTTTAACCCCATCTCTCTTTTTCACATCAGTCTTCCATCTACCTTTTGCCTGTAGCCTCTGCCTGCAGGTCTGTCTGTCCTGCATGTCTGTTTGCACCTCTGCAACAGTGGCCATCAAGAGCTTTCATTTGGCACCTGTAAACGAGCCGGTTCGCATGCATCCATGTGTAGTTAACACCAGTCAATTATTTTCACAAGCAGGGTTTTGATGCAGATGATAAAAAGACCCCGGTAGTTTAAAAGAAGGTGGTTTAGAGACATCAAGGTCTTTATAGGTCATGATCTGTCATTCAGTCATTGTAAAACATGATCATTTAGTATCACTCAAAAAATAGCTCTTATTTTTTTTGCGTTCTGTCCAGTTCTTTCTTTTTTTTATAACAGGTTTGTTTGTTTTTTGTTTGTAAATGGGAGTGGGTGGGTGGCAAAGTAAATGTGTTTCAAGAGAGTAGTAGTTTGTTTTGTCTACTTCTTGAGAGTGGCCAGCACCGCCAGCGACAATGTCTGATCAAGATTGACGACTTAACACAGCTGGCACATTGCTATTGCGAGAGGTTTCTGCCAAACGCCGGCTTCAATAATCCTGTAATCCATGATAGCCTCTGCTCTGCTGTTTGGCGGGGGCCGTGGCAAAGCGTGCCTTCTCCACGCTCACATGAACCTGGTCAAAGATTTGTGGTGAGAAAGGTGATGTGCCATTGCAGATGTGCGTGAGCATTTATCTTCAGGTGTTTTAGTTGCTTCAGCTCTTTTCCAGCCAGATCAGGTGCAGTCAGCTTATTCATCCTTTGCCTCTGAAGCTGAAGGAAAGAGAGAGAGAGAGAGAAAGAGGGAGAGATAGAGAGAGAAAGAGACAGAGACTTTGGAGATCCACTTACAGCTGCAGTTGTAGAGAGAGAGAGAGAGAGAGAGAGAGAGAGATCAAGAGAAAGAGACAGAGAGAGAGAGAGAGAGAGGGAGAGAGAGAGAGAGAAAGAGACAGAGACTTTGGAGATCCACTTACAGCTGCAGTTGTGTCTGTTTGGTTTTCTTTTTTGTCATGTATTATTATTACTTTTCATGATATTGCCTTCTTTTACATCAGGGATTGTCATAGGTTTTCTTAAGTTACTAGTATTTACGTTGATGAACAGTATATGCTTTCTTTTTATTTAGTTCTTTAGTATTCAGTATTATTTATTATTCTATTACTATTATTACTTCATTGATTACTGCTTTGATAATATTGTATTTACATTCATGCCAATAAAGCTATTGAATTGAATTGAGACAGAAAAAGAAAGAAAAAGAGAGAGAGTGAGAGACAGAGAGAGAGAGAGAAAGAGAGAGAGAGACAGAGACAGAGACAGAGACAGAGACAAAGACAGAGAAACAGAGAGAGGATGTGAGAGCAGAGGTAGATATTACAGCCTCTCCTACTGCTTTATGGACATTTTTATAGTTTGTTATATTCAGAAGCTCATGTGCTGATTGCTTTTGACAGACAACTCAGGGAGTTTGATTACAGTGAGTGTCTTGTTCCCCTGAGAAAATGAACTGCAATTTTTTTGTGCAAATAAAATAAATGTGTCACTCCTCATAAGTTTAAGTGGTAATGATAAGATGCACATCTGCATTATATGATGCAATACTTTGAAAACAAAAAACAAGAATAGTAAAATAATAGAAGCATTTAAAACATTTAAAGTATTTAAAATTTGTATTCATCAGTGGATTTTTCATTATTCTTCAGTCAAACTCAACTTATGGATCATAGATGGCAATAGTCATGTTGTATTTTTACATTACAGAATTTATTTCAGATAACATGAGGAATTATGCCAACCCAATTTTACATACACAAACTGGTATTTCTTATTATCTGAAATGGCTTAACCGCCATCCATGCCAAACACCTCTCAAACAACTCCACAAAGGCAAAGGTTCATGCTTCACCAAGCAATCACTTCATTTGCAAAAGCTTGGTTTTTTGATTAGAATGCTTTGGGGACATTAATGTGTACCAGTACTGGGAACACTTTGTTACCAACTCCAAGAGGGAATGTACAGCATGCACATCCATGGAGCACAATGGTGCCAAAATACTTAGGCAGATAATTTAATATTTCCATTCAACTGGCGGGCTTAGAGAAATGTTACTTTAATTGATGGAATCCACTCAGAATTGCTAACTCAATTGAAAACAATGTGCGCAACACAGCAGAACTGATCTTGAAAGCAGATGGGGGCTCAGAGCATCCCTGGGAACACTTTCAGTTTCCAGGCGTTTAATCAATCAGTCGTGTTAATGGCTGTCTCTTTCCCGATGGCGGGCTTTTATGGTTATGCCTGCTTCAGCCCAAGACACCAGTGACCTTTTCTATCGCATTTGGACATGTGTCCCCTTAGCTACTGGATGGAATTTATTACACTAAGATAGAAGGAAGCTGCCACACTGCTCCACATCCCAAGGAATGACTTTGAAACTCTCTCTTGAATTTGCTCTTCTTCTGGTAATGACACTTCTCAGATGTGTTCAGTTTACTCAGACACTGTCAAATCTAAATACAAGACATAAAGAATGACAAAAATACATGCAAAGAATTTACATATTAATGGAATTCATGTTGAGTATTTGTAGAAACTGTGGGAAAAAAAACATGCTGAAGGACAGACAGTGCCCTGAGCCTGTCTGAGAAATGAGTAAACAAATCAATATACAGTGAGATAGAAAATCAGTTAAGATCTAGAATTCAATTGTTGTTTGCTACTGCTCTGTGTTGGCCAACAAGTTTATCAGCGGGGTGAAAAGCATAGGTGAGAACCATATGACTGTTTAAAGGACAGTTATCCAAATTTGATGTACCTGTAGACTTAATTCAGTCAAACAGGTGTAGTCTCCTTGTGATTGTACCTACATAGGAAACCTGATGATAATGGAAAGTGTTTTTAAAGGGAAGAGGCCAGACACATTTGCATTGCCTTTATTAATACCAATGAGACATTATATTCCAGTATAATTAAAAGTCACATTTGGCAGGGTGCCAGAACATATAATAGATTGTGGAAAAGGGTGAAAGTGTGGATACTTTTGGAAGGCAGTGTACGGCAGAGTAATCCTGTCAAAACATGTGACTGGAAAATCTGGCAAATAGATTCATGGCGTTGGATGTTGTTAGCATTGGCAGATGCAGCACCACTGAGTTCTAATTTTTTTTAGAATGGTACAGAATGGAATGGTTGTCATGGAAACATACATGAGTTTTTGTTGTGTCGCTTGCTAGCTGTGATCTGAATTTTGAGCTCTCATTATGTTTCAGGATATTCCTTCTCTGTTGTTAGACAAATTATTAAATTATGCTACTCATATAAGCATGTACATGGACACACAAGCATAGAGGCACAGACAACCACACACACAGGTAACCACACAGACACACACAAACATACACACAGACACAGACACAGACACACACACACACACATACACACACACACACACACACACACACACACACACACACACACACACACACACACACACACACACACACACACACACACACACACACGAAGAGTAAGCAATCACAAAGAGATACAAATATACATGAAGGGTAAACATATGCAAACAAATTTATATAACCATGCACTCACACACATACAGAATGGGATGCTCATTAGACCTTGCTACACATCCACATCCACATATTTTACTCAAATTAGGTTTGTTTTGTTAGCTCAGTTGCACATGCACACTCAAAAGATTCACATTGTCCTTGAAACAACAGCCACACTGTCTTTGAACCATTCCTTGTGTCAATCACCATTTAAAAATGCATCACATTTACCCCATAATTAATGCCTTTTTTTGTTTACAATGTGTAATCATACTATTCTTGGTAAGCAAGTGGCAAGCTTCAAAGGTTTAGTAAACTGCCACAAAAAAAAAAAAAAACAATGCAGCATATTGGTTACAGCTATGGCTATAATGGAGAGGCTATAGGAAATCAATAGGTGATCAAGTGTGCAATCTAAGACTGAGATGGTGTGTTCAGAGCTACTCTGGTTTTACTCTGCTGCTTCATGCACTGAACCAACCAAGATGCACATAACTTTCATCACACTTTAAGGGGAAGAAATAGCATGGACTGTTTTTTTTTGTCTTCAGTTTCTACAAACATCTAAAAATGTCACTGAACACATCAATTAAGTATGTGCAAGACGCACATGTACTTGAGCTAAAGTATATTTTGCAGCCCATGTTTCGAGCACACGCTTCTGGGCTCTCATGATAATTTCGCATGGCATCCAAGGGAGGCATTTGCACGCATTCCCACTGATCAGATCGCAGCAGCCGTCACGCTGCAACGCTCCATCATCCCGCAGGGCTCTCGTGCTGCCTCCACCGACGGCTGCCGCTGGGGGCGAGGGCGCTCTCTATGTGTGGGCTGGGGATCAGTCTGCTGGCGACAGGCCATGTGATCACAGACACTTCGCAGATCTCCTGTTCCCCAGCGTGTCGTAACACACGCCTCCCTAAGCTGCGGAAAGCCGCTGCTGACATTCAACGCCCTCCCCAGCACCAGATTAACATCCCTGGATCTGCCCCGATACGATCTCCCAGGGCCAACGATTGATCTTGTGCAACTATTTTCATTTTCAGTGTTTGACTTTTCAGTGTTTGAAAGTTACAACATGATTCAGGGAGGCGTGCGGGGGAGGGCGCTCTGAAGAGGTGCACACAAGAGGTAGTGCCACTAGGCATTACCACATGATGTCTCTATAGCCCCTAACCTGAGCACAAACCACTAAACCATGCATAAATACGTATATTTTTGAAATCCTGCAGCTGGTACAGTAATGCCTAACAGAGAATTACAATGCCCTACTATGTATGATAGGCATCTTGACTGGCACGACAGTCATGAAGTGAAATATCTGTCTGTAGATTCAAGTCATGTGCAGTAAAAAAAAAGTCTTTATTTCTGGACCCTGGGAATTGGGTGGATGGAAGTAAAGACATTCAGCCTATCATTGTGATCTTCATTATTCTGTGCTTACTTAAGCAGGGCGATAGAAATGCAATTACAATTTCACAGTTGTTCTATGTGAGACCTGGAAGTGACAGGACAATAAGCAATGCTGTAAACTGACCAAAAACATTAAAGTTTAACACTCGTCAAGACAAATATAAGCACTTGAAATGGTGTCCAATCAAGGAAGCCGGCATTGAACAAGGACACCACAAACAGCACAACACAAACACAACTTATTTGCTTTTCTTTTTCACCTTGTTATGTGTTTTTTCTAAAGTCAAAGCCATGCCAAGGACCTATTGTAGATGTTTGAATAATTGACTTAGAAAACCAGGACACAACATAGAAGTTTGAGTAACACATAAGATGATAAGAGTCCTTTACCCTTTGCACAGACCTTCATCCCAGGAGCCTTTGAATATTCTCCATTTTCCCACAAGAGCACTCCAGAACAAAAAGAAGGGATATTTATGGTTTGACTTGATAATGACTTTTCCTTTGAAACCTGTACACCCACTAACTCAAAGTGAATTCAGCACCTCAGAGTACTGCGTATTGATGTGCTGATTAGAACCTCTACACTTGAAAGTTGAAGATTTTGTAGTGAGAGGTATTTTAATTTTCCCCCTACCTCTTTCGCTATTTGCACATCAATGTGTAATAAAGAACAGTGATTACACTTCTCTTTATTTTTGATATACGTTGTTGCCAACCCCTAAGCAGCCAGTGAATGTACTGACAGAGAATGTTTTTTTTTTTTTTCTTTTAAATATGTCACCTTAAATCACACTAATCTTGTACACTCTCTCCTTTCCTAAGCAGGTAATTGACCTTGACTCTGGAATGCTTATGATGTCTAATATGATAAGACCCCACAGAGGTATCTGTAAGTGCAAGAGCACTGCACTTATGACAGTTAGTCACTTTGAGATTGCCACTGATGAGCTTGTCACACATGTTGTCAATGTGCCTAAATGCACATTTCTAAGCACAGAGATGGATTTGTGTGTGATGAGGTACAGTGTGTGTGTGTGTGTGTCTTTGTGTGTGTGTCTTTGTGTGTGTCTGTCTGTGTTTCTGTGTGTCTGTGTGTGCGTGTGTGTGTGTGCAAGAGCCCAATCTAAGTGAACTGGGTGAATGCTTGCTGGCATCACTGCATCTGCCTGTATAATTCCTCAAGTCAAATACAGCCACACTCCAGTACACAAATTTGTCCTTTGTCCATTCTCCATTACTATCTTATTGAAAATAACAGCCTTAATGTGAACTCTCAGATGCAATTATCATGCACAACTGATTCATTCAAGGAAAAATATTACATTGAAATTGAGAGTTCTCATTCTCTTGGCTGGATTAAGGTATATATTTTTGCAAGGACCACAGAAAGTGGTCATGTGAGGATTTCATGCATTACATACATAAGAAATGAACTGTAGAGGGCTATTCTGTAATAAAAAGCAGGAATAATTAATCTTGCCTGTGACTGAACACTGTTAAGCAGTGTAGGATTATCCCAAGTAAACAGTTTACCCACCTCTCAAATTTTAGAAAAAGGGTTTATCCACCTTTAACCAGAATTTATGTACCCAACACAATTTCTAACATTCCAAAATCACACTGTGTCATCTATATGTGAACTAGGCACCATTACAAATGTACTGGGACTGTTTTAACTTGTTTTGCATGTCTTTTTTAAAACATCTGGTGTTGCACCATGCATCCACCTCACCATGATCACCACATTCATAGTTTACCCACCTCTGATTTTACCACTACACAACTGGTGTTGAGGTAAAGTTTTGCTAATAACTACAATACATGTAATAGAATATCTATTGAAATGATTTATAGTTGCAGCTAGTTGAAGCCTTGAATAACAAGGAAACAGATGTTTAACTAACCTTAGTAGGTACAGTTAAGTAGTTATTGAGTTTAAAGACCAAAACCTAACTTTCAGTTGTGAACTTGTTATACATGCACTCTTCTGTTAATTGATGGTTACCTCCCAGACTCTTTAAGGTCACCCCATTTACAGAGCTGATGGCTAGAGTACACAAGGAGTTTTGTCTGCTTAGGGTTAACTGTGCTGTGATGGGAATAAAGGGTTAATAAATGTAATGACTTTAATTGTGTTAAAAGGTATTATGACAGTGATTAGGACACTATGTTACATCAACACTGCAATTGGTTGGCTATTGGTAAATTGTGGAGAAAGGGGGCATTTATTTGCTCAGGCTGTGAAACATCAATTGCATGTAGCAGTTTGAAAGGGCAGTATAAACTTCCATTATTTGCATACCTTGGGTTTCACTTGTCCAAATATCTGTGAATCAGGAAGCTACGGTAAGTTGGTGTAACGACTCTAGCAGGCCCTTCTGAATACCTCATTCATAATCATGCCCATTGAGTATGTGTGCCTGCTCCTCTGCTTCTCTCCCTTGCAGGTGTGCTTGATTGGGCAGCGTATAAAGAGCCTGCTCAGTTTGCCATCATTGTTTGTTCCCTCCTCCCAGAGTTTTGGGCTATTGTTTTGTTTCGTTTGATACCTAGACTCATCAGCATCACATTTTGGTTTCTCTTTCCTAACACTGACTCGCACCACATTGCTTTTTATTATTGTTTATTCCAATGTATTCTATTATAATTTGAAATTCTCGGTGTGGTGTCCCTTTTATGTTAACCTCAATTTTTTCCCCAGATGAGGTGAGGTAAAAATCTGTTTAACAGACAGTTCAAATCCTGAAAAATTATTAAATCAAATGTAAAGTACAAGCCAGTGCATGGTTTAAACAGTTTAGACACCTTTTGGAGGTCTTTGAGTTATCACATTATACATGACAGGCAGGCAACAGGGATGGAGAATCAGGGGACAGCAGAAGCATATGGCAGTAGAAAAACAAACAAACACACACGAGGGATGCAATGCAAACACAGGAACACATAGCACTAGTAAACCCACATGCACATAGCAGACAGTGCAGGGAATATCCAGTAGGGCAGCCAAAAGTCGCATCCTAGTCTAGCTTTTTTATTTGTCTTGTAAATAATTTCATGAACATGCCTGTTTCCTATTTCATATCGCTCAACAAACAGATCAACCAGGCAGTCTTGAGGCGGAGTTTGGAGATGGTTTGCATTGGTGGATGACGACTGAGCCTGCACCTTGCAGTGAAACAGTGGAGCAGGCATGGCAAGGGTCCAGGCAGAGGGATATCAAAGAGCCTTCAAGTCAGGCACACCAGCAGGGAGATAAGATAAAATGCAGCAAGCCAAAGCTGGCCTGACGCACTGCACTGTCTGATTTCAACGAAGCAGTCTGCAGTCACCCTACTCAAACACCAGCTGTAGAAAAGGACAACAAAGTAATCTTCCTTTTTTGTTGTTCAGTGAAGAGCCAGCTAGGGTCATGCCCTCAACAATTTAAGAGTATGTTTATGTAGAGTGCTAGGGGGTTTTAAATGAGTGGTTTGCGTGCATTCGTGTCTCTGTATGTGTTTTTTACAGATTCAGTGCATGCATGGTGTGATCAGCCTTAGGAAAAAAACACACCAAAAGAGAAAACCTTTTTTGCCTCCTTGTGTGACAAAAAGGATTCAGTTTGATCATACGTGACTGCATTTTGTGATTTATATAATGCAGCAGCAAAGGAAGAGAGAAAGGAAGAGAGAGAGAGAGAGAGAGAGAGAGAGAGAGAGAGAGAGAGAATCATTATCATTCTTCTGGACTACAACCCATATGTCATGCTCAATTTATCATCACCTTAGGAGTTGTCTTCAGTGCATGCACTGATTCATCTGAGCTTCAACTTCTTAGGCTGAAGCAGCAGGAGTGTAAATATAGAAAACATCTATATCTAGTATTTCTTTTTAAATAAACATCTTTTTATATCTTTTATAGCACATCATTTCATCTCAGATCTGAATGCCTCCTTGGCCCAAATATAGACAGATTTAATTTTTAGCCCTCATATTTACCTCACAGTAGCTCACGGTGGTACTAGCACAGAAACTGAGGCAATAGAGTGTACATTGTTTGTCTGCCTGCCCTAAGATATGAGTGAAAAATACAGTGAAAGTATTGTGGTTTGCAAGGGAGTTGTATGCTGTCATTTGTTGTTATTGTTTTTGTGTGTAATAGTATAGTACCCCATAATTCACTGCATGTATGTTACAGTATGTGTGTGAATAATTAATGATTACATTACCTAACGGGACATTTTTGAGTGCGTTCATATTTTGAATGTTGTGGTATACAGTATGTCCCGTGTAGCTCCTGTATGCATCAGCTTCTCTGTGTTCCCTCATCAACCGTGTTGTGTCCACATGAAACACCCTCTGCCTTCTGCCCTTGTTCATCAGCTCTGTGACTTTGTCATGGAATGAGGGGTGTGGTCTACTGCTCCAGTGATCCAGAGATATAGCTCATGGTTTGCCATCATCAGGCCAGGACTGAAGAAGCCTTTTGGGTGAAAGGTGAAACTTCTTCAAGCTCCAAAAACAAGTCCAGTTGCTTACAACTTGGCTCATTTAACTACCATGACCTGGATGAATGGGAATCTACACAGACAGCTCTGTGACTGCTTTGTGTGTGCTGTGATAAATGGCAAGACACCAAAGAAGGCCCATCAGGGGTGCTCCATTCCTCCATAGCATGTTGTCATGCGAGTCACATAGAGGTAGATTGACACATTCTTTGTGGGAGTTGATTGATCATCTTGGAGGTGATTAAGAGCAAATTGAACTTTAATGGCAGATAGTATCAGCACTTTCCTCTCTCGGGAGACAACCTGTTTCTAAACAACCACAATTGGTTTTGGTTAATGAAGTTATTACTGGGTTAGGGCGCTCCATGTCAGTTTCAGGTGCATTAAAAGTGAACATTTTCCAATCAAGTTTAAGAACACGTTTAAACACAGAGCATCTTAAGTCATTGCTTTCCACAATGGAGCATTAGAGCCATTTATTTTTGCCATGGCAAAATTAAACTCGACATGTTGACTTAATGTGTAGTGACATACCTTTGTGATATACTATATATTAGACAGATGTGATTTAAAAGCCTGAATTGATATGAATTAGCATAATATGCCATAATTTGTAAACCTTCCCAAAAGTTTTTTAAGCAATATTGCATGTATGAGTCCATGTAACCTTGACCTAATCACCAGTTACCCTCTATAGTGATTACCTTGGTCAGGTTTGATGAAGATGCCTCAATCCACTTAGGGGATATTGTTCAAAAACACACGGACACACAGCTGGTAGACCAGAAAACACTATGCCTCTCACAGTAGGTGGGTGCACAATAATGAACATTAGAATTGAATTTCATATCTGCTTTAATGCAATTTTATGCCTGTATTGGATATAATAAAACCTTCAGGTAAAAGATAAATTGTCTCTATCTAATCTATCTGTGTTAAATGAAGACTGCTATACTCCTGTGACTGAATTTGGCAGGACCTTATTCCTCTCACCTCTGCAGATGCAATGCAAAGAGGATGAGGGTCAATACAAGTGTGGGGGAGGGGTAGACATGAGTCATACCCTCCGTCTGCTTCACAGTTTCTCACCTTAGATTTGTTTCACTGAAGTAAACACATAAACAAATACTCTCTCACACACCCCCCCCTCTCTCTCCCTGTTTCTATTTGTTTATGTGTCTGTTTGCATATTTTAATTTGTCCCATAGTTTCCAAAAGCTTTTTCTGAAACCCAATACCATTCAGATTGTGCCATGATAGACCAGACTGCTTGTGGCTAGAAAACCATTATAATGGGTCTATGCCTTTGATTACTGTTTGAGTCAAGAGCCTTCCAGCTACTGCATTGCTAGGATTAGTAGCTTCCAGGCAGCCCAGAAGCTGTCACTTAATGTCAGATTTTCGTGTTCAGTCTGATTTCGTTTTTTATTCACAGCAAATGCAATGGGGGGTTTTGAATAACTTTACTTTGTACTTTGTTTTAGAAGGTTTTGGTGTTGGATAAAGGCAAATCAGATTGAACATGAAAATCTGATATTAAGTGGCAGCTTCTGGGCTGTCAAGTCAAGTTTGAGTGTTTCTGTTAAGCTCTGTGAGCTGTCTGTACCCTGTTTAAGGTTATGCAACATCACAAAACAAAAATCCATTTTGATGTTGGCAATGATTTATTAGAGGCAACAACTTAACAAAGATCTCACTTAATCATATGGTGTCATGCTAATGTTACACTTACTTACACACTGACATTAAAGTAACATGAAAATATAAATCTGTGTTGATAAATTGGGTTCTTAAACATATAGATCTCCAAATAAATTGTTAGCTAGCAATCTGTTATTTATTCTACCAATTTGGCGTTTAAACAACAGCATGCAGCTTTGTAACCACTTTTTGTAATTTGTAAAACTTTTTTTTTTTTGTAGAAATGTTCGCCTTTGATCAGGGATATGTAATATAGCTGTTTGTACTTGTTTGTTGTCAGATATTAACTGAATTTTATATGTGAAAACACTCTTTCATTAATTAAAGAAAGAAAGAAAGAAAGAAAGAAAGAAAGAAAGAAAGAAAGAAAGAAAGAAAGAAAGAAAGAAAGAAAGAAAGAAAGAAAGAAAGAAAGAAAGAAGTAATTTTCACTAAGGCTATATGATGACCCCCACTTTCAACACTTTCAGCACACTAGAAAGTTGTTACCATACACTGTATATAAGCTTGCTACTAGTACTCAGACTACTGTGCTGTTGTGTTAGGTCGTTTTCACTAGTTTGAATCATAACTCTTTACTTCTTTATTTTAATTTGTCCTGGTCATAAGTGCTTGAATATGCTAGTGCCAGGCTAGCTGCTAGGCATCCTCCTTCCTCTCCTACTTTCACAATCACCAGCCGCCACTGATCTACATATATACTGTGACTGAACCGAGTTGTAGACAAACTAGAAACATTCTTTGACAAAACACTAAATATCTCCAGAGTATAGAGCACAAGTCTGGTAACATGACTCAATGCAAGAGCAGGTATACTAGCAATTAAGACAGGTAGTAAGAAGAGAGAGAGAGAGAGAGAGAGAGAGAGAGAGAGAGAGAGAGAGAGAGAGAGAGAGAGAGAGAGAGAGAGAGAGAGAGAGAGAGAGAGAGAGAGAGAGAGAGAGAGAGAGAGAGAGAGAGAGAGAGAGAGAGAGAGAGAGTTAAAATCAGGGCACTGAGTTGGCAAGAAGGCCAGAGGACCTGGCAAGAATTAGCCAGAATTTTTCACCTTTCTGTTACAATCAAACAAATGAGACCTTAGATGGAGCGTAAGCAGGGAGAGAGTGAATTAGTTTTGCCCTCAGAAATGGTTTAGAATGGAACTCATTAAGATAATGTTGCTCAAAGTCTACAGCTGAATGTCAATAACATTGTCAATTAGCTGGGGCTCTAATATGGCAGCCAACCAAGAACTTTATGGTATCAAGATAGCCCAGAAGAATTAACAGACACAGAGACCCCAAAGTCCCGGGGGAACCACTTTATTACACAACCATCATGTCCCATACACAGAATTATTTTGGGAGTCCCAATTAATAGACAGAGAGGAAAGTAACAGGGGTAAGTCTTATACAGAGGGAGGACCCTGATGGGCTAAACTCAGACATCAAGATTCAAATATGGTGCAATAACAACCGTTGATTTATGAAGAACTGATAGGTAAGTAGACTCTATAAAAGCTGATAATTTTTAACATCAGCACACACACCCCTGCCCAATTAGTACAAAAATGACACATGTCCCTGGGATAATGAAGGAGCAATACAAGCACCACCACTGCAAGCCCTGGCAATGGCAAGGGTCCATGAAAGGCATGAAGGCAGGCCAAGAGTTATGAGTCCTTGAAGAGTTGGCGAGGAAATTAGGACCAGTTGCCCACAGCACTACCACAAGCTTGAAATTGGCAAAAACTTAATGGCACAGCAGAGGGCAAAACAATCCCCAATGAGCACAGCAGCACAGAGGACACTCAGGCAGAGGCAAGAACATGGGGCCTCTGGGGCAATAGCACAGACAGTCCCTGTCTGGCAGAAACTAAGTGGCATCACCATGACACCTCTGGCCAACAAAGGCAATGCTAGAGACATTGGAGACAACGAGGAGATCTGTAGGCCTGCCGACCAGTAGAGCAGCTACCCCACTGGCATGACAGATCCTCCTGGAGACAGTGATGCTGTCGAGGTCTGTGCAGGCTCATCTGGTGTCTGTGTTCAGGGCTTCAGATGGTGGGATCAACAAGGCAGCCTAAGGTTCGGTGACCCTTCTGTTGGCTCAGATGCAAGAATGTGAAGAAACCATCCCTGCTCCCTGAAAATGAAGACAACAATACATTATTGTTGCCCCAAATACATTACTTAAAAAATATTTTAACAATGGGTTTGTAGCAGCACTTCTTGCATCCATGTAATTTAGGGCCTTAGTGAATAGACAATAAAGCCTGAACAGACAATATTTCCTGTGACAGTGCGCCTCTTAGATTTGTTTTTATCAATCTTAATTTACTAAAAGAGCACTATGCATCTGTGGTGGAAGATGGAATTGTCAGACACAATTAGGCATACAATCACTGTGTTACAAAAGCACATTTCATCTCTCTCAACTCCTGACAACCGGAAAACAATCTAAATCTATGAACAGGGCACTTTTTTATGTTCTTGTGTTTTCCTAGTAGCATTTATGTTCTCTTTGCATCTTACGGCTTAATGCATTATGGCTCATGTTTATCACACTCTAAGACTAACACCATCTTAGAACTGATGAAACATACTGACAGCCTGACGTGCGGTTCTCTAGTTGGCGAAGGGCATGTGAACTGCCCAATGGTATTTACCTATCCTGAGGAGAAATCATCCACTTAATCCGCTAGATCAGAAGCAGAACATGCCATACTCAACCCATGCCGCTGTGTTATATACTGAGTTAAGCCCACTGTGTTCCCTATTCCACTACTGACTGGATGGGTAAGGCATTTGCGTGTGAACTTCAGCAAGGCAACATTAGCTCATACAATTAGCGGTACAATTTCTTGGCCACAGCTCAAAAGTGTTGGCATAATTGGCTGTATCTACAAACATTTAAGACTAATGTTTTTTTTTGTCTCAGTGATTATCATGGTTGACTGTAGTGTTGGAAGCAGGATTTGCCATCAGTAATTATTAGTAACCATTGAATCCAATTGTTTTGTGCCTTTGCCTCGTTGCATTTGAAGGACTTTTTCGCAAAGTAATTAATAGAAATAATTTTACATAGCATTTTCCCAACATTATAAAATCTTATTCTATAGTACAGTATGTGTTAGTCTGTAGTGAGTCTGCAGACTTACCTGGGGGAAAGGGACAGATGCGATAGTAGCCATTTAAGTGAGCAGAGGGGCAACCAGATAATAAAGTCTTAACAAGAAAATAACAAAATCTTTTGTGGCATGGTTCTTATACTTCAGCGTTTCTGAATTTTATTCTCTGTTTAAAGCCAGTAAGCACACTTGTTAATTGGAGTATTTAGCAAATACCCCCAGTGACTACCAAACTAGATAAGAGCCGGAACAACTCATTACAACAACAGATGCATCCATCTGTCTGCTGTATGACCCAGTATTCTGCTATGAACATTAATTAGATTTTTAGATGAAGTAGTTAGCCTCAAATGCATGGTTTAATAGTAGAACCCTCTGTTGTTGCTTGAAGTAAGTTGCATGTAAAAAATATTTGATCTGTGCCTTTTAGCCACATCAGAAGACATATCTGTCTTTTTTAAAGTTACAATTGTATGTTGGCTAAATAAAGAATATATTTTTAAAGACACACTGTAAAACATTATAAAATAAGATTAGATTAGATTACATTAGATTAGATAAGATTCACTACTGATGGGTGTTACACTGCATAATTAGTGATGTGAATATTAAGCCACTGCTTATCAGTGCAACATCTGCCTTTTACTCGTAGTTATTACTTCCAAAAATTGCTCATTAGTATGAAAAACAGTATATTTAATAAAACAATCCAGAAACACATATAGGTTGTAGATGCTGTATTGATGATGCTATTAGTCAGTACACACACCCTGTTAAAACATCAATCAGATAATTGTATTATATCTTCATGTAAACTATGTGTAACTTAGCCAGGACCAAGGTGTAAATAAAGGCAAGATCTTCTAACTCCCGAAGTTCAGCTGCAATCCCAACCCTGTGAACCCGTGGCAGAGAAGCACTAAAAACAGAGTGTGTCCCTGCGGCAGGCAGAAATTGATAGCCCTCCTACGCGCAACTGGCCATAATGAGCATCAGCCTCATTCATAGCAGACGGTGAGCAACACAGGCATCTAATGATGTTAGAGGTGTGTATTAAAAGCCATTCATACCCTTCAGCCAGATAGATGGAGGCTGTATTTCACAATGCGAAATGGCATCCTGCAGCGATACATAACTTCTGACTGTCACTTTCCATTTGATCTGTCACAGCATGCATTATGAGCTCTTCCGATGGCGTGCCCCCCCCCCCCCCCCCCCCCACCTCACCTTACCTTACACACCCCACTCCTTACACTTGTACACACACACACACACACACAGATACACACACACACACACACACACACACACACACACACGCACACACACGCACAAAACAGGTGACATATTACACAAACAGTCCAAGGTAGCAGACAAACGACCCCTTGTGCATTTCATTTTTCAGCGCTGTTGCCTGGGTCTTTAAGTTGAAACCAAGTGGAAAATTAACAGTGGTTGCTGGGGTAGGGACTGAGGGGAGGACCGCCTCCGGCCAGCCTATGTACTACTTGGTGTGGTGTCAGAGACACAGAGCCTGTTGGCTCTGATAGAAAGGCATGGAAGAAGCAAATCAATTTAATCAAGGCTCAGACAGTCAGGGCCAAGTGGGTGTGCAGTGCATTGTTAAAGCCTTTTTATTTCCCAAGCCATTCGGCTCTTCCAGGCAGACATCATAGTAAATTGTACCAATTGCTATAGCTATGATACTGAAGAGAATGGGTTGTGTTTCAATGCAAAGGCTTACGGTGTAACCATGTGTAGGTTGTTGTTTGCACTGTGTTATTATTTTTCTTGGTCCTTTGTAAAATAAAAATGACCCAGAGGAATGTAAACTAGCAACTGCGGCTTTGTTAGCCTGCACAAATGATGGCTCAAACAGATGTAGTGAGTCCTCTGGTTAGCTCCTGCCAACTTCTCTCTCCATACAGACCTGAACAGGAAAAACACCTTCTAAGAAAAGAATAAAAATAATGACAGGCCTACACAAACAATAGAGCTAACAGATGTGGCGTTTTATCCTGGTTAGCATAATCCAGCTCTACAAATACCCACAAGCCCAATAAAGAACACACTAACCTGCCCTAATAGGTACCGTTTCACTGATCCTGTTTTTGTAAATATTTATTAGATTTACCTAGAGGTTAAAGTGAGCCGTAACGCTCAGGAACTGCGTTCTGGCACCTCAGATAAAATAATAAATAAATAGCCTACGTTCATTCAATGAATGCACGATGCTGTTTAAAAAAATTAAAAACCTGACTCTCTTCCTCCATCTTCGTTGTTCATCAAATTTTTGTTGTTTTGTTTTCGTTGTTCAGGCTTTGTTCATCAAATCAAAACACAGCCTAATATTATCTCCTATTTCCAAGGGTAGGCCTGAACTTGAACTGGAAATGCTGACTACAGAATAGGATGAAAATGACCCTGAAGGACAAGCTGATAGTCTATTTAAATCAGGAAATAGCCTAATGAATGTGTTGTTATATGATGTTTTGATAATGAATTTGACAATAAATATTTTAGTGTTTAATATAACCTTAGTGTCTTTAGTGGCCACATGAATTGACAGTTCCAGCCGGTCCAGACTGTGATATACTCCATTTTTACTATTTCAGTTATAAATGCTGATTTAAGCTGAAGTGACTCTTAAGTATCACTTTCCAAATTTCATATTTTTACCATGATTAGGGGAATGAAAGCAACCAAGGACATAGCCCAGCATCAGTGTTTAAAATATGAGTCACATTTGTACTTTCCATTTTTATTTTTGTGTTGAAAACAAAAGGTTGTGTGTGATACCTAAAATGACAGTGACACTATTGTATCAGAAAAAGAATACACAATACTCAACATGTTGTTACCCATGGTGAGTCATTTTTCTTTGTTGCGCTGACCCAAAATCTGAGAGTTCCCCAACCTGCCAAATCCCACCTTAAGGACTGGATTTACAACACACAACTGTTGGACTAGGTCTTACATGTGACCATTCTGCAAATGATGCAAATATTAGACTTAAAGGCAGAATTCCTAAACTGTTTTGGGTACAATAAATATGGACAATATTTGGAGAAACAATTTTATGACTGCCTATTTATAATGTTAGTATTTACGAGATTAGTCATGTTATGTTAAAACAAAACTCACTCTTTCCACAGAGATACTGAAGAGGGTAGAATCTGAGGTTTGTAGCTAGCTGAGACTTATCAGCAGTATGCCACCAGTCAAAATAAAAGTCAAACAGTAAAACTAGGAAACATTGAGCAGATTTTGTTATCATATAAAAAGTCTAGAGCAATTGAGTTTCGCAGACTTGACAAAAAATATAGAGTTTGTTTGAGTAATGCACCTGGAAAGACATGTTTTTGTGTCTCTCCACTGAGAAACAGATAAGAGACAGAGACTAACTTTCCAACTTGATTTACAGTGGGCCTTTATCAGGGTATACATTTCTTTGCATAATGAGAGGTTTGCATAAAAAAGAGGAATCCGAACAGATCATGACAATGAACAACAGCAAGGGAGTAACATTGAAAGCACAGATGCAAGTAAAATGAAAGGCACAAAAGCATAAAGAACAGTTCAATGCAAGGGACCTGACAAACATACATACCCTTGGTAGGGAGATGTTTGTGTGTGTGTGTGTGTGTGTGTGTGTGTGTGTGTGTGTGTGTGTGTGTGTGTGTGTGTGTGTGTGTGTGTGTGTGTGTGTGTGTGTGTGTGTGTGTGTGTGTGTGTGTGTGTGTGTGTTTGTGGGTTGTCAAAATGTTTGAGCAAAGAATAAAGGGGGGATAGCAGGGGTGGGGTGAAATATGTATGTTGGTCTATGATGGAGTGGTTAAATGGAACTTAAACCTTATCACAGCTGAGGCAGAGTCTCTTCTGATGGCTGTGCAGTTCTTTGATGTAAGCTGCCTTTTTACACTGAAGAGAAAAAAGAGTGACTGAAAGAGACAGAGGGAAACAGAGAGAGAGAGAGAGAGAGAGGCCGTGAGAGACAGAGAGAAAGAGGGCGAAAGAAGAAAAGCATGTCACACCTGGCAACATGTGATTTTATTTACCATTTAAAACACAGTTAAGGTATCTGAGCTCTTCTTCTTTGATATGAAGTTATCCTTTTAAGTTTAGAGTCAGGTGTCATTTATTCACTTGCCATGAAAACTGGCTTAGTACCTTAAACTCAACCCTTTAGTACCCCTTGAGTTTGCCTATCCAGAAAAGAAACACTGCAATTTGTTTTCATTTTCATATCAGAAATAGAGCTTTCATATGTTCTCAGCACCACAAGACACACAAGATCACACATCACTATAAAAAACACAGGACTTAACAGTATATGTGTGATCCACTTGACGAGACTAACTTGTAGTTTACTGCTATTTCTTGTATTGACTTTGACAGCCTAAAAACATTTAATATTTATAACATTGATTGGCTCAGAGAAGAGCCATGTCTGCTTTCTCCTACTCCACTGTCCCTGGCCTCAATCTGCCCTTCCCATAAGCCAGTGGTGTCATAGCCAATCCAAACCACAGGGCTCCAGAGTCTTCATTAAGCCCTGTGGGTACTGCAACGCAGTCCAGCACTCCACAGGCCCTCCTCCCAGCCTCCACAGGCCCTCCTCCCAGCCTCCACAGGCCCTCCTCCCAGCCTCCACAGGCCCTCCTCCCAGCCTCCACAGGCCCTCCTCCCAGCACTCCACAGGCCCTCCTCCCAGCCTCCACAGGCCCTCCTCCCAGCCTCCACAGGCCCTCCTCCCAGCCTCCACAGGCCCTCCTCCCAGCCTCCACAGGCCCTCCTCCCAGCACTCCACAGGCCCTCCTCCCAGCCTCCACAGGCCCTCCTCCCAGCCTCCACAGGCCCTCCTCCCAGCCTCCACAGGCCCTCCTCCCAGCACTCCACAGGCCCTCCTCCCAGCCTCCACAGGCCCTCCTCCCAGCCTCCACAGGCCCTCCTCCCAGCCTCCACAGGCCCTCCTCCCAGCACTCCACAGGCCCTCCTCCCAGCCTCCACAGGCCCTCCTCCCAGCCTCCACAGGCCCTCCTCCCAGCCTCCACAGGCCCTCCTCCCAGCCTCCACAGGCCCTCCTCCCAGCACTCCACAGGCCCTCCTCCCAGCCTCCACAGGCCCTCCTCCCAGCACTCCACAGGCCCTCCTCCCAGCCTCCACAGGCCCTCCTCCCAGCCTCCACAGGCCCTCCTCCCAGCCTCCACAGGCCCTCCTCCCAGCCTCCACAGGCCCTCCTCCCAGCACTCCACAGGCCCTCCTCCCAGCCTCCACAGGCCCTCCTCCCAGCCTCCACAGGCCCTCCTCCCAGCACTCCACAGGCCCTCCTCCCAGCCTCCACACATTAACGCTGCCTGGCCTGTACTTCAGTGGTGTCATAGCCAATCCAAACCACAGGGCTCCAGAGTCTTCATTAAGCCCTGTGGGTACTGCAACGCTCCCAGCCTCCACACATTAACGCTGCCTGGCCTGTACTTCACATCAACTCCTTAACCAGCACACAAGACAGGCAGGAGACAGGGCTGAGTGGGAGTGGGAGTGGGAGTGGGAGAGAAATAATGTGAGATATAAAATTATGTTGGTTCCTCCTGCAGCGCTGTGCATGTGGTTTTATGACTGTAGACTATTGCGGCATTTTAAAGCTCTGCTTGGATCTATGGATTCCTACAGCCATCCTAAGGAAACTGCATGGGTAAAACGTCTCAGTGGTGCATCAAACTTCAACTGTAGGAAAAACTGTAAATGGTTTTAATCATACACACTAACAAGGAGGGTTTGCCAGTCAGTGCATCACAACATTGTTCAAAGTGTTGCTCAATTTGGGTCTCACACAATTGTTTCCCTTTAGTCCAGCTGAGTTGCTTTGATCTCTTGTCTGCTGACAGACTGCAGAGAGAAAGAGGAAAACACACATGCACACTCACACACACACGCACGCACACACATACACAGACGCACACGCACGCACACAAATGCACACACAAACGCACACACAAAAATCACACCCCATCCATCGCCCTTTGTCCTCCCCCCATCTTTTAAGGACAGTGAGCCTGAGGTCTAGTCTAGTGGACAAAGACGGATACTCGTTTCACACGGTTTAGTTTGCACCATAAGCACAAGGAGTAGATTGCCTACGGTCGGGTGGGTTTACACATCAAGCGTGCTGTGAAAGTGTATAAATAGTTCACGATGATAGTGCACTGAGGCAAATCACTTTGCCGAAAGGGCATGACTCTTTCATGGTGACTTTCCCTCACCTCATGCTGGATGCAGAAACACTGTTGCAGAAAAATACCAGGATGCCCTGATACAGATAAGACAACATACCATATAGGGACATATCCATGTTAGCATTTCATGGGGCAGCTGTGGCCTGGTGGTTAGGGAGTTGGTCTTGCAATCGGAAGGTTGCTGGTTTGAATCCTGCCCTAACCATGGTTGAGATGCCCTTGAGCAAGGCATCTGACCCCACACTGCTCCAGGGACTGTAACTGAAACCTTGTAAATATCTATAAGTTGCTCTGGATAACAGTGTCAGCTAAGTGTAATGTAACATTTCAGAAACACACTGCCACTGGGTTAGAGATTACAGACTTCGGTTGATCTGACATTATAGCCTCATAGCGCTCCTGTGTAAAACTGTCCTGTCCAGCTGATTGTTTAATGTGCCGCTGACACACGTTTGCAGTCATTCACTGATCTCTGGCATGTCTGCCTGCAGTTGGCACAGTAATTTTCCACAGCAAAATGGGATCAGGCAACTACAGGATCCATAGACTAACAACAGCTTGTGTACAAGGCTGGATCCTACATACTATTTGCATAGTCTGCTTTTAGTGATCGACACTCAACAACACAACAGTAATTCCCTAAAACCCATGGAAAAATAGAGAGGTCCTGCTGTGCCTTCATGGTGGCGACAGCGGTGGTGACTACAGTACATACTTGAGCACTTAAACGGTGACTGCACCAGCAAGTAATCACACTTCACAGCTTGAACCCATTAAATCCCCAGTTTAACGCTGATGGGCAAAACAAATGCGCCAGACATTGATTCTCATCTCCCCCTCTCATCATCTCTCCATTGCCACATTTCCGCCATTATTAGCCAACACCTTCGCAAGATACTAAGCACTGTTGGCAAATCGGCACACGGCGACACGCAGTTGGAGAGGGCTCTTCAAATGATTCCATGGCTTAGCAGGCTGTAATGATCTGATGGTATGCAAACATGCCCCCTGCTGCCAGGGCTTGAGCCAAGATGAGGCAAGGCCATTTGCATTGAGGCTTGAGAGGCTGTCACAGCCATTGTGACAGTGACCAGCCTGTGCATAACTGCACCCAGATCCTTGCATCAGGCTCTGGCTTTGTGGCATATCAGAAGACAGCAGGGCAATGGCGATGGAAATGCATACTGAAGTAATATTTTATGTTTTATATGTTCCTCCTCTGTTACCCTGATGGCCTTCATGAAGCATGTCATGTTTGAAAGTTGGCTGCCTAGTGTGGAAAATGTACTTGAGGTTATTTGAGATCAGAGAGGTAGGGCACAGTGCAGGCATATATGTGAAAGGACATTGCAATCACGAGTAAGGATTAATAACATCCTTTCACTTCTTTGGGTTAGCCTTTAGAATCTATCACCCACAGAGGAGTACTCCTGTAATTATGAGAGGATGGCAGTGTCATATTGTGCTTTAGCATGGGTTTAGATACTTTAAAATAATTGCATCATTTCATTTAATGAAGAAAAACAGTGATGTAAATAAAGGTAAAGTCATTACCACTTTTGTTTTAAAATGTCTTTATTATGCTTGCCAGTTGCTTTTATAAACTAATCACAGACCAGAGGAATAATTCTGGAACAAAGTAATATATGTAAATATGATTCATTCCCAGGTTTATATAATATAAAGAAGATGCCATTTACATATTCTTACCCTATCCATTTACAAGAACACTTCACTCAATAATCATTGTTCATGCACAAATAGCTCTAAAGACATTTATTATTGCATTTCATTTAATTGCTTTGTTACGATCTTCTCATTAAATGGTCAGAACACACTAACAAGAAAGACTACACATTCACCCACTAATGCACCTGAGTATCTCAGATAGACTAATACTGCCCTAAATACTGCCCTCTGTATTAACTGCAGGTGCAATGGCAAGACTGCTGAAAAAAATGATTGTAGAAGTAAAATAAATAAATAATTGCATTGAATAATTGCAATTGAAAAGTAAGGTTGATTTAAAAAATACTCAAACAGGCACATGTCATTTATACATTGGTTAAATTCCATCTGTTAGGTACTCTTTGGTGATATGATGATTGGCAAAAACAAACAAACAAACAAACCAACGCACAAAAACGGCTGCACTGACACTATTGTCTCTGCTCGCCATACTCTACCGTCTCCACACCATCTTCAGCAATCAATTTTTATTCATGAACAGATAACTTGATAAGCCACACAGTTTATCTCAACAGAGTAGAGGCCTTCTTTTGACAAAAAAGAATAATATATAGTTATACTTCACTGAGAAGCACACATTTGAGTCCCAGATGTAACTTGTGCATTCATGTAAGACCCATTATTTATCTAAAGACATACTATATACACAACCTCAAACAGTATATTTAGCTCTTGGACAAACTGAAACTACACAGAAAAACCACTATGCCTACATGAAGGCTGTTCTTATTATGCTGTTGCTTCAGTTGAAATTGTTCCATGATTATTTTGTAAAATATAAATATAAAGTATCAATCTGAAATTTTTTTAGTTTTTTTTAGTTAATCTGTTTTTTGTTTTCCCAAAATGAGTTAATTTACTAGCATATAAATCCATAGGCTACACATTGCTGATTATAAATTGTGTAGGCCATACAGTGTGCTGAACACATAAAATATCAGACAAGTATTGGCTTAAAATCTAACCTTTGCTTTGTGAGGGTATCACATAATCAAAGCTGATTTTTAAAATAGCTGAGTTCTAAGTGAATCGAGTGTCTGCGCCATAACTGGTTCATTTAAGGTATTGCAACGAAAGCACTCATACCATTTCAGTGCTTGGCTTTAATACGCTTGCACAGTATGGCATATGCAGACACACACACACACACACACACACACACACAAACACACACACACACACACACACACACACACACACACACACACACACACACACACACACACACACACACACACACACACAAAACTGTTGCTTAGTCATTCCTATTGTTGTTAATTAGGACCTCTAATTCTGACAACCTTAGAGGTGTCTGTGGCAGAAAAAAAGAAGAAGGAATGAAAATAGAAACAGTCCAGAGCAGCTGAACAAGAGGGATTAGAAATCTATTACCAGGCTAGATAACCGCTGCCGCACTCCCAGTCATTGATCCCCCCATTCCCACACATGGATCAGCAGGGCTGCAGCCTCAGCCGTCCTGCTCAATATCTTGGAGCTCAGTTACAGAATACAGAGTGTGATAAATTGCCATACAGTCAGTTTGTGTCATCGGTTAACCTGATCCAGCGTGTCAGAGCGGAGCCTCCACATGTTGCATTAAGATGATGAATTACATGGGGGCCATTTCTTCAGAGAGGCCTCTTATTACATTGACCATTCATTTGCCATGCGCTCTGATCTGGTGATGGTTAAGGCGAACATCAGGTTTGCAGAGGGGTGCATGAATAAGGCACAGACATGTGCTCCAAATAACACATTGCATTCATGGGACAAACCATACATTTTGTAACTGGAGTAACATCACATATGACATGTATAACCCTGATCTCACTATATCTTTTGGGAAACTAGAAGGGAAAGCTATTAGGTTGTTATTACCTGGGCCAGACATTTCACTTTCCCTTTGGTGAGAGTTGCAGTCTATTATTCATTTCTATTGTGATATGGTTGAGCATGTAAGGTTGTTTCTCCTGGCTGCTCCTTCAGTCTGAGAAGACCCCTTTGGAAAAACCTGAGGGATCAGAGTGCCTAGTAGCCTTCCGACAGACCGAATCATCATGATGACATCATGTACACTCTGGGTCCAGGGCACGTTGATGGTGTTCAAATGGTGTGTTTGGGAGATCTGTCTAGATGGCCCATCACAAAGGTCTCCTTAGAAGGCATGGAGAAGATGTAGAATGAGACAACAAAATGCATCTCAGGGATACATTTCAAGAACTGAACAATGCAGATTCGCCTGCTGTGTATGTCTCCAGAGAGGAACACCAAAATAGTGTAGAGGCCAAAATGCACAAGCTTCTGAAATATTACTTTGTAACTGATGAGGCTGAACCTCTACACCACTTACAGTACTGCTGAGCTTGGTGTGACTCCTGGATTGAATTGGAAACCATATAGTGATAACCTTATATCGAGGGTAATACAGTTGTGTGCTGTGTGTAAGCCTTGGTCCCTAAAGCCTTAAAGAATTAACTTGGTTAAAAAAAAAAAATATATATATATATATATATATATATATATATATATATATATATATATATATATTATGGCATGCCGTTTAGGAAATTAAAGAATATATTGAATGGATGTCTGAATATATTGAATGAACGCTTGAATATATGGAATGAATGTTTGAATATATGGAATGAAACCTGAATATATTGAATGAAACTTGAATATATGGAATGAATGTTTGAATATATGGAATGAAGCCTGAATGTATTGAATGAATGTTTGAATATATGGAATGAAGCCTGAATGTATTGAATGAATGTTTGAATATATTGAATGAAACTTGAATATATGGAATGAATGTTTGAATATATTGAATGAACGCTTGAATATATTGAATGAAACTTGAATATATGGAATGAATGTTTGAATATATGGAATGAAGCCTGAATATATTGAATGAAACTTGAATATATGGAATGAATGCTTGAATATATTGAATGAAACTTCAGAACTGACTTCATCACGGCACTGTTTTGTACCTATGTTGCTGCTAGAGGTTTGCCAATATGAGCAACTCTGCAAAATAGTTTCAGCAATATTAAGTAATGAGGAAGCAATCGAAACCCTGGCAAATGCTTGTAATGGGGCCAAAATACTTATATTAACTTATACTGCTCTACGGACCAAGAAATTCATTCTTTGTTCAGTCGAGGCAGACATATGAACCTCACAAGCCAGGTGTATCAGGCTAACTTTCCGAGAAACATGCCTGCGCCCTCACAGGAGGCACCTGCTGCCCCTATCTACACTCTTCGTCCATACACACTTAAGTGCCCAAGATACAAGAGGTAAGGAAATAATTTCATGCATTTTAACTGCGGTTGATGTTTCATTTTGTTTTCGCTAATTAGACACAGCAAACTACAGAAATATGAGATGTTACTCATTCTGTTTAGCAAGAATGCTAATCGCTAATTAGCGGCTAATTTTACAGTGATAACAAGCAACTTTTCTATTATCCTAAAGAGGGAGAAGGACAAACCGTTCCAGTTGTCTCATGAGAGATGTCAGTGCATGTAGTGATAGAGTGTATGTTTCTGTGCTAGATGCACTGACATCTCTCATGAGACAACTGGAATGGGTCGTCTCTCCTTAACCTTCTCCCTCTTTGAGTTAGATAATAGAAAAGCTTATTACTGTAAAATTAGCCGCTAATTAGCAAATTACTGCCAAATGGCATATTGAACATCTCTGATATTTCTGTTGTTCGATGTGACTAATTAGCGAAAACAAAATTAAACTTTTCTCAACCGCAATTAAAACGCATGAAATTATTTCCTTACCTCTTCTGTCTTGGGACCTTTTGTGTATAGGCTATGGATGCAGGTTGTAGATAGGGGCAGGTGCCTCCTGTGAGAGCGCAGGCATGTCTTTTGGAAAGTTAGCCTGATATCTGCCTCTGTTGAATAAAGAATGTATTTCTTGGTCCATAGAGGGGTAATAATTAACGTTGGTATTTTGGCTAGTAAAATGGTAGGCATTTGCCAGGGTGTTAATTGGTTCTTCATTGCCTAATATTGCTGCAACTAAGTTTTCGGCAGTGTCGCTCATAATGGCAAATCTCCTCTAGCTGCACCGTAGCCTAACCAACTGACATCAAAACAAAAGATGGCTCTAGTGCCGGCATGACGTCAGTTTTCAAGTTTCATTCAATATATTCAAGCATTCATTCCATGTATTCAAGTTTCATTCAATATATTCAAACATTCATTCAATATATTCAAACATTCATTCAATATATTCAGGTTTCATTCCATATATTCAAACATTCATTCCATATATTCAAATATTCATTCCATATATTCAAGTTTCATTCCATATATTCAAGTTTCATTCAATATATTCAGGTTTCATTCCATATATTCAAACATTCATTCCATATATTCAAGTTTCATTCAATATATTCATGTTTCATTCAATATATTCAGGTTTCATTCCATATATTCAAACATTCATTCCATATATTCAAGTTTCATTCCATATATTCAAGCGTTCATTCAATATATTCAAACATTCATTCCATATATTCAAGTTTCATTCAATATATTCAGGTTTCATTCAATATATTTGACCATTCATTCCATATATTCAGACATCCATTCAATATATTCTTTAATTTCCTAAACGGCATGCCATAATATATATATATATATATATATATATATATATATATATATATATATATATATATATATATATATATATATATATATATATATATATATATATCCATTTTAAAATTAGTGTTTCTAAAGTCATAAATCTGCAATTATGAACTGCCCAAATAGGCAGGTGGAATATAGCACAGTAAGAGATTCTGAATGCAGCAAGGTACCAGTGGTTATCCTCAGAGCTTCAAGCAGCAAGCAGCCTGCATACAGAGTAATAAGAGGTCACGATGGGAAAAAAGGTTATTCAACAAATCGCAGGTGCTTTTGTATGTCCTGGCAATAGGCAAGGTGTGGGCTACTTGATAGAGTATCTAGCTTGATATTCTGCAATAGGCCTAAGTGCAGCCTTGACTTCTGTAGGCCCAGCTGAGATGAGGCGTAATCTTCACTTTAAAAGCACAATGCAGTAAGTGAAGGCGAGTTGCTGTACAGTGCAGACCATTTGCAGTGTAGGCACCAGCCATGTCAGACGAACCCTTGACAATTAAAGAGCACTCTTCAGACTCTACAAACCAGTACAGTTTTTTTCATCTGTGTTTTTTATACTTCATTTCCCACCTCCTCAGACACAAATAAGTGCTTTTGAATAGAACAGTTCAGTAAGCTAGACTTGCACAAAGGTTGACCCCCATGCCGGCCTTGAAAGATGGCTGTGGCAGTTGTCCCCCACCCCGTCCACTTATGCCTAGCATAGATGCTGCTTAAAATCTGATAGATAGATAGATAGATAGATAGATAGATAGATAGATAGATAGATAGATAGATAGATAGATAGATAGATAGATAGATAGATAGATAGATAGATAGATAGATAGAACTATGGTTCTGAAATTAAAGGCATCACAGCAAGGTTCTATTGATCACCTGAGGCGAGTGAGTGACTTTATGAATAAACAAACAGACTTATCTGTGGTTTGGCTCTCCTACTCACACAGAGGAACACTGCATACATGATGCATGATGCAAGCTGGTTGGCAGCAGGAAGCTGAGGAGCGTCAGGAAGAGCCTGTACAAAGCCTGAGGAAATACCACTGCTCCCAGCTGGCTCCCTTGGAGTTCCAGCCCAACAAGAACACACACACAAACACACACACACACACACACACACACACACACACACACACACACACACACACACACACACACACACACACACACACACACAAGGAGGGGGGGGGGTGGGGGGAGAAAGAATTAAATCAAAGTATGGTAGACAACATTTGATCCCAAGTCTTTGTGCAACAACAAAGACATAAAACAGTAACAGTTTTTAACATGTATTATTTAACTGTAATTAATTCGTTCATTTCTTTCAGCATATATTCATTCATGTTTTCTATCAGATTTGTGAAGATGTGGTGGCCCTATATGTCAATAGTCACTTAAACAAATAATCTGCCCACAAATAATCAACATAAGGGATTTGAGACCTATAGCAGAAAACATGCCAATCTTTTTATATGAACATTTTATGTAGTTTCATCAAGGAAAATAAATGACATCGTAAACTGTATGGGTAAGGTTAAGTAGAATTTATGTAATTTTGATTCTATGCGTTTAAGGCATTAATTCCAAAGCACACTTCAAATAAATTCTGACATAATTCAATATAATTGAGCATACTATTTTTTTTTTTTTTTTTTAGATCAGCAGTCACTCTCCCAAATTAATATTTTCATCATAAAGCATTTAACAGTCAATGTCCCTCACTCACTCTCCCAAAATGTAATTCTCAAGGTTATGGCTTTGTTTTTATCATAACTGAATTAATCTTCAAAAGAATGGACTCCATAACCAAATACTTTCATTGCTTTGTTCTATCACTCAGTAGAGGATGAATTAAGAGCTACCTTGGTAAAACTTAAAATAAAATTCAGATCATTCATGCATTTATCCCTTTGCTAGCTTCTTACTTTGAGGTGGCTGAGTGTCATAGGATTCAAGGATCAATGGGACTTAGACTAGACTAGCATGTATCCTGTGTAAGACAAAAACAACTGAAGTGAGTTAAGCACAGCATTATGAAGCTTTTTTTTTTCAAGAAACCAGTAGCACATGAAGGTTACTGTAGATTTCATCATGATGACTAAACTTATCACATAATTCATGATGCTAAATACCTCTAGAGGGCTTGATCATACTCAAACTGTACCTTACTGTAAAATATCAAAAAGGTCACACATGTGAGGGTGTCGACACACAGCTAGTCTAGTAGTATATGTGTATAGATTCAGTTTATTATGAGCCACAAAAAATCTGCACTGGCAGCTGAAAGTTTGAGTGTTTTGTTCTATTTCTCTATGAAGGCTTCAAGGCCTCCATCTTATAAATTGCATCTTAGGACGTTATTGCCCTGTTGAACAGCAGATAAGAGGCTAGGGACATTTACAGTGAAAGAGGAAGTACAGTTTTGAACATGGGCTCTTTGCACATTTAACAACTTGCTTAGAAGATTTATGGTGTACTGTAGAAGGAAGAAGAAATTCTGTCCATGGCCTCACTAAGGTGCAGATGTTATACTATACCATCCAAAAAGGTACCAAACCCTTTAACTTACCATGGTTAGTGCTAACTGTAGAAGTCATTATTTGAAAACAGTTTAGCAGCTGATAGAAATTATGAAGGCATTTCAGAGAGAGATACTGAATTGGTTACTGCTACTTTGAAGTCCCAGCGTATGAAGTAACACACATATAAGCAGACACATAAGAATTGTTTTACTTAACATCCCCAAAAGCTCACCCTGATCAGTCTCAGCTCTGCTGTTTTAGTGGCAGAGACTGTAATGCTATGTAGCCACATTTCAGGAGCTTTGATTATCTGGAGTTCTGCCGTGCTGTTAAATAAATGCAAAAACAACAAGTCAACAAACAAGAAACAGAAAATAAAAACAATTTTGATGCTATTAGAACCAATAAAATGTTGGAGTGAACATCTCCTGCTGTCCCAGAGTACACACATGCTGTTGCACTTGAAAGGAAAAGCATCACAAGATATTCAGTGGAAAATGAAGACTAATTGTGTTTCCAAGGGACAAAACTACAAAGCCTGGGTTAATTTGGTGTTTGTGTTATTACAACTGTTATTACAACTGTTTCTTGTCAAAGCAAACATGCAAGCATAGCCCACAACACAATAACTGACAATAGAGAGATTTGTTTTCAGTGTGACTGAAATTATTCAGTTATGATTGTTGAAGACTAATACTGCACAAAAGTTTTTATGCATTTATTTTTTACATTTGGTATTGTGTTACATATTTTAAAAAATAACTAAAGCTGAACACCCCAGTACCATAGATGCCTAGGCAAACCCCAGACAATGAATTTACATTCTCCATGAATTGAAGCTTTAGCTAAATGATTTTTCACATCAGTGTGGAAACCATGCCAGGGCCTTGGCAGTGTTTGTGGTTGAACAGACACAGTGTTTTGGACTGGATTTGCATGTTGATACTGTTTAGCATGATGCCTCAGGACACTAAACACAGCAAGTGCTAAATCATCCGCTATCGATTCATTTGACAAACCTGGCACTGCAGAGCACGCCAGGCACACAGCTCTTTGCCAGAGATGCCTGCGCCCCAGCTTTGATTGCCATTGACTATGCTAACTACCTACTCCCCTAAATGTCCAGAACCCTGACAAAGTGTTTCTAATCACAGCCACAGCAGTGGCTTAGGGGAGGCAGACAGGGCGTGAATGACTGCTTACGCTGCAGCCAAACACCATGACAGACCCACAGGTGAGCACTCCTGCTGCCTCACACTGAAGTCATATTGATGATGCATCACTGTGAGTCAGGTCCATTTTCAGGAGAGAGACTGAGAGAGATACAAGAACTCTTTTCTCTGTCACCTTAATGTAATTAACATTATTGTAGGAGAAAAGGAAAGTGCTAACTCACATTATGTGACAATGCCAGGCTCTGTTGAGACAAGGATGATCAGCAATACTATTCATTCAGACAAGTTGTTTGCCTTATCACCTTCTATGGGTTCCCATTTATATAGTTTGTGGCATAAGTGCATTTAATGGTATTGCTTTTTCTGATAAAGTATTTTGTTGTTTTGTTTACACAGTAAAAGTGTCGTGGCTAATAATGGTGTATGCACTACAACTTTAGAATACACATGCAGATAAATAAAAATTTAAATAAATAATCTAATAATAATCTAATTCAATCAAATAAATGAACACACTGAAAATCTGTACAACAACAAAATAATATTGCAGTTTGTGTGTTTGTAATTTTGCCTCATGTTTGCGCATTTGCAGCAAATGCATGTGTGCGTTTTGATGTCGTTCTCTTAATTTGCCTGTATTTTGTTCACTTGCATGTGTTTTTGTGGTGAATTTGCCCTTGTTGCCCTTTGGGACAAGAATGGCACAACAAGTTGGTAGGATATTGATATAAAACATCACAATCACTTGAAATGCTTCATAAAAGCACAAATGTGAAGGCATTCTCAAAACAAAACAATTGCTCAAATGTCACATTCAAGGCACTTTACCTCCAGCAATCCGATACATCAGAGAGCTTTTACACTGTCATAGGTTCAGTGCTCTGTTGCCTTAAAAAAACAATACCATGCTAGCCCAGAGTTTTTTTTACAGAAGAAAAGAATGAATCCTAGCAATGGTACAACAGGAGAATTCATCTGCTGAAAACAAACAAACAAAGAAATAAATAAATAAATAAACAAACAAATAAATAAATAAATAAATTCTCTGACAGCTCAGACACCTGCTGGTTATAGAAGATAGAACAGGTGAGGTGGAAAAGGAGTGTAATGCATCACACATCCATTAATTGTGGACTATGGGGGGGGGGGGGGGGACTGTGTCCAAGGTGTAACAGGGAACGTGGTCATCATTTTTCAGAGCACGTGGGTGCACAGTGTGTACTATATGTTATCAAACGATCGGACATCCTCTCTATAAAAGCATTTGCTAAATTCTTCTTACTCGGTCTTCAATTTTTTGGCACACACAAACTTTGTTCCCTTGGCCACTGTGTCCTAGCTGCTAGATGGTGGCAGTAATAGGAGAGGTCTTTAGAATTAAATATAGCACAGGGGCAAGAAACAGTGTTACCTGAGGGAAAATGTAAACAGTTCACTAGGTGGAAAGTCCCATATATTATCAGTGGCTCAACAACAGCATTTATGATCAATATCCGTATCCAAAACGAATGATGGCGTTCCCCCTGTGACATTGTCAGAGGTAGGCTACTTCAAGAAGTCATCACCGCACATAGGTCACTGCTGTGTGCTTCTATGTGGAAGCATCATTAGGCATTTTAATGTGGTAGGAACATGGTTATCAAGGGAGATCAAGGCACATATTTATCCGAATTTCCCCGGCACTGCTACAGACTCTTGACACACTTTGTGGCATCATCATTAAGTCGCTGCAGTTTTCCCCGGAGAAGCATTTCCTGAATGCAAAGATATTGATCTCGGCCTCCTGACAGACAGAAACCATCCATCACACTTTAAAAATAATTTGCCCTCAACTGTTAAAGCATGCATCCATAATTTCTGTGGGCTTAGGGTAGCTTAATATGCTCAAATGCCTCATCCATTTCTCCAGCCAGACATGTTTGCAATTATGGGAAATCCTCTGCAAAGCCAGGTAGGCTTTTCAGTCTAAACATTACCTTTGGAAACCATCAGGGTACTTAGCACCTTTTCAGATACTCATATCAGAGTAAAGGGGTGTTTCGAAAGACAGAGCATGGCTTTCTCTATTCTGGCATTCAGTAAGATAATTAAATCCAGGTTTAATTAACTTATACTATATTAACAAAGGGCTAGTTCTTTTCTTTTGCTGTGCATTAAACATGTAGAGCTGTAGGGAAGGGCAAGTGTTATCCATAATATACAGTCCTTAATGTACCAATGGATGTTAACATTTAGAGGGTTACATTAAAATGCAGTGTCCCATACATGTCACATCAAAATGTCACGCATCAAAATGTCTTCTCTGCTAGAGACAGAAAGGCAGCTAGGTGTCCATCTGTGATAAATTTGGCACTTGGTACAAACTAGCAATGTGCAGCTGTGCAGCAGCCTAGAAATTGCATGTTTCTGATTTTGCTATTTTATCCTTCCTTGTGAGAGTGCTTGCTACAATAATTCATTATTTTGAGTTATTTTAAGTTATGTTTGTATGCTAGGTATGTTTTGTTTTTGTATTTTGTTTGGATGAGAGTCTGACATAGTTTGTTAAAATTGAAAACGCAGCATAGTTCATGATCAAAACATGTGGTTTACCACATAGAATGAACTAAACATAAGAACGCAAACATTTAAAAATAAATACTTGCTCGTACATTTGTAACAATAGTTCTTCTTTGGATAAGCAATTTGAAAGTTTGGAGTCAGTTAATTGTAACCACTGAGGGTAGCTAGCCATTATGACAAGCAAGACACAGTGCATGTACTGTATGTCACATGACCAGTGCTCTAAACCATCTGGAATCCAATTCTTTAGAAATAAATAAAGCTTTGCTTGTATTTGGGTTTAGGGCAAGAGCTCACCCATGACACCCAAAACAAACCTTTCTTATAATGCTCTACTGAAACACTTCAGACAATTTTTGCAATACCTGTCTGTTATTGTGCCTTTGGTATATTTGTGATTTTGCTTCTCCAGTAGGTGCCATATTACTTCATGTTCCCAGTGACAGGACATATATAAATGCTGTCACACCAAGCAAAGTAAACAGGACAGTAATGAAGTGAAACGGAAGTGTGCTGGCGAGAAACATATGTTATACAAGGATACAAGGATATTTTATTGTCACACGCATAGACACACTGGGTAGAGTAGGACAAGCAGCGAAACTTGTGATTGTCAGTCCAAACTGTTCACGGGGATGGGGAAGTAAAGTTTACCTGATGAAGGGTAGAAGTAGAATAGGTGATGTGGGGGTGGGATAAAATGCAGTTGGGGTTGGAAGGGAGGATGGGATGGGGGTGGGCGGGTAGCCAGCAGTGTTGAGGTGAGGATGGGGCAGTAATTGGGCAGGAGGGGGGGTTTTGGGGCTAAAAAGGGCATGGGATGTTGTGTAGGATGGGGGGACGGGGCTTCCTAGGGTTAGGGTTAGGGTTATTCACCATGTTATGGGGCTGTGTGCTCAACTAAATAAAACACAACACCATCCAATGGAAACCATAGGTGACCACACCATGTGGCACAAAAGTAACCACATGGTTTCTGCTTAGTGGTAAGACATTGTTGAAAGGCTGTACCCATTATGGCACCTCCCACAGAACAGGTTGCCACAGAAAAAGTCCTCTCTGCCCCAGCTGTATATTATTCCACTGATATCAGCTAAATGCCCCTTGATGACACCTTTTGCTGCTGTGTTACTGAATGTTCTTTGGTGCAAGAATCTTTCTTAGTAAGAGATTACTGCCACGGCCTTTGTGTACTCCAAATGTATGTGGCTGTGTCAGTCTCTGAGCTCTTATAATGAATATGATCATGGATGCCCCTGAATATTGGCTGCTCTCTCTCTCTCTCTCTCTCTCTCTCTCTCTCTCTCTCTCTCTCTCTCTCTCTCTCTCTCTCTCTCTCTCTCTCTCTCTCTCTCTCTCTCTCTCTCTCTCTCTCTCTCTGTCTTCCTGTCTTACTCTGTGTTGTGTCTAGATTGCCTTGAGCTATTTTTTGGTTTGCGTCATGAAACTGCATATTTAGATGCTTTAGTTTAAGGTGAGTCATTTTTAGGTGAGCCAGACACCCACCATGTAATAAGAGCCTGAATTTGCTGTAGTGAGTCACTGGTCAGCTTGGCCTATTTCCACTATCAACTCTGCCCATCATAACAAAACATTTGTATTTGGTGTACATTATCAGTTGTCTGCCCAGTCCATGATCCAAGTTTCTAAGGTGGGTGCTTCCAGACAGACTTAGACTCTTTTCTTTTATTTATCTGTTACATTTACTTTCTTCCTTTTCTTTAAATTTGTTTTTGTGTTAATCAGTCCACAATGCATTATTTATGGTCCTGATTCAAGAGTGGAACTTAAGTTGTTTTTGCAGTGATATAATTTATGTATTTAAGATCATAACAAAACACCACTTGTACGAGAAACTAACTGTATTTCCAAAAAATTCAATGTTGTGCTGTGAACTAGTTCACAAACAGGTAAAGCTAATAGGCTGCTAGGCTCAGTTTGTATCCAAATTAGGGAGAAATTCACACTGTTTTCTCCTTGGTGGCATGTTCTCTAAAGTAATTGCGATATTGCCTTGCTGTGTATTGCATATCAAACAGACAACAAGACAAGTCTGTGTGATGAAATGAAGAGAGAAAATCCTTTCTTGGAATGACATGAAGTTACAGTCATAAACTGCTTCCACCTCTGCACATTACAGTCACACAATAAAGGATTCAAACTTTGCATGTTGCCTAAATGCAGTCACATATCTTTAGTAACTCGCAATTCTCCTGTATCTGGTCAGTATGTATAGTGGCTGAAGACTTAAGGAAAATATGCATGTTAGGAAATAAGTAAGTAAGTAAGTAAGTAAGTAAGTAAGTAAGTAAGTAAGTAAGTAAGTAAGTAAGTAAGTAAGTAAGTAAGTAAGTAAATAAATAAATAAATAAATAAATCCTGATCCAAATGTAGATTACAATGAAGGATGAATGTGTGTGGGAACAGTAATGCTTTGTATAAAAATTGGAAGTAAATTGGACCAGTAGTTTTTTAGCTATGTGAGTGGATATACACACACATAATGACTGCAGACTGCAGACATGTAGATCTGAATACAGTTACTGCATACATAAATATGAAGGTTAAGATATAATTTACAAATGAAATATAATATGAAATGGTTGCAGACCTGACTGTCCTGAATGAAATAAACACGCATTTGTGGCCCTCTCTCATTAAAACTTTTTGTTGTTGAAAGCCTAAAGTTAGCATATAAAGGACAATATTATCGGTATATAATTTACACCTGCATTTTCATTTCTATCAATCTGAAAACACCTCTGAGATTGATGAAGTGTATTTCATTTCAGTTGGGCAGATCAGTGGAACTAATCATTTATTATCACCTGTCAACCTTCGCAAATGACTGAAGGAAAACTGAATGCAGTTACAGGACGTACTGTAGTTATAACAAGAATGTTCTGTTTGATTGTAGTCGGGACATCTCAACAAATGAAACAAGTATTTATGACACAGCATTCATGCTATTCCTGTACACCAGGCAGTGAACGGCTGGTGGGAAATATGCAAGTGCATTTAACCTTCTATCTGATAGCCCTACAAGGACCATAGTGTACTTTCCAAGCCCACCACACACACACACACACACACACACACACACACACACACACACACACACACACACACCACCCCAATTTAAAACAGGGCCTTGAATTCTACCCTGCTATTTAAAGTGAGTAACAGGCATAACTCAAAAGTAATCACCACATAGTGGCTGGGAAATAGCTTCTCTGTATAACAGCGTTTAAAGGAATCAGTGACAATGCAGTGTGAAAATGGGTAGCTACAGTAGTAGTAATATATATTTTCTTTTTACGTAAAACTTCAGCAACAGCAGATTATCACCAGACCATGCAATTATGATTCAGTCTTTACCCTATTTTCCTACATTTAGCAACTAAGATATTTGTTTTTACCAAAAAATATTGCAAAGGCAATCAAATACATGTAGAACTGGATACAAAGGGGGTCACAATACCCCTCACTTAACTGTTGTTGAGTTTCACAGGTGACTTCAAATATTTCATTGCAGTGATTGATGGGTAGTAGTTGAGGACGCTGAAACTGCAGACCTCACCTCCGTTATAAAAGGGCCCACCTCAGCAAAATATAATTGCACCGAGTGCTATGCCTCATCAAAGCATTAAGTTATTGGCTTGATTAAGTTTATTAGAAAGATACAGAAAAAGTGTCTGAGGTGAAGCTTTCATACAGTTTTTAGCATGCTTGCGTAGCTCGGTATTAAATGTTTATCTCATAAATGGGTAAGAAGAACATTTAATAGCCAGTGCCAAGATCAAGATCATTTTCCAAGCGTAACTTAAAGCAGTGCCTAATCTGCTTTGAGTGATTCTACCTGCAGCGAAGCAAGGTTGTCCAGTTTCACTGATGATGTGCTTTGTGCAAGTTGCTGTGACAAATTGAAAGAAAAAGAAAAAAAAAAACTGCAACAGCCGTTTTACACTGTAATCTTCTCTTCTGCAATTACTGCTTACCATAGCCTTTTCTGACACACAGCTTTGCAGGTTAACAGCAAATCAGTAAACCATAAATCTGTCATCCAAATATTGGGATATGCTGTCAATTTACAAACCCAACTGTGAAGATATAGCCAGACTAGGTCAGCTATTTCAATATAAAATCTGAAGGTCATGATGACTGAACATCCTTACGACTACAAGGCTCATGATTAGCCTCAAGACTTGCGCTTCCTCATAGCTATACAAGGGCAATCTCTTTGCTATTGATGGGAATATTAATCACACTTCAGAAGGTTAATCAAGGCCAATTATCAGAGCAATCATTAATTGATTTATCATTTGCAGCTAGAGGTTAAAAATGTAGTCATGTAAGTCTACTCTGACATTGTCCTTTCATTCAAAATGAAGTGAAGCCTAAACTGATGGTTAATTAAGCAGTAGTAAGATTGATGACTCTGCTGTCAGGCTAATCTAGGGCCAAAATTGCCATGTCTACATAATAAAATGAATGAGATGTAAGGAAATGGGCAAGCAAAGTCATCACCTAAGATTCTTTTTTGTCTTCAAACACACTTTTCTTTCTTATGACAAAATAATTTCTAGCTATTTTTTATTGTCAGACTCTGGGCTGCAAGGTACAGTAGGCAAGCATAATTAAGAGAAGAAAAAAGCTTTCCCTGCACCAACCCTTTTCTGAGTGGATTACTTGTAGGTGTCTACAGAATACTCCTCTTAAGGCATTTATATATATGTATATATATATAGAGAGAGTACATTTATATATACATGTATATGTTATATATATATACACATTGCTATATATATACGTATATATAGCAATTCTTTCAATTGTGTTGACCGTACAACCAATTCTGCTTAAAAAGAATGCCTACAATGCTACAATCCAATGAGCATGCACTGTCTAACTGCTGCTTGTACCTTACTACACCACCTTCCATGTGGTAAGATAAAAAATGAATTTTATTCTGAGATTCAACATTTTTTAAAGGTTGTGAAATTAACATTACTGAGTGTGTGAAGAGAGATAAAGGTTCATTTCAGTGGCATGTTTGTATTCTGCAGAGAGCCAGTCATGGCAGCTCTTTGTCTCCCCCCCACCGCCCCACCCCCCCACAACATCTCTCTCTCTCTCTCTCTCTCTCTCTCTCTCTCTCTCTCTCTCTCTCTCTCTCTCTCTCTCTCTCTCTCTCTCTCTCTCTCTCTCCCTTCCTCTCTCTCCCTCTCACTCTGAAAAAGTAGAATTTCTAATTTAACATTTCCCTTGCATTACCCTGGTGTGAATACCTTTGGCAATTACCACAGATAGTGCAAACCACTTGGGCAAAATGATGGATCACAATCTACTTTTTTCTGGGCAATTTTCCCATGTAGCATGTGTAATTAAGTGGGGAAATATAATGTACCAAATTAATTATGATTAATGGAGCTAATTCATATAGACAGATTAACGCTGATGCTTTAATGCTCTCATATTTCAATTTTTACGAAAGCACCCTGTGAGAGGGGCCCTTCCTCTTGCATGCATCCTTCTCACTGGGATCTCTCAGTGTTAACACTGATGGGCATGGGACACACATGGCCATGAACGCTCACTTTCAGTTACAACAGTGCTAACCTTTCAGATTAGCCCATGTCAAACTCAGATAAATATGTTGTTTGTTCTAGAGTAATATAAAGATAAGAGAAACACGTTGGTACATATGGATGTATGAGCTGCAAATTTTTTTTTTTTTTTTAATAGTCTTTGGCCTTACCATCATCGGAGTGGCAATATGAGATAGAAAACGGTGTTAGAATTGTGTGTGCAAATTACATTTTCTTAGATGTGTGACCATCATTTTGAGAAAAATGTAACTACATTTAGAGAGAGAGGTCCACTTTGACCTTTCCATCTAGGGAAATATTGCTATTTAAAATTGTGCCATTTCAGAAAAACTAATTTAAGTCAGGCCAAGTGGCAAGGGGTTGGCTTGTAAAGGAAGGTCAGTTCCCAGACCACACTGTGTCATGCACATTAAATCAGCGCTTGCATTATCAAAGCTTTAATTTGATGACTTTAATCATTTACCTTAGCCAGCAGTTAGGCCAGCAGTTCCTCTTAACATGCCCTACTGAACACAAAGTTACTCTTACTGAATTAACAGTGTACTTCAATTACTTTTTACATCATTGAATATGCATGAGGCCATAAAATATATTTGCTAATTGTAAAGATGAGCAATGGCAGCTTTTTCCCCTTTGAAAAGTAAATCTTTTCCCCATAATTCCATTCAATTTAGTTTTATATGTCTTCAGCCAATAACATGGGGCATTGTGTGAGGGCAGAATAATAGCTTAAGTGCGAGCACAAAGACGAAAGTGGCAAGGGAAAAACTTTAATAGAACCCAGATGAAAAATAATATAACTTGGTTTTCACAACAAAAGTGAGAAAAACAAGGGCTAATATTTGCCTGATTAAATATACCTTTATGATCCTGGAAGAAAATTATACATAATCAAAGTCAAAATTAAATCCTCTTCTGTACAATTTTTTGATTGCTTGTAATAATGTTATGATGTGAAAAGGCCACTTCATGTCTTAAGAGGCAAGAGGGAAACTTCTTATACATTCCCACTTATGATTTAGAGAAGAGTTCAATATTAGTTTTTTTTTAATGAGTAAACATGACACATGGTACAGGTTTTGCAATTTTACAGAATGAAATTAAATTAATTTTGCTGCAAATCATAAAAGTGATTTAATCATTCTTTGACAATGCAATGTGCCTGAATGTAACTTTGGAAAGGTAGCATCAGTTAGATTTCATCATACTGTATAATCCCAAGTCTGGAAATTTAAAAACATAAATATTCTCCCATAAAAGCACATGGAGATTAGAGTGCTTGAATTGAAGGCTACATCCAGATTTCATGCAAGGCTGAAAATATCATTTATGGTCAGTTTAAGATGGCAGGCCAACAGTATTATGTATTAAGTAACAATTAATTGCAAGTCATTATCAAAAACATTTCATGAATCAATTACAACACAAGGGCCTGAAAGTATGGAAGAAAAGGTCAAATATAATTTGAAGACCATAGCCCTTAACTGGTCTCCTCAAGGCCCATTGTCTGCATGTGATGTAACCCTTTTCTCCTCAGGTTAAAGCATATTCAACCTTTGCAACGTATTGGTGAATACCAAATGCTAAATGACATAGCACCAATCACAGCATGAAAACACTATTATACATACAGGCCTTGCAGAGCAGGCAGCTGCCAACATTTATTATTGGTTATATATTTTTTTATGATTTATTGAAGAGAACATCTCCTTCACCATCCTCATGTATGAAAAAGCTCCAGGGCTCTGCACAAAGCTTTCCTTAAAAATAGCGTGGTGGTAGTTTAGGCATGCCTCCATCTTAATGTAATTTTTCAACCAGTTTCAGCTCTGTGGAGATTAAGCTGCCAAATTACATCATCAGTAATTGTTGTTCTATGATGACAGCATCATTCATTTAGAAACATTTACAACATGACAGCTGCAACACCTTTCAGAAGGTCAGCATGGATTGGAGGATTGTTGTAGGATTGATCCTGATAGGTGATTCACTGAAGCATCAACAATTTCACAAGCCATCGAACCTGGACACATTTGCACATGTGCCATCTGTTTTTCAAGCTGCCTTCTCTGCTGGCATGGCATGGGGATCATTTGGAGTGTCTTACTGTGGTGAAACAAAATAGCTGTCAAAATGCCAACAGGGTTGCCCATTATTCCTTGACTGTTTGCTTCCTGCTGGGAGGTTTTCACCTCACCCTCCAAACACAAAACCCATAATGCTTCATAAATTGTTCCACCTAACCACCTATCAGGTGCTGCTCTTCCTCACCTCACACATGTACATAACATGCTGTAGAGATCATGAACTGAACCAAAGATGGGAGATATGCTAATATCTTTCGTCATCACACGCCACTTTCTTGAACAGTGACCAGGGGACATGCATGTACATTTCAGACATGGCATGATCTCCAAACCCCTCTGCCCATTTAAGGTAAATGTTGTGATCATGTGACTTTCCACTCCAGAGAAAATCAACTTTAATTCAGGTGTGCACTGAGTTTATTTATGCTATTGGAACAGGGCTTTGGTCTCCCTCTGGATTTTGTCTGCTGCTTGTGTGTCATGGCATTTGTATAACCCTTTTTCATTAGTTTAATTCAGATTTACACCACCTTCCAAAAAAAACATGAATGCACCTCTCATTGGAGCTCTGCCAAACTGACACACACATTACAACCATACACTTTAGGTCTTACTTCAGTGGCTTTACATTATGTAGGACCAGTGTGTAGATTTAGCTGTTGGTTTTAGGCTGTCTGTTTTGAGTTATGTTGTGGCTGAGGTCCAGTTAAGATTTCCCCTTAGACAATGTTTGCATGCTGGGCCATAGCCGCTTTGTAGCAGTTGGGTTACTCATCCAGGATGGACTTTGTTGTGTTCTGTAGTGTTTGGGTTACATCTTTTTGTTTATAGCATTTGATAACATATGCTTTTGTAGCATTGGAGATGGCTAAGCTAGCAGTAAGGATTGTGTATATACAATTCCTTAGCTGTTATGTTGTTGTTTGTAACAGTTTGGTGCCAATGTTTAATGGTATTCCTGAGTAAAGATACCATGGACGTGAATTTTCATCTGGACTACATTTCAATACACAGCGGGGATCAGCAACTACCATTAGAAATCTATGATTAGAACAGTTTATCAACTACTCACAGCTTTGGTAAGATCATCTTTTACTCACTTCCCGAGAAGAACTGGTCCCTCAAGTATAAAGTAATTCAAGTATCTAGCCCAGTCATCTTTTGTCCACCCCTTACTGGAAACCAATGCCTTCTGTTTTGGTGAGCTCTCTCCTAGCACTGGTTTGAGGATAGGGGTTGATGACTAGAACATTTGCTACTAACAGGGAGTGGAAGCTACTAACAGACACAGACTGAGCAAGTTTTGTGTTAACCACCCAGCTACCAGGCTTGTGCTGGGAGGAGCTCTGAGAGGTACACAGAGATTTGAGCAGTTAAACTGAGCTTGGAACTCATGTGAACAGTCAACATGTGAAGGGGTGACCACCACTAGAGTTGTGGGTGTGCTCTGACTGCCATACCAACGAGCCTGGCTCTTTGGCGTTGCGGTCAGAGACCCAGTTTGGTACCCTGGAGGCCTGGGTTCGAAGCCGGGTGGGGTGGCTTCTCCTCCCCTTCGCTACAGCATAGTTACATGTGGTTGATCAAAACAACAATGAGACAAACAAAATTGACTTTGAAGGAATCGATTAAAAAATATGGAAGATATTTAAAGATCTGGTTTGTGGTAAGAGAGTAAACTAAGTCACTCACACAAAAGAACATGGTGTTTAACAAGGAGAGAGGAGGGAGCACCTAATATAAGATTTCCTTAGAGATGTCTCCAGGGTTATTTTTGCACCGGTTTCTCACCAGATTAACCTTTAACATGGCGGGAACATGGTGAAGTGCCTAAACAAAGCTAAGTAAGCTAAGATAATACTGATAAAACAGTGGTATAATAATAAGCACAAATCTGTTTCCCAATCTCAATCGTGGGTGTGTGATTAGGTGTGCACATGGAAATTCATCAGGAATAATGACATACTGCATTGTAACCAGTCCGACATTAGAAAGTTCTGCCCTCTGCACAAATCTCTTAGTTTTGATTTACACTACCAGGAAGGATTAATGTCAAACACATGTGGATGTGGTAGTTCCACGACATCATGACGCAGTCAGTAACATCATTCTGTTATTAAAAATGAAAGTGCTCAATAGCAGCTCACTTTCATACCTATTAGGGAGAGATCAACAGGTGAGCGTAAATGTTGTACTGTCTGAGGCCTTGCCAGTGTTCCTATAGGCATTCCCCTGGGTAGTTTTGTTGGACTGCTCCTCTTTTTATTGTTCATAAGTGATATGAAAGCTACTTGTCCTAGCTCCCCTTTATGTGCTGATGACTCAGCTATTCTGAACCACACAGAGATGAATCTAAGATGCAGGACATTGAAACTGACAATATAGTGAGAACTCACATATGGCCAACAGGACAACATCTAGTAAGGCAGATTCTGTCCTATTTGTATCAGCAAATGGGCTAAAAATAAGGCTGAACTGGACATTACCATGAAGGGGATATAAGTTACATCCAAGCCTGGATGTTAAGAAACATACATTCCACGAAGAAACATATATTAAGAAAAAATAAAAAATTTGAACGTTCATTTAAAAAATGACAGTTAATTTCAACTGCTTTAGCTGTTGAACTAGATATGCATTAACACATAAACATTGTGAAAATATTTATGGTTATCTAAGGCTACCGTATGGACATGAGTCAAAACCTACCAGAAACAGGCAAAATTTATTTTATTTTTTCTATCTGCAGTAGCATAGCCTTCATAAGATGTGACAGTAAAACTGCCTATGCCACTAGACTTTAGGCAAAAAGAAAGCAAGATCAGATTTGGTATATGTGTTTGCTAAGCTGAAGGTCATATGGGGAGATGGGTGTCTTTACTAGTCAAGCTGCTGTTGGCTGGGAAGGTCTTACACTCAGGCTCCATTTCCACCAAACACTGCATATACAGCGTGTGTACAGCGCGTGCCCGTTTTCTGTCCGCATTCATTTAGAATGCACGTTAACAGATTAGACCATTTCCACCATACGCATGATCTGAGCGTATTCTGTCACACATACACACATATTGTGCACGGTTATGTGCTGTACACGCTCAAGTCAGTGGAAATGAGGCCACAGAGGGACAAAGGGAGAGTGGCTGTGGTATGTGATGGACATAGGATGACCACATTCTGTGTTTTTTCCTGTAAAATTGTCACTGATTCATAATGATACAGTGTGAGCCTCCATCAAAATGATTACAAACGTTGATTAGTAGGTTCTGAGGTCAGTGAAGTACATATGCAAAGCTTATAGGCAACCCAAAAAAGTCCATATTATGCAGGTGTTTTTAGGCTTATCTCAGTTATTCACTCTACTGACTATAAGTCAGTGAGGTTAGATGGTCCATTTGATTCCATCCTTAAAGTTTAAATTGTCTAATGACATGTCAGCCTAGATCCATGGCAAATTTTGACAACCGATGCAGACCTAGGGTGTGTGACACATCCTGTATTTCAGCAGTACTAAGGGGTTCCTCTGATGATAGCCACTATAATGTGTAAGTGTTGATTTCTTTTACCTGCTCTTGGCATACACATTAAAAAGACAAAGACAACTATTTCTTTAGAAGAATAATTTATTTTATACTGCAGGAAAAAAATGTGATGTTTATTTCATGATCTTATTATGCTTTTGTGGTCTGCTTGGTAAGATTATGGAGATTGTTGACTGATTATTGAAGTATGGCATGTATCTTGAAGAGGAACCTTTGGAGGCCAACACCATGTATGAGTTAGTCTAGCATTACAAAACAGGTCAATGTGAAAACTGATATTGAAGAGGACATACTTCTTTCATAGTTCTAGCAACTTAAATAGTGCTCTCCATCAATTTCAAATCCCCTTTTCATTTAAATACTTTAATGAAACAATATAATAATCTATTTATAATCAAATGGTATTACAGGGGACAGTTCTAATTACACAATGAACAATGTCTAACGTTGAGTAATTCGGTGTGTATTAAATAATTTTCTTTGATCTTTGGATGTGTCATCATTCAGTTTTCTAAGGATGACTCTCTAGATTAAATTAACAGAAATAAAAACTGAAGTATTATTCTTATTATGATAATAATACAAAATAATATCTTTGAGTTATATAACAGTATCTTAGGGTTTTCAAATGGGTTCTTGCAAACTCACACCTTACCCATACCAAATTACTGTATCAGTGCAACATGTAATGGCATGTCTTAAATGTTTTATGTTTTAAAGTTTATTATTGTTATTATTATTGTTGTTGTTGTTGCTGTTGTTGTTGTTGTTGTTACCTCATGTTGGCATTATTTCTGTTGTTGTCAATCAATCACTAAGAATCACAATTATTCATCTTTAACATTATTAGATCTACAAAAAGAACAGAACAAACTATTAATTGCATTGAGATTTCACACTGTCTGAAGCCCAGCATCTGCTCAACTTCCAGGCAATTACATCATCCAGTCACCTTTAATCTGTTTGTGATATTGAATGGTGGGTTTTTCAGTTGAGGCTGTTGAGGCCCCTTGTTGAAGACGTGACAGCCAAGTCAGTGGCAGTCACTCATAAATCAAAGGCTACTGAAGAAGAATTGATTATACACACATGAGTGTTAGTTTATCAACGGAGGGAAGGAAAACGACTCCCTCAGCACCAAGTATTCACAGGCAAAAGGAAAAGTTAATTGGCTGCCTCTCGGTCAACTGGGATTCATTTCAATTAACATGCAAAACAGCTGTTAATTTTGTGACACAATGCAGCGCTGTCTCCTGTCTAATTGCTTTCTGTGTGGGTCAGAATTTCAGATGGCCCCCTTTGGAAGAAAAAAGAAAGCATCTAACGAAACACATCAGTGAGAGTATGTTTTAATTGCTTCCCTCTCAAAAAAGTAGCACGTAATTTATGAATTACTGCCTCTGTGTCTCAGTGCATCTGCTGGATCGAGAACTAACAATGACATCAGAAAGGCATGTGGCCAAGAAGGAGTCCCCGCAAAGCCAAGTGTCAATTCCAAATGCTTTTGGCATTTGCACACAATGCGTATTCAGGGTTTACCTTCAGAGATTTGTATGTCCCTGAATCACAAATGAATATACATTCATACACCGACAAGCAAACACAAAGTGCGGTAATATTTCTCTTTTAGTTAGTGGAGTAATTTTGGTTTTTAGATAGAGAACAGGAAAAAAACATTTCCCCTTTTGTTTCTTTAGCATAACTGATATGACAGTGAAAGTCACATAGTGTACAGAACAAACACAGAAAATGGGGAAACATATTAAGATGCTACCTTGACCCTCTGCAGTTGTCTTAAAACTAGGCGTGTCTAACTGTCACAGACTAAAGCGAAGAATATTTTACTTTGCTCCTCAAATGTTTACTCAAAATCATTCTGGACTTTGTCTTTTTTTTTTTCACTTCAAATCATTGTGAGTCGCTACTACAAAGACAAAATAAAGCATGTAATTCACTAAGGTTTTGTTCAGCAGTCAGAGACAGAAGCAACATGAATTCTGGAAGATACAGATTGTACAGAGGAATTACATCATCACGTGGCACATCCAAAAAGTGTGCCATAATCCTGTCACTTTCATTTTGTAAACATCTACAATATAAAAGCTACTGAGAATGGGTGCATGCAGAATGCCACTCTGTTACATTTAAATGTAATGCAATTTGTATGAGTGGAAGGTCTTTCAAAAGAACAAAGACAATCTAAGTAGTTTATTACTTTGCAGAATATTAATCACACCAAGTGAGACTTACTTGGCAACCATAATTAACTAATGAATATTATGAATATTGACAATCATGATTATATAAGTGCCTCCTTTAGAAATTGTTCTGAAACACTTTGTTTACCTCCTCTGATCGGGACTGAGTTTTCAACAAATATATTTGTGTCTTTAAATGCTATAGTGATACCAGCCACTCAGTCTTTTTTGACACTGTCCCAAATGTGCCTTTAAGGTAGCAAACTATGGCTATCTAAAAACTACTTACTAGGTTGCATACCTTTACTGAGGTAAAGCTGAATAGTTCTACAATGAGTGTTCCAATCAGTGCACATTCTACAGAGAAGTAGCCAGGCATTAAGTGACGACAAAATCTCTTTACCTAATACTTTAATAGTTTAAAAGGAAGTTGCTGTACTATGCTGTGCTGTTCATTTTTTTTTTTTCAGATTACTTGATTGTTCAAAACAAATTTAAAATAACACAAATTCCACTTCAATTTCAATACAAACTCAGCCATGTGATAGACTGCTTACATGAGAAAATGCATAATGTTAACATTCTTTTCTATAGCGTAATTTTAAAATGGTTGTATGTTGAAACTATGCCATTTCTCTTGGCTTACAGGCTTACTCATCACAGGTTGGGGATATGCATTGTATTCCATTCTTTTGCATTTATATAAGTAAGAGACATACACATTTTGTGTCAGCTGTGCCCTTGGTACAATATGCATGTTTCCATACACACACAAGCCCATCCTTTTGCATGACAACCTATTTCTGGAGAGGAAGTCTATGACAGTTTTCTCTTCAGAAGTTACACAAATATAGGTTATCTCATGTGATGAACAGCGCAGACTGAAAATAGCACAGGTAACCTTTAACAAAGACACTTCGGCAGAATGGTGATACTATGTATACATGTGGGAATGTTCAATCTTGACAAGACATTCTGGAGCGTGAATGCCATGTTATTTAGATGGAGATTGCTCTGGTTCGCATTCCTGCCTTCATGATATCTTGGATGACTGAGTGCCTACACTGTTGGGCTAACAATTCTAGTCCCAGCTTGGTTGCACCATTACTGTTCATGCAGTGAAAGCTATATATTTTTGCATCATTACAGTCATTGGTTCTGCTTGGTGTCTGAATCATTACATTAATAAAGTCAACCATTTAGCAGATGCTGACATCCAGAGTGATGCACAGTGAACTAGGGACAGTGCCCCTGGAGCAACCCCAGGTTAAGTGACTTGGTCAGGGGCACACTGGTAGTACGCCCTGAGATCGAACTTACAGCCTTGTGGAAACCAAGACGCTTCACTCCTCATCATTTTGTGTTGTATGCAATAGAAATGTTTTTTTGTGTGTCATGAACTGAATGCATTGCTTAGCCATGGCCATTGAAATAAAATCAGTACTCGTGCATTATTTTCCATAGGTATGTATTACCTCTACGGTTCACTCGTCAGCAACCTTTAGGTTGGGCTATGTCAATTGATTGTGTGAGTAGACACTGCGGTGAGGCTGGATGTTCCTTTCCCACAAATCAATCTTCATTTCAATATCTAGGCTTGGTGCCAGAGATAATTTTAGTAATTTTCAGAAAACACAATACAGTGCCCACTTTTTTTTCCCCTGAACTAAGATGGCCTCCCAAATGCTCTATTGCTGCTTCTCATCAGAAAGGGGCTGAATTTCAAACACCTTTCCCCACGGGACAGTGACTGCTTCACATCAGAAGAGGCCAGAACAGAGCAATTGATTAGCGTCACTTTCCTCTGATGGACAGATGTCAGGAAAATTGATTACATTTGCTGTCAGGCCAAGGAATCCATCACCATTAGTGGGTTATGCATATGTGCCATACAGCAAGAGACCACATAAACTCTGCCAATACCTACAGTCAGCGTTTCAACATGTATAAATCAGGCTCTCCATAAATCCCTGGATCTGCACTGTATATTATTTTTGCACTGGGCTGACATTTTGACTACAGGGTGATTTTTTTGCCTCATATGCACTAGGACTTTTAATTAATAATGTTGACAACTACAAGAAAATCTGCGAAGTGATCCAATCACAAGATGAAATGCATGCCAACACAAAGCTGAATTTTATATTTTTGTTACTGGGTCTGTAATAAGCCCATGGCTTTACAGCACCATCTTACAAGTGCATAGTGCCTTACCTGGAACACATCCAGTCTCAAAGAAATAACAACAATACAACCACCATAACTGCCAGTGCTTCAGAAATATGAGAATGCTGTGATGCATAACATTTAAAGTTTTCTTATTCTAATCCTATAAGAAAGTGGTTCATTTACCTCACAGCACAGACATATGGTGGTGAAGTACATGGGCTTTGTGGGCGGTGTTGCCACTCTAACCTTAGACATGTATCTGACTTTCAGATACATCTCTTCGCAGAGCCATTTATAATCATTCTATTGTTCTACTCATTTATATTGTCATTACATGTGCCAGAGGGAAACAACTGTAGAATGGTTTAGATACAGTTTGAAACACATACATGGAACATCTGCATCCTGATCTCTGATCATACAGTTTAGATCAGTCAACTGTATCATCCAGGCTTCAAAACAAATTACATGTTGTACATCTTTAGATTTAATATATTAGACTACAAATTTGGTTTCAAATCTGATTTACATCGCCCTAGTTTCTCCATACAGGGTGTGCACGTTTCCACGCCACGTGTTAAAGTTACTAATTTTGAAAAGGCAAAAAGTCTGATTCAGCTGATTTAGATGGGGATGTTGCCTCTCAGCTCTAAACTAGATTCATGGGCCAGACTGACCTCCACTGTATGTCACATGTTGAGTGGGAGGAGAATGATGTGGTCTGCACTGGGGCCATGGTACCCCCTCTCTTTAAGCAAGAATTACAGGCTTCTGCAGCTCACTCTCCTCCAAATGTCAGCTATTCAGATGCTCAAAAGGTGGGAGGAGAGGATGGCATGCTGGGGCAGTTAAATGTCAAGTAACACATTTCCAACTAATTGCATTTTTCTGGGCTATTCATGACTTTAGTCTTTGTGAAGTTGGTTTATGGAGAAATGGTGTTCCAAGTCAATTGATGGCTTGTTAGTGGGGGCTATAGTGTGTTGTTGGGTTGTACTGACCTGAGAATAACACAACGCTGTTTTTTTGGAAATTGTGGCACTACCCATTTGCCTTCAAAGTTTTTTCAATATGTTTGGCTAAGGTCTTGCCAACTGCTTTTTTATTGCTCCATTGCAAATAGATTGCAGGACAGATGCATACCTGTGCATCACATTTTGTTGTGATTCATTGCCAATATTAAAATGCATTGAAATCCAGAACACATAAGAAATTTTACCGTATTGTCACTTTTAACACAATGTTCTGCTTGAACTGTTGATGTCCCAGTCAAGCTCACCTAAGTTAACTATTCCAGCTGCAAAACACAGCACTTGATTTAGCTAATCAAGTTCATTGCAATTATAAAAATGGTCTGAACTTGGAGAAACTAAGAACATGGATATCTAAAGTAGAGGATCTCCAGGAGGAAAGGCGAGATCTTGTGAGTGAGTATGCAATTGATTTTAGGTTAATTTCAGCCCAACTTCTCAACAGTAATCAGTGACAAATGTTTCTGCACACATGGCCTGTATAAAATTCACGAGTGGGTAACCTATGAGAGTTTAATGAGCCATTCCTCCTCCAGTCATTAACTGTGTCTCGGCCACTTTTGTCAAGCTAAATGAAGTTATTAAAAAGGGCCATACATGGAATGTAATGATGTTTCGCAATATCTAATTTAAACCTGAGTTCTCATATACTCTCTTGGAATACATAATTATGTACATACACTGTGGATACTCAAGTAGCCCTCGTGCCCTGAGATTACGCTACATGTTTGTACAGTTTACCTGGTAGAGCTTGTTAAAACACTGACTTTTCCTGTTGATAACAGGGATCATGTTATTTTTGAGTTAATTTGTTAAATCGCACTTTATGTTTTAAATGATAATAATGAGCAAAACATGAAGAAGACACTATGTGCACTGTATAGCATGTGCAATTTAAAAGCATAATTACAGAAGAAAACACAATATATATGATTAAATAAAACCAATGGAGTTTTAAAAGTTTTTGCTAAAGTCTGTCTTGTGTCAGAAAGCTATGTTTCATGATTTGGAATCTAAGTAGGCTAATTCTAATGACCAAAATGACATTTTAAGGAGCATATATCCCCCATTACCCCCTGCAGTATGTTGCTTGTCTGTCCCCTGATACATCACAGACCTTAAGCCCAAAGTTATTGAAACACCTTGGCTTGTGCATGTCTCCCCACATTGAAGCGTGAATGGCATTCTTTTCTCAAGAAGAAAACAAATGACCTTCCTTATGTGCGCAGCTGAAAGGGAGGAAATTGGCACAACAATGGATTCCTGTGAGGAGAAAGACTTGAAAAGTGAGCTGGATGGCCTGAATCTGGGACATGCGTAATTTCTGGCCAACGCTTATTCAAGACATTCATCATAATTTTTGCAGCATGCTCAGAGAAATTATCTGCCCCGCGCACATGCTCACCAGTCGAGTCACGTGGGCACACCAGAGCCCCTCTGATGAAGAGAGGGTGGCTAATTAACCAGAGTGACAGCGGTCTGCTGATGAGCCACCTCTGTTTGCCATCTAGCATGCTAAATGAAAGCCGATTTGGAGGCTGCACAAACATCTCTATGACTCAAGGAAGAGAGTCCCCCCAACCGACAACATACCCCTTTTTTCTGAAGCAGCCTGGGACCGGATGTAGTTTGCCCTTTTCATGCTCACTAAGGAGCAGATTTGTTTTCCTTCTGCCTCAGTGGAGGATATGTGGTGAATAGCTAATTAATTAGCTATTCATACACGACTGTCCTTTTCAAAAATAAAATGATGTGCTTGTTTAATGGGAATCTAAATGTGTAGTATTTTTTTTTTACTTTGATGTGTAATGGTGAATGTATGGGGTGGTGTGTATTTTTTTCTTCCAGTGATCCACACAAAAACTACATCTTGAACACCTTAAACCAGCTTCATAAAACTGTACAGTAAGCACAAGCTATGATTATCGGAAGTCCATATGGCACAGCATGGGCACTGTGCATATCTCTTGTGCTTCTCTACATTTGTGCTCCATGTTTTCGTGCTTTAAAGCATACACTAAAAAAAAACACATGGTTAGGGACCATGAAATTCTCTTTCAAAATCAGATTGGCCATGTTTATGAAGCAACACGGTGCCAGACTTATCAGTGTAATAAAGTCCATGTTTATTGCATTGCTGTTTTTCTAGTGGTCATGAAAACCTATGCTGTTTTATCATTCATTTAATTTGACAGCTACAGCCACTCTTCTTAGATATCCACCTTATGTGACAGCATGACTCATAAATAGACGAACAGGAAATGGAATCTAGTGCAGTATATAAAAAGAATACTTTGACATGTTTTAACAACTTTGGTGACTTTTAAGGTGTTCAAACTGGCATGCTGTAGACTTGCAACATTTTCTTCAAAAGCGTTCAACAGTTTTAATTAAATTACATTGGCGAACTGTGAAAATGGGTCACTTAGGCTTCTTGACTCTAACATGGTGGATCACTGCACATGTGATTAAAAACTTTAAATTAAAGTAGGTGTCTATTAACCCTGTGGCAATGGGCCTTACAGCCAACCCCCACGTCATAATGGTCATGCCCAGAGCAAGCTGGTGTTGTGATGAATAAGGGGAAGAGCACAGCAAGAATTCAGCAAAGTACAGTAGATAGCACCCTCAGCAAAATACAAGGATAACCAGCCTGTAGTTGCTGCTGTAAGCCCCCCTCCTCCAACACACACACACACACACACACACACAGAGTCATTATCGAAAGTAGTTACTGTAGTGTGGGAGGTGTTGTGTTAAATACCCATTGTGTTAAAAACATATTTATTCCAGCACAGTAGAAAATATAGTTCATTTACATTTTTCAGTACATGTAAGCATTATTCAAACCCGTTTGTAGATCTGCCATAACACTACTATATGAATGAACTGAGCTCATTTCAGCACTTACCTTTTTGCCCTATTGCATTGTGCTGATGAAGGACCAGGAGTAAGGTATTAGGGGCTATGTAAGGGAAAATGGATGACACTCTGTTCATGTCTCAGAATGTTAATGCACGTTAGAGGTGGTAATGCGACCACAACGCGAGGCCTGTCATCCATTATCCCTTACATATTTGCCTTGAAAAGAATATGCCAACAGTGAGGGTTTATACTATGTTATTAATAAGAATCTGTGGGTGCATCACTGTTTGCTTAAATGTTGGAGGGACAGTGGGTGAATAATTTAAAGTTTTGTGAGATGTGGTCAAAGTGACAGATGAACTTGTGCCACATTACATTTAATGATGCCTATAGTGCAGATGTGGAGCGTGTGAGGTACAAACCAAGCCCAATTGTAAGCCCAGTTTATGCACACACGTAACCTTTGCTGTACATGATTTCCAGGTCAAGTAAGGAGCATAGTCTTGTTCGCAAACAGTTGAGAAATGGTAGCCCCTGGCAGGAAGGCAAACACCCTATATTGTGCTTTATCTTGGTTCATGTGCAATCTTTCATAGCCTTCAATTTGTACTTTTCCAAATCCACTACCCACTACCAATGATTTGTTGTACCAAGGATTGTTACCATCCGTCCTAGGAAGGGGACCACAAGGCTACTCCACTGTCCTGGATTGCTTAAAACTCAAAAACTCAAGCCTTTCCTGTGATTTCTCCTTGAGTGCAGCTATGTCCTCAGGAATGCTGTACAACATTTGCTTTGCAGGAGTGAGATTTTAAAAGAGTGCCATGTTCCACCACAGAGATAATGGTCTATTAGTCATGCGTCTGTTGAGAAGACAGATGAAAATGGCACTGCTCTGGACTCCAGGAAAATACCAACTGCTACAGACCTTCATACTCCCCAGCAGCGTATAGAATCAACAGTTGTCTGGATTCTTTGTGCTGTTTAAAGACAAATATTAAAGTTGGTAAGTACTGAGACACTTTTATTCAAAGGGACATGCCTTACATCATCATCAAACAAGGTTGGCCATTTACTGGAGAGCTAGTCCTGCTTGAAGCCTAGTAAGGTTATTGGGTACTGATCCAAGCTGTAAAGTTTTAGAAATGATAGTAAAATCATCAAAAAAAACACAGTCATTGTGGAAATACCCACAATGGAGAAAGGAGAGCCAGAAGGATCAGATGAGCAGGTAATTTAATTTGTGCCGAAGCAGTTTCCCATAACCTTTCGCTGGTACCACAATCTCTTTAAAGGTCACATCCAAAAGTTTATCTTAAGCTAAGCATCATCTCTCCATGTCTGATCTGTTGTGGTTGTGATGAGGTTTGGTGAGCATATGGAAGGCCAAAGCCTGTGATTCAACACAACAGGCAGTCTACATTTTTATTCAGGATGATCTGTCTTACAGTCAAGTTTTTATATTTTGTATATATATGTTCACTTGGCAGTCATTGTTCCAGGTTTTCAAAGCCCATCCTGATTTGTGTTTTTGTGTTTATTTGTGTGTCCTATAGGTCCAGGAGAATGGACAGGAAAAGAGATACTTTTTAAATTAGCCAATGAAGAGTGTAGGAAAAAACATCTCTTAATTCCAATTCATCTGTACCCATCATAGGTTTGAGTCAAATTAATGTGGTAGCTTTGCTCAGTAAGCCCATTATTGTGCTCACCTCAGACATCTGAATAGGCACATTTTCAGAGGTCTGACATATCTGTATAACAGACCATTGCTCTGGAGGGTAGTCGAAGAACATAAAACATTATTATGAAACTGTATTTTAAACCACAGAATGTAATCAACATCATTTGCACTGTTGGTGCAGTTTGCTATGGTCAGTGTAAAACCAAGGATTCAAACTGTCAAGTAAGTCCTGATCCTGTTCATTATTGGTGTGAAAACTATCACAAATCAGGGAAAGTATACCATTATGTGTCTTATTTTATTAATTAAAAGTCCTTTTCATTTAGGCTCAAATCCCATCAAAGCCAGCTGTATTTAAAGTCTTCGACTTCTTCAGAGAATGTGTAAAAAGGATATATTTTTGTGAGTGTAATCTAATCCAATCCATTCCATTAAATATTTTTATTATTGTTTCATTTGTATAGTCTGTTATGACTCCTGAAGCACACTACTGCTGAGCTATGAACGGTTAAAACAGTGTAATGCTGTGGACTTGATGAATGTATGTTACCTAATCTGAACAATGTCAATGAGTTTTCTTATGTTAATATATAAAAGGGACAGAATTACTGACAGTAATTTGCAGATGCAGCCAATAATTATCAGAGCACTGCTACTCCGAACATATGTCCCAATGACAGTAGATAACATGGATGATTTCTGCCGTAATTGGTCATTAAAATAAGCATGTTACATTACGCACATAATGAGTGCTGTTCTGCACGCTGGTGGTGACAAACAGAGTCTGAGGAAAAGGTTAAGTAATGCAGACCTAGTGTTGTTGTGAAAGCATTAACAGAAGGTAATAGTAGTAACTGCATGCAGCTAGCAAATCGCTGTCACATTAACCAGTAGAATACAGATAAAATAGTGTATGTCATATGAGACTCTCTCTCTTCCTTTCTTTCTCTCTCTCTGTCTTTCTTACACACACACACACACACACACACACACACACACACACACACACACACACACACACACACACACACACACACACACACACACACACAATTCTATCTATTCTGCATGGCCATTTTCAAAATCTTGATGAAACAAAAGAGTTGTTGTTGCATGTTGATGCCCCAAGCCATGAGACCCTTGTTATTATGTCTGAACTGGTTCAAGTGGAAGGACAAAATAAGATACTGAAAATACAGAAAAATGGAACATAATTATGGCACACTTTTGTCAAAATCAGTGTCCAGAGATGATGTCAGACATGAAATGTGTGCTAAAAGCAGGCCACCAAATCGGACATGGGCAACAGAGTGTGACCTGTCCTGAACTCCAGAGAGCTGTTAGATCCTGTCATCTGATACCAAGGCTGACAGATTGTCACCATGCTCCTCTGTCTAACCTTCCCCTCTCCCCACAATCCTTCTCAGGGGGAAGATGCTTCAAGTTGCTAAGATGATAGAGCGAAGAAGTGTTCCTACTCCCTGTCCTTCACCATTTCTCCTCTTTCTGTCATTCCTCTTCTCTCACCCTTTCCACCTCCCCTCTCTTCTCCTCTTTCCACACCCTCCCCACGCCCCATCCCCCCTCCCCCTATTCCTTTATTTTCCTCGCATCACAAATCCCCAACCTGGGGCATCCCCCTCCTTTCATACCTGCGGTCCCCATGAGAGGACATGGCAAGGGTACGGAGCAGAGCACAGGAGACACTCTGCGTTTAGCGGATAGACACAGCCGCGTTCGTCACATTCATCAGCATTCGCGTCCTCTCCCTCGGCTGTTGGGAGATCGATGCAGATGAGGGCCGAGGACGAGCACGCAGCAGGCGCCCCGGAGTAAAGAGAGCCATTATTCAAGAGGGACCATTCCTTTAGGCCTCATATTGACAATGCTGAAATTGAAATCGGGACATTTATTCCGACGTTTAGTGATGTGTGAGGGCAGTACATTGTGTGCAACACAGGAAGCAGTGGTGTCCCAGGGGTCTTTGTGTCTATACGAGTGTACCCAGGCAGGACCAGTGTTTGCGTTGTCCATAACAAAGTTAAGTCATCTGTTTAGGCCATACAGACTGGAATCACAACATTCTATCTGAGCCATGTGTAGAATGTTAAGGGGAAAATTCTCCACCATCAGTTTGACAATTGCATATACTTTAATGACAGTTCCAAAACTCACACCTTTGCCAGCTTTCCAAATTAAATATGTATCGGTTATGTGTCATAGTCAGATAAGAGAACACACATCTTTAAAAAGCTAATATACAAATATATTTTTCTGCTGATTATAAGAATAAATTAACTTGGTAATAATGAATAACTGGTCAGTGAATTAAGGAGTGTGGTACTACAATAACTGCAACTACAATATTTTTTCTCTGTTTGTAGTGATGAACTATGTGTTTTTCTCTACATAACATTTTACAACTAAAATGCTCTATCTCTTTGTGTATATCCCTGTCTTAAGCATTATCTCTGCTTCACATTGCTGTGAAATATGACAATAGGGTATAGAAATGCAATTCCATTTATGCAATAAAAACACAGTCTCAGTGGGGACTGAAAAAAAAGGAAAGGAAAAAGAAAAAAAAGTCACTCTCGGTGTCCTTCATGCCAAAGGACATTTTACTACATTGAAAATGTAAAGAATTGTCTGAAGTGAATAACGACTAAAACACTTACACCACCTTAAGAGATACTGAGAGATCTTCTCCCTCCACACAGATAAAATAAAGGCCTTGGTTCATTGTCTTCGGGTTGATTAATTGAGTATGGAATATAATTACTTAGAGAGAAAACTGGCAAAGACAGGTCTTTAGTGTTCCTGGTTTTGTGTGGCTTCATTCATCTAGGTCATTTGTTACAATTTGAGTGGCAGTTGCAATGCTGATTACTGAAACACAGGCACTATTTCATCTAGCTGACAGGGAAGGTAAACAGGGGTAAACATTACCTTACTTGTTGCTCCCGTTGAGTGCTATCTCAACTTATGACCGGACTGCTCATGTCATAAATAAAGAATTACTACACGTCTGGAAATAATACAATTACTGACAGCAGTTTTGTCCTTTCAGAAATGATCTGTTCACCAGAATACAGAGAAAATGAGCTTCAGTGAAAGGGAATGTGCTGTATCATCACTGCAGGTAAAATAAAGACCAACTCATAAAAAAACTATTTTAGTTTTTTTTTTTTTTAACTCTTCTATCTTCATAGAAGTTTTAGAAGTTTAAAACCTCTGAGGCGAGCATAGACATAATTTAATTGCATGGAGAGGTCTGGAATTATTCAGCACCATGGACAGCTTCTTATATTCCACTTTACCAACCTTACATTGTGTGTGTGTGTGTGTGTGTGTGTGTGTGTGTGTGTGTGTGTGTGTGTGTGTGTGTGTGTGTGTGTGTGTGTGTGTGTGTGTGTGTGTGTGTGTGTGTGTGTGTGACAGAGAGAGACAGACAGACAGACAGTCAGACAAGCAGACAGAGAGAGAGAAAGTGAGAGACTGTGTGTGTGTGTGTGTGTGTGTGTGTGTGTGTGTGTGTGTGTGTGTGTGTGTGTGTGTGTGTGTGTGTGTGTGTGACTGTGTGTGACTGTGTGTGCCTGTGCGTGTGCGTGTGTGTGTGTGTGTGTGTGTGTGTGTGTGTGTGTGTATCCATTTCCTGCCTTTGCTTCAGACAGTTTGGCAACCTGCCATATAAAGACTTGGCATCATCCCATCCCATTTGGTGCCCTCTGAAGATAGATATGTTTGCTTTTCTTTCAGCTGACAACCCCTTAGCTCAAAATAAATTTGCAGTAAACTCAACTTTCTTTTCCAGAGTTACTTTTGAAGTTAAAAGCAATGGCTATAAGCTACACAAATGCCTTTCAGTGTGGAATAAATTCTTTAAGTATTGTATACATAACTCAGTCTTGAATGTTCTCAGACTACACCGTTACCAGCTCACACTCAAAGATTCTGGGATTCCTCACTAAAATTGTGTGCAGGAATTCTTCTGACATTAGTTCAATGACAAAGCCATAATACTAATAGCAGAAGGCTGATATCTGAATGGGCAAATTTACCAAAATATGTGAGTATTAGAATGCAATAATCAGAAAGAAATCCCATTATTATGTTATGAACCAGCTATTTGGGGAAAAAAAAAAAGAAAAAAGCTTTTTGTTCAGCCATCTGTCTCAGTTATTCTTCATTTGCAGGATAGGTCTCTTGAGTCCTATGTAATTTCTAAACTTGGCTGCTCTTGTACTCTTTAGCAATTTACAGAAAATTTGGATGTGTCCTCAGCATGCAGAATAGGGTTCAAGTAAGCTATATCCTCAGCAAGGTATGACTATAATTTCTCTCTCTCTCTCACTCTCTTTCTTACGCGCACACACACACAAATACACAGACATACGTGCACACACACATATAGAAATGCTAAGTGTTAAAAGTAATGTTAAATTGCCCTCCTGTAATCTACTGCCTGAAATGCTGATTAATAAAACTCTTACACATTCATTATAATCATGAGATTGTACTCTCATGGCCTTGCCTCTATGCTTGACCTGCTTTAAGGTTTTAAGGATGTCTATGGCTGTGACTACTCAAGAACTACAAATCACACACTGTCTTCTTTGAGCAACCCGTGTGTTGAGTTTGTTAAAGCAGAGCTTCTATGCTTTTCACAATTTATGAAATTCATTTTTGATGTCTTTCATAAAAGACTGACATACTTCAATGACTCAGAATATACATACCTTGTTATATAGGGTATGCAGCTACTGTCTGCAATATCATCCTTCTGCTGAAAGACGAAATGGTAAGGCTTGGAGTAGACCTTCGTACACACTGATTTCATCTTAGATCTTTGTTCATATAATCAAATCCACGTCAAAATGCAAAACCCTCTGTCATGTGGAAAAGTTTGAATCTCCATGTCAGGTCCCTACTTGAAGTACCCATATTTCCTTGTGGCATTACTGCACGAGTACTGCAGGAATCTGGAGCTCGCACAACGCCGGCATATGGTGTCGGTGTCACACCGCCACTATCATCATTAATAGGCCCAGTGGTCAAAGTGAAAGTGATGTTTTTGTTTATCAATGAAATTATTCAAACAGTTGAAATTGCATTATTTTTAATTTGGCATTTATTTTACTAGAAGCCAATGTAAGGAAGTTAATTTACACATGACACTTCTAATTTCTAAGGGCTAGTGTTAGGTACTGTATGTAGAGTGCAGTACATAATATTACATGTTGTTACATTTAGATACACAATAAAACCATAAAAATCTGGCTTTAGCATTCTGGAAAAAAAATGCTAATTGAACAATGGCTTATTATGCCTTGCAGAAAAAAACATTACAGCAGTCAGGTTTACTGGGGATATATGGGGATATATTTACAACTTTTCAGCTAGTAAACTTTGGATGTATATTTTCAGATACATATCTAAGATCATAAATAACTGGAGATATTTGATATATGGGAAGTGAGGAACACTCTGAAGCCACATTTGAGTTGTTGGTATGCTCACAGGGATTTACAGGCAATGGAGTTAACGTGTGAATCAGGTCACATTAGGTCACCTTTGGACATGATAAACAAATCTCTGTTTTGTTTTTATTTCACTGTAAAGACTTTTCGGCTGGCTGTATGTTAGTATCAGCAACTGGATGCATTCTGTGAGGTTATGACATCTGCAATCTGGTCAAAAATAGATGTACATGACTGTGTTGTGTCTCAATAGTATAAGAAGAGTGATGCGAAATCATTGATCTAAGTAGGAGCCTATAGAAGTTGAACAGAAATTAACTGGAAATTGACCCCAGAGGCATCCAATATATGCTAACGTTCCAGTTATGAACAAAATTAGAAAACCATTTAGAATCAAAACTTCATGTTTGTTTTAAGTATCTGGTACAATAATCCTTTACAAAAATAAAATCCTTTACAACCATTGCCAAAGACATTTCAGTGTTTTGGTTAACTTGTAATACTGAAATTGTTCTGAGACAGATGCAGAAGTAATTGCTCATTTGCCATGACTACTCAAAGTTTTTCACTGGTCCGAAGCTGTCAAGGTGTACATTAAGGTTACTAAATTAGCATGTTTGAGTCATGCATAAAAAAAGCCAGAAAGTATGAAACAATTTCCAACCTTTAGGACTTACACCAAAGGCATTTCTAAACAGCCTAGTAATGAGAGCAGTTTGGGTTAGATGCTTCGCTCAAGGACAACTCAGCTCTGCATGAGGGTGAAGGAGAACACTGATTGTTCACTTCCCCAACTCGCATTTGTCCTGCCTGGTCAGAGAATTGGTCCTGTGACTCCTGCAAGGCTGGCTTCCTGACCTGTTAGCCACTGCCAGAGTACACATCACTGAACCTAACTGCTACACTACTACACTACTTG
>CM050221.1:25365000-25397500 GCA_027475355.1 Coilia nasus
AAAAAATGTTTACAGTAACAACAGTGGCCTAGTTAGGTTACAGATGGGGATAAAATCCTTTACAACTTTTTCATGTTTAGATTAACCAACAGTGTTAACCAACAGAGCATTCCTGAAAACATTCTAAATCAGGAAGTTTTGCATTGGGCATTTTTTGTACATTTTCAATTCATGGTCCATTCATCTTGATACACCATTTATTCCATGTAAAGCACCAACTTCCTTGATATTTATTTACCTCATTTCAACCAATCAGTCTCTCATATCATGTAACACACAATCATGCTTTGTTCAAGTACGGTTCTTTAGGCTTACACCAAATGACTCTGAAGGGAGATCACTTTTGCAGACAAGTTTCCGGTGTCAGAATAAAGGCATGAGTTTTCCTATAGTGGTAGTGTGCTCCTAGCCTGGTAAACCCGCCCCTTGTACTTCATTTCATTTTGTACAGAGGGTCTGGACCAGAATCTCTTGAGGGTCATTTAGTCGGCCCCAGCAGGGCCGATCCAATCAGCGAACAGAGAGTGTGTTCATTAGCCATGACGTTGACCTTGTGTGCTACATTTGAATTGTAGTGCATAGGTAGACTAATTGCATATGTGACGACCAGGCGTTAGCGATTGGGTAAAGGCAGAGGCTTGTTTTAAACTTCAGCAGAGTCCACACCTCCAGGAACAAATCGTTTCTGACGGTGTCTGTTCCAGACCCTCTGTACAAAATGAAATGAAGTACGAGGGGCTGGTTTACCAGGCTAGTGTGCTCCTGTCATCTTGATTGTTTGTTGTCTATCCAAGCTGTTAGAATTAAAAAAAAAAAGTATTTTGTATCCTATTATCATCACAAGTATTTGGTCTTATCACATTCAAACAGTAATTTTAACACTGTTAAATGCTCTCAAACAGTCTACCTGCAATATTTATTGTATTCTCTGCAAAAAGCATCTAGTTTTGTTTTCGGTCCAAAACCTCACAAAGACACTTAGTCTTAAAATGTGAAAAGGTGTCAGATGCTAGCCTTTTAAAAGTATTTTCATTTTTTTTTGTCTTCTAGTACATGTTTTGCTTAATGGTAGGTTAAAGCTAGTAGTTGCCAGTAAAAATGTTCTTGTTCTTTTAGAATAGCTGTACTTTGAATCAGTAATTACTTCCTGAAAACAATCCATCTGCACAAGACATGCCTGCTTTTACAAAAACTAAACCATTAAAGTTTGTGAACATTTTAGGATTTAATGTATTAAAATACATAAAACTAAACTGAATAAAAAGTCTGATGGCCACTTCTTGCATGTCTGTCAAAACAGTAATTAAAACAATTTTACACTTTGTACTTCTTACATGCCTCCTTAAGTTATGGCAGAGATAAAGACAGTGCATATCTTAAGATGACATTTTGCGCACTGTAATTAAGTCACTTTTGCTCAGCGTATGCTCTGAAGTGCTCCCTGGCCCCTCAAACTGTTCTGCCTTCACAGCTGTCAGTAAATAGCTAGAGCAAGTGAGTGACTAATAGCACATGTCTGGGTAGCCTCAATCGTACTAACACATGTGCAGCAAAGCCACGCTGTGTATGTTCAGAGGGAGAATAAAAGTCACACATAAAAGTCAGTGGAAAGAGACAGACACTGCAGTGCGATGGTGTGTCAGTGGGCAGCAGTAGGGCCCCAGACAGATTGTGAGGCAGTCTGACACGAGGACTGCCGCGATGTCTGAGAGTTGAAGCCGACATCTTACTCAGCTTTGTTTCTGTCTCTGTTGTCTCAGTGCACTTGCGATTGCTATGGCTGTCAGTGAGGCCAGACGCAAGGCAGAAATAGGATCTCATAGGACTTGGTGTCATAGGCATTCACTCTGTGAGGAGCAAGTTTTATTTTCAACATGATTCCCCTTAAAATTGTGTTCGGCTCAGTGCACAGAGTGCTGATGGAGCATTTGCCAGCTTTGTGAGCAGACAAAAGTGTGTATGTGTGCGCCTGTGCGTGTGTGTGTGTGTGTGTGTGTGTGTGTGTGTGTGTGTGTGTGTGTGTGTGTGTGTGTGTGTGTGTGTGTGTGTGTGTGTGTGTGTGTGTGTGTGTGTGTGTGTGTGGTACGTAGTGCATTCATGTGAGACCTTTTTTGTCATCAAATGAGTCAAACCTTGAAACTCTTCTCTGTCTTTCCCCCCCCCCCCCAACTCTCTCTCTCTCTCTAAGTGAAAGAGTGAGGAAAAGCAAGACAGTGATAGCCCTGATAAAACCCATGTGAACAGACTCCATAACTCACCTTAGAGCCACAGTGCATGTAAGGATGACATGTAGTTATCAGAGGTGCTGATAACAGTGACAGGCTTTAAAAGGCTGCTGACTTTAACAGCCTTTTCTAACAAGCCACCCTGCTGTCTGCCTTGCCATGGGAAGCAGGACTGTTTTGCATGTTGAGCATAAGACAGTGCAGTTTGCATCAAGCTGCTCCCAGAAATTGCGACATCTGTGGAGTAATATGAAGTATCTTGTAACATTACATACAGGTGGTGTCATTACTATTACAATAATGTTTGGATTAGCTTTGTAGCTCAAAGTCTGAAGCACCTGTTATTTTGTTGTTGTAATAAACTGAATAGGCCTGGTGTGTTTTCTTGTTCTGTTTTCTGTACACCTCTCTAGCCCTCAGTGGCAGGGAGCAAGCCGTTGTGTCTTATCCATGCACATAATTTAATTTGTGTCTTGTGTGCATGGCCATAATTAGTTAGTTGTCCACACATGTCACTTTCCATTGTCCATGTTTTGTTTTGTCAATTCAAATGCGCCTTCTGTTTGGGTTTGTGTTTTTAGTAACTCTCTCATCTCACTGTGAATTTGATTGTGTGTGTGTGTGTGTGTGTGTGTGTGTGTGTGTGTGTGTGTGTGTGTGTGTGTGTGTGTGTGTGTGTGTGTGTGTGTGTGTGTGTGTGTGTGTGTGTGTGTGTGTGTGTGTATTTGTGTGTGTGTGTTTGTGCAGGCACACCTGTGTGTGACAGTGAGTTTATACAAGGGTGCTCACTCTCATACCTTCGCGTGTTAGCTAATTAGAGTTTGTTTGAATCAACCTTAATCTGGTTTTAGTCCCTCTCCATGTTATGTTGAACTTAAGTGTGAGGCAACATAATCAGAACCATACAACACTATCTACAGTCCACAGAGCTTACTGTTTGGGAGGGGAGGGACAAAAGGTAAAGTTTATGTGCTTGAGAGAAGAAACACCAGATGTAATACGAGAGACAGAAAAAGACAAGTGAGAGTAAAGGATGTATGGATCGCATACACATACTGTATAGGCATACTCATGCTTGTGTCTACATACTACATATACTCTCTCTCTCTCTCTCTCTCTCTCTCTCTCCCTCTCTCTTTCAACATCTTGTGTGTGTGTGTATGTGTGTGTGGCTGTGTGTATGTGTGTGTGTGTGTGGGTGCGCGCATGTGTGTCTTCTGATCATCCTAACAGACTAGTCATCACACAACAAAGGAAGTGCTGGCTTTCTGCCTGGGGTCTGAAGCAACAGAGGTGACTGGAAGCAGCTAACATTAAAGTCAGAGCATGACAGGCACTCTTAGCTTCTAGATACATTTCAGTGCGTAAAATACAGCCCTACCTGCAGTCTAAGTATTCCAAGCTCCTCTTCATCTCCTGAACTTCACCTTGCTTTACTGTGCCATGAAAATGTTCCAAGACCAAAATCATGGTCATAAAAAAATGATGGAAGCCTCCACTAAAGGACATGACATACTATACCCAACCAGACAACCTTTAAGAGTACATCAAAACAGAAGAGCCAAGATATATATTATTTGTTTAAGGGTAATATTGTGGGAGATGATAAAAAAAATGACACAGAGTACCGTGTTAACAACTCTGGCAAAAAATATCTGTTTGTGTTTGGTGGTGTTGATCAATCTGTGTTGTATGTTGTACAGCTATGCTTACCCCTTGTATCATATTGCAATTGGATACAGAGCAATGGCACATGCTCACAGAACAGGTACTTACTCTATTTTTAATAATAGAATGTCACTGTGTCCATTGATGATGCAGTATTGCCAATGCAGTTCTAAAACAGGACAACACTGCACTGGTTATGTAAGGGATAACATCCGACGAGGCGTGCATTATACAGTTTTAAGTCAACGAGGTGAAGCCTAAGAACTTCCCGACGCGAAGCGGAGGGAAGTTTGCTCCGCCAAGTTGACTTAAAACTGTATAATGCACGCCTCGGAGGATGTTACCCCGGTTATGACCCGGTTAATGCCACTCAATTATGTAGAATGTATTTAAAATAATTCTCAATTAACTTAGAGGGTTAACTTCAATGTCTACAATGTAGCCTAATATTTGTAACGTTAAGTAGAGCGCTCCGCAGCCCTCAGTCACTAGCCAAATTGGTTGTCAAGGTTACCTCTCATTTGGTAAGGTGATTGCTACTGCTCATCAGGTGTTAGCTAGCTTGGATTGAGGAACGCGACACATGCAATACTTATTCCAAAACGTTGATTTATTTGTTATTTTCAGTTTACTATTTTTTTTAAGTTAATGGAAATTGAACTCGACATTGCCATTAATTGTGAAGTTTGATAGAGACGGTTACAGTAGGTACGTACATTCTATTGGGTATTGATATGGAACGGTGCTGAAGTTTTAAACTCTTTTGCCAGAACTACTTTGAAGGCGTGCATGATATACGATTTTACTGCATGCCTAGCAACCAATCAGAAAGCAGCACCACGTTCCAGAGGGTCATAAAGTGTATTATAAAAGGACTGTTCATTTCTCTCTCTCTCTCTCTCTCTCTCTCTTCTTCTCTCTCATGCACTTACACACATACATACACACATCTTTGCACAATTTACTGTAATTTCACCACCTTCCCCAATCATTAAAGGTGTTCTGGTGTTCCGGGAAGAAAGGCTTCCATCTACACAGCACTAAAAGGTAGTAATGAGAGCATTTTGAAGTTCTTTGTTCTCCTAGCATCCTCTCACATGCTGCACAAAAAGCACCCGCACTTCAGCTTTCTGAAGCACTTTGTTTTTCTAAAAAAAAAATGCTAAAAATATCTGCCACCATTATAGACAGAGATTTAACCATGAACAGTCTCTAATATCACAGTTCAGCTAAGCATCACATATTTGTTTGTGTTATTGCTCATGCTGAAAATATAATTTTATCAATAATGTTCCTTTTGTGCCTGTGTTTGCCAAAGATAAGTGCATAGCTAAGTCAGATATACATACAGAATGTTTATGAAACTCCAATCCATTAATTCTCTACCATGTGCATGACCTATGTTGTGTGTGTGTGTGTGTGTGTGTGTGTGTGTGTGTGTGTGTGTGTGTGTGTTCTTTTTGCCACATTATTATGTAAGAACTGTTGTGTATGGCTTAATTACATTGTATCTTCACACAACAAATAGCGTGCCACACTCCGACAGCTTGATTTGGCACATCTAATGGACATTTGCAGCAAAATGGAAATCAAAACACTCTGCTGTGACATCACAAGAGGAGAATAACAAATGACCTTCTGGTGTATTGTAGCTGCCATATGCTAACACAAGTGCAGCGTGATAGGCTATAATGACAAACCAATCGGGTGCGTTCACAGATGTGATGGGGCAGTGTAGACGCTGGAGGGCTGCTCCCAGCATGTGTCATGCAGATAGATGTTGGTGTAACAAGCAGCAACCACAGCAGCACACATGAAGCAGCAGGTTATGTGGTTTGTTGGCTATAAAGGTCAGTGTTCTGTTCAAATGTCCTGTTTAGAAAGACAGTGAAAAAGATATAAAAAGGGAGTTTTGTGCCACTTTTTGCAGTATGTTACATTGTATGTCAACAAGAGCCAACTCACACATACAAAAAAGTGTGAGTAAAAAGATGGTGGGCTACATATTTCTTTAGAGAGATGGAAGAAAATATGTAGTTCACATTAAGATAGTGTACTGTCTAAGTCTTATCATCAGCAGTATTGTTGTGCACTTTCCAATTGCTCTTCCTGGACTAGGTCACAAGAGACTGAGCTTATCATCTTGATTAATAAAGCAATGTAGCACCACTGCTTTTGTAGTGAGCTTAATTCAAAAGTAGAGCATCCAGAGAATTTTATCTTGGTGTGCCAGAGAATATACATATTTTTTCCCCTGAAAGTTTAGAGTGTGAAATGGATGAGGCCGATCTTACATCTTTTGCATATGTTCCATTGTTGTATGAGCTAATGTTCTGATTAGTGCCAGTATAAAAATGGTAATATGCACCTGTTTTACAAATTCAAATACATCTCAGCCAATGCGGTGAAACATATTTAATCTTACACTGCATCCATCTCGTGTTTCAGAGGTGGAGTGAGAAGGCTGCATTTAAACGGCCTTGGAGATGCCGAAGAGTAGCTGAAATATATGTTCCAAAACTGGAAAACACCTGACCAAGCACTGTGATCCCAAAAGTGCCTTTGCTAACTTCATTAGCAACTTTGTTGGTGTGAGCGATGGACTTACGACACTAGTGTTTCCCAATGGCATCGTTCATACTAAGCAACTAACGATGTTAGTTGTTATACTATGTAGGTGTTCCCCAAAAGCAAAGCTTGGACAATCTTTTGGAAGTTGCAAAGTTATGTAAGGCCGTTCAAACAATTAGCTTTGACTTGTTATTAGACCATTGTGTATGTTCATGTGACTTCTTGCTCGTCACCTTTGGGCTTCTTGGTGAGTTTTGGGGCAAATTAGGCACCCTTTAATGCATTGGGGCCACCCATTGTATGAGCCATCTTACTTTAATTTCACTTAATTTCACTTCATTTAACTTCACTTTTTTTGTCTTGGCAATGCCAATCATGTAAAAAGAAGGTAGAACATACACCTCACAACACAAAAAAAGCTGTTGCAAAATGTTGTTGGATCATCAAAATCATTTATGTCAGTGTTCTTAAGGATCATTTTTTTTTAAATACTATGATGTATGATCAGAGATCACTGATCCACGACATCCACAATCAAGGTCACTCCCCTTCGTAGTGACCTAGTGTTTAGTAAACACTTGACCAAGCACTGCATAGTGACCTGATGTTTAGTAACCACTTGTGTTAAAAGTGTTCAGAAGGAGGTAGGAGTGTATCACTTTGGAGAGGTGTTTGGATCCTCAGTAACCAGGCTGAAAGTGTGCAGTGTGACAAAAGGATCTCTCTTTTGAATTTTAGAGCTCTGCTCAGATCTGAAAGCATCACATCAGAGGAGACACACATTTACACATACACACATAGTAAAGAAAGGGGGGATAAAAGAGAGAGGGTGGGGGGGGGGGGGGGGGGGGGGGGGGGGGGGGCATGTGTGGACTCTGAAGTAAAGAAACAGATAGAGAAACAGCTGTGTTGAGAGAAAATCATTGTGGCACAGCATAAACTTGACAGTCATCTGTCTACCATCAGCTTGATCTAATTTGCATACATACACATCAGACACCATTTGGCAACGACATCAACAGATTTTCTGGTTTGTCCAGAAAGGAATGAGAGAAGATTCTTCAGTCTGTCTTTGTGAGGATTATCTTTCAAAAGCTGATTTCTCCAGTGAGGTTGCTAATGCAGAACCATTTCTTCACTACCAAAGAAATCTAATCAGAAGCGCGTCGGTGTTAAGAAAATCACGAGGATGCGTTTGGGAACGTTAGTCAGAGGCTGTACTCAGACATGCTCTGGAGCACTGCAAGCATGGTGCTGGTGTCTAGCAGGAATTCTATGTGTTCCGCAGGCACTTAAGCTGGGAGGCAAAGCCAATATTTCAGCGGCAATAATTAATGTCAGGGAAGCGTGTGCCCCTTTTTTACCAGTAAGGAGCATGGTAATGAAAGTTGACAGTAATTAACGCCAACATCACACCTTGGTGAAACCAGCCCTAACCTCAACTTGACTGCCTCTTCTTCAGGAGCATGTCATGCAAGCATGTAGCCTAATTATGCAGCGACTTACTGTATGGTCAAGAGGGGAGATTGCTAAGGGCAGCTCTGACATGACAGGTGGCACTAGCAAGGCCAAATGGGCCACGGTGGTAAATATTTATAAGCTGCCTTGCAAGCCTATCCATGTTCAAGGCTGTAATAATCTGTTGGTAGAATGATGTTGTAGGACGCTATCTCAGCTCAATAAGACATGGCATCAAAATGCAGGTTTAGCCATCACTTCTTTTGTCTTCTTATACACACGCATGTTTTTGAAGACTTTGCAGACAGAGGAAAAAACACAGAGAAAAGGTAGGATATGTGGGGAAGAAACGACAATATGGTGTAAATTACCGGCATACTTAATTTTCAACTGCTTTGGAATTGTGGAAAGGCCAGCAATTCGAGGTTTTGTTTTTACATGTACTCAAAGCATTCTCTGTGTTTTCACACAGCTCCAGGTTAAAACACAAACATTGTCATCCTTCGGGCTATTGTTAACCATGTATTACATGTATTAATAAAAGAACATCTTGTATTCGAACAACTGTTTTTCTTCAGGGATGTTGTACTAATGGATTTTTTTTTTTTCATGTGACTTTACTAGATTGATGAATGGTCTAGCATATAACCCCATTATCACCTCCAGTGCATCATCTCCAAGTGAATTAATATTATTACATAAACTATCACACAGACACAGAGACCGACAAATTCATTCACTTGTTTTTTCTCTCTCCCTCTCTCTCTCTCTCTCTCTCTCTCACACACACACACATATATATATATATATATATATATATATATATATATATATATATATATATATATATATATATCTACACACACACACATGCACATATGCTGGCTGAAAACACACACTTAATGTAATATGTTTACGTATGTTTTATTAACCCCAAAGGCCCTTTTCCAATTAGATTTGGTGTTGCGCTGTGAGAACATACTGCCTGCTAAAACTGTTGAGCAACAACTCAGCACCACATAAAATGAAGAACAGAGTGAATTTATTTGTTTATTTCTCTCTCTCTCTCTCTCTCTCTCTCTCTCTCTCTCTCTCTCTCTCTCTCTCTCTCTATCTCTCTCCCATACACTTTATCTATATATGCCTTTGTAAGTGTTTACCTGTGGTCACAGGTAAACACCCCCTACACACACACCACATTCCACCTGTCACCTCCAGCACAGTTAACTACTAGTTTACTACAGTGATATATTAGGTCAACAAGTACACATGTAGCATCACCCCAGAAAGCCCTCAAACAGACAGCACATTGGACCACACTGGATTTGCTATGCTTGAAATGTCACTATTTCATGGAGAATGAACCTGTGGTATGAACAATTTAAAAAAAAGAAATCTCCCACACAAATCACAAGCAGGAGTTACGTTTTGATGTATGGTTTGCCTAGTGGTGTGTCGCAAGACTACTCAAGACTGGGCCTGCAAGGTCAGACACAGAGAGCCCAGTGAGGAATAAATAAAATGCCATCAGATATTCTGCCTTATCGGAATGTTCTGTGATGTGGGCACAGCTGGGATAGCATAGCTCACTTTTTCACACAAGAGAGATTACGAGTCTCGCAGCTGTGCTGGCTGCTTTTTTTTCTCCCCCCACCTTTTCCTTTCCCTTTGCCAGGTGAGTGGTTTGAAGAATGTCAGGCCGGGGAGTCTGCCACACGACGCCAAAGCAGACTGGAAACAGCCAGATGTCACATCAATCCACCTCCGTCTCAGCAACTCAAATTTGGTGTTGTGGAGGGGCTGGGTGTGATATGTTAGGGCGGTTGCATGCACTCCTCTGATGGCCGTCTTGAGTTAGATGATCTGCCTGCCTCTGAGCACAGCTGCGTAGGATGGGACCAACCACAGAGATGTGCCATTTGAAAGTAAAAAGAACATGAGAGTGAAATTTTCCAGTCAGTCATTAAACCTGACCTGTACACATGGACAATATAATTTCTCAATGTTCTTACTACTATTTGTGTCCAACATAATGCACCGACTTGAGTATCAGGTCAAGAAAAAAATCACACACACAGCGTCACTGCAAACACCTTGTGATGCTTTATAGCTCAACACATATAACACATTTTACAATGGGCTGTAATTTAACACAATACTGTAAGCCCATGACAGACAGACTGAAGCAGAGCACACTGAGCTGCTCCTCAGCACAGCTCCCCCTCTCACCCCCCCTCTGTCACACAGGTGTCCGCCACTTTATGGTCCTATGCCATCGCAGTGGCTGATGGAAAGGTTGCCAGAGAGGCTTCTGGGTAGTCTCATCCACAGTTTTTTTTCTCTTTTTTATCAGATTTAGATTGACAAACAGCACCTGTCTCACCATTACTGCCGCCACTGGCAGATATACTGTGTAGGTGTCACCCAGACATGCGGGTTGAACTATGTTTTGGTATGGCTGCCCAGCCCATGCAGCAACATCAAAATCAATCTTTTTTAAAACAAGGTAAAAAATATTGCTGGTAATAAACAGGCTTCAAGCCCATCTGGATGGAGAATCAGTAAGTTAAGGAACATTTGTAGGGAATACCATAAAAGACTGGAGTGAAATATTGCCTCTCCCATCCTTCAGCACAACGACTTTATCAATCTGACTGGAATCTATGCGAGGTGTTAAATATTGCCAAATGTAGATTGTTGTTTGTCCAAATACATGTCGTTTTTGCAATAAGGCCATGTCACTGCTTAGTGCTTCCAGTACAAGAACACAATTTGCAGTCTGACTGCAATTAATTAGTGTAAATTGGTGGTCTATTCATCGAAATGAGAGGACTGACTGGAAGGTGGATGTATGAACTCTCACTGAGGGAGGCATTTAACCATCTGATATTGTGCTGATTTGTTTCCCAGTCCCCAGTGGTTAGCAGTATATTAAGTGTGTTATTGTTCTTGATGGAGTGTGAGAGCTATGTTTCACTTTTAAAGTGCCCCCATTTTACAGGACCTCGGGGGAGAAGAAGAGTGAAAGTGTTTTGTGATCGCAGCTCCTCCCGAGGAGCAGAAGGGCTCTCAAGAATGACTACAGAAATGCTGCAGGGAGAAAGAAATGGGAGAGGAGGGTTAAGAGCTATTAGAGTATGTGTGGGTACATGGTGACCTAATGCTTCCCCATATTTTAAGCACACAAGTACGATCACGAGTAAAAAAGGAGGCCTGCTTACGGCTGCATGGCGTTAGAACTAACACTTGTGCGCAGGAGAAGAATTTATATGACCACTTTATTTTACTGGAGATCCGGCTAACCATTCAGCCAATGGGCTGCCTTTACATCAAAGCTAAAAGGGCAGCTTCCAGGAGGAGCATTTGGTTTCAACCAAAGATGTTGGTGGTAAGAGAGGGACAGAGCAAACACACTTGTTCTTTGTAGCCACTTTGTTTTTTATTTGTCATCCACAGAGATTTAGGAAATGAGATTTGTGGCTGACTTGTAAATCGGCATAGTGACACCATTCTCCACCATTCGCCACTCTCTCTTTCACACACTTTGACTAAAGTTTGTTAAAAAAAGAGTCACAGTGTGTCTGCTATTGCACAGAGCTGTGGGCTTGAGAGTGAGCTGGTGAAGGCAATAAAGCATTTGTTTTTTTCCCAGTCGCTTCTTGTTTATTTGTTTTTGTTTCTTGCCAGTTGCAGTGGCTCTTGAGACCTGGAGGAGCACACGGGAGCAGGTGAGCTCAACTTTAGAAGCTGAGGATGAAGAGAAATGAAGGGTTTTCGCAGACTGAGAAGTGGCAATGTGGAGCTTCAAGGCTTTAAGTTTCATTTCCTCTTGCAGCACACTGGGGGTGTCAGGGAAGCATTATGTTACTTGTTTAAGGACCCACTCAGTCAAATACCTGCTGAAAAAGGATAGATAGATAGATAGATAGATAGATAGATAGATAGATAGATAGATAGATAGATAGATAGATAGATAGATAGATAGATAGACAGACAGACAGACAGACAGACAGACAGACAGACAGACAGACAGACAGACAGACAGACAGACAGACAGACAGACAGACGGATGGATGGGTGGATGGACCAACTGACCGACCGACAGATAGATGCCAGAAGGAGCCAATAATAGCTTCCTTATTTTTTTGCAGTTCTACCATTTCCTCTAAACACCAGAAGGCACTGGAGGGGAGAGACTGGACATGTATTGAACACAACAACAAACAGGATGCACTTAATCTTGTCGGTACCCCACCTCAGAACAAAAGGCCTTATGCTGAAAACTCCAGCATCTTGTTGAATCCCCCACCGGCTGCAGACCACTCCACATAGCCTCTGCCCCTGCTGGAACACCTAATGCAGACAACTGTTGCCTTTTGGTTGACTGCTTGCATACAAAGGAGGCACATCAAGGCCTTTTGTGATTTAATTCATTATGGAGTGGGGCCAGCGAAATGACTGATGCTGACATATGCGACGTTTACAGCTGACATCTTTACTGTTGTTTCTCATTATGTTTAGAGTGGTGTCGGTTAGCAAAGTTAACAGTGCAGGTTGTTTAGAGTGGTGTCTGTTAGCAAAGTTAACAGTGCAGGTTGTTTAGAGTGGTGTCTGTTAGCAAAGTTAACAGTGCAGGTTGTTTAGAGTGGTGTCTGTTAGCAAATGTAACAGTGCAGGTTGTTTAGAGTGGTGTCGATTAGCAAATGTAACAGTGCAGGTTGTGGCAGAATGGAAGTTGTCTGTTTCACTATGTGGCCACCTGTGTATATGTGTTAACATGTACTCCATTAATTAATTTCATGTGCAAGTAAGACAGTACTAGGCATTACATGCAGAATCAGCTTTGTAAATATCTTGTTGTAACCCTGTGGATGTAGTTTCACTTATCCTTAATCCAAGTGAATTCATGATTGAAATCTGAAAGAGACTAATTAGTTAATCAAAAAATTCTGTGACAAATGACAGCAACAAAGCCTGTGTGCACTCACCCGTTTAAAATCCAAGAGATTGACTCTGTACAGTATAATTTAAATTCTGGGCATTTGCTATTTCTCTGTGATTGTGTGTGTGTTTGTGTGTGTGTGTGTGTGTGTGTGTGTGTGTGTGTGTGTGTGTGTGTGTGTGTGTGTGTGTGTGTGTGTGTGTTTGTGTGTCTTGTCAGTCTATTGCAGTTAATGAGTATCGTGGGAATAAGTTCATCCGCTGAGTCTCTTGAATATCTTTTTGTGTTTGTGTGTATTTCTGATAATAAATCCAGGGCGCTGTGTGCATCCCCGTGGTGTGCCAGCAGAGATTGAGATGGAGAATCAGTAACCAATGCTAATGCTAGAGGCTGCAAGGAGAGGGCTTCTGGACCAAGAGATGGGTACACTTGGAACACAGAGAGAGAGAGAGAGAGAGAGAGAGAGAGAGAGAGAGAGAGAGAGAGAGAGAGAGAGAGAGAGAGAGAGAGAGAGAAAGGGGAGTAGGAGAAAGATGAAAATTGATTTATTGCAGTGTTGATGAGAAGCGGCATGCCAGGAGACGCGGCTCCCCTGGACCAGGCGGGCGCTACATAAAACAGGCCCTCTGATAGTAATTGCTGTGAGGGTCTCAGCAGAGCCAGTGAGATATTTGAGTGAAATTTATGCAACCCCCTGATATCCCTGCTCTCATTTCTGCCCTGCTCATGTTGTCACAGAAGAGAGACTCAGGGCAAAAGCACTCTCTCCTCCTCCTCCTCCTCCTCCTCCTCCTCCTCCACCTCCTCCTCTGTCTCCCTTCACCTCACCCTCACACCCACACAACACTGTCTCTGACAGGTCACAGTATTACTGCTGTGATCTGAACTCACAGGGTAAAATGGCCAGGAGTCAGATTCCGTCCACTGCCAGAAATCACAGTTTCATCCACAGAACATCTATGACCCTTCACTTAAGCCGCCTACTTTTTACTGTACGTGTTTTACTCATGTTGGCATCTGTATTTCCCTGCTGTAACACCGCTTAGACACAGCAAGAGAGTCATCAGCTGGTTAAGAGTAGCTGAAGCTGAAAATAAGTTGAAATAGAAGAAAATATGAATTTCCTCATGTTTATAGAAACGGGCGGCAACCCCATGTGAGAGTGTCAAGTTAATAACCGCTATTAATATTTTATAATGACCTTGGCACATCCATTTGTATCCCAGCAGCATGTTTAAACACATGCATAACAGGCTAGGGTGTAGTGTTCGTTATAACAAGTGGGAGAGTCAATTAATATAAATGGTGCAGCAATCCCACATCACCAAACTATTACCATGCCTTTCACTCTGATGTGTAAGTGATTTTAGCGGCTGTTTTATGGTGGCTGCGTCTCTGGCAACGGTGTAATTTACTGAAGCACTCCCACCCTATCTGAGCTCTGTCCAGCCAAAACGGCAGTGGGTACAGTCGATAGCGCTGACAAAGACAAGCTCCATCCAGCCATGGCCCCCGTCCAGACCCTTACCTCTGAAACTGAGGGGATTGGCGGATAGATGCATGGTGGTAGTTTAGGCCTGTGCACTTGTGTTATGCTGGGGAGTTGCTTGATGCCTTCACTTACATCCACCAGCATTTAAACAGAGTGCTGGATTCATGAGAGTCCAAACTCTGCAGAGGTTCCTGCCACCATGTGCAGAATTTACATCCAGTATCAGTTCCACTTTGTTAGTTCACAGTGTTCCATATGTTGGCCATGGCTTAACATGATTTGACTCAAGATATTACAGGAAAGGATACTTGGTTCTATTCCATTATTTAAAACATTCAGAGGGTAAAAGAATCTTTGAAATGTAGCACTGTTACAAGTCATGACATGTGAAGGATTCCTCCTGTGCTGACGCAAACGATTAAATTGAAATAGCAGACCTAAACAGCCTTAGTCTGTTCAGCCCTTTAGCTTTAACTACTTAAGAAGATAACTCTGTTATAAAACCAACTCTGTGAGGTCCATCTGAGTCAGCAGAGATGTGGCAAAAGTCAGACTGCCTAACCTCTAGAAGTGTGCGCTATCTGAAGTTTTCATTTGTTTGATGCCCTATTAGATTTGAACACTTCTGAGTCATAAATAAGCTATAAGTTCTTGCTCAGAGCTGAGAAACACTGCTACATCATTTAGAGCAAAGCCAAGCAGAGCAGTCTGAAGAAAATGGAATCCGCACAAAGGGATGGCTAACTTTAACACACATAATCATTACTTGAGCGAGCCCAGCACTTAATAATTTATACTTCTTTCTTCCTCTTCGTCTTCTTCTCATTCCCTCAGCTCATCAGCTAACTCTAAAAATTCGATTCCCTCTGAGATTAGGGGACCAGGGAAAGAAAGGAGGAGAAGTACATACACAGAGGCTGTTGGGGGATGGAGAGAAGATAAGGGCTGGGCAATTGAGTCACAGAGGTAGGCTGGCACCAAGCTCCAAGCTTGTACCAAGCTCGTAGATGGTCTGGCAAAGATCCCATAGACAGGAAGTTCTCAGAAGCAGGATGAATGATCATCTATCAAATGCCGACGTATACTACCGGACAGAGTTACAACCAATCACACCACTGATTGCGACAATGTATGCGTAAGATTGTTTTTCATTGGTTCCCTTTTTCAGGGGCAAAGGAACAGCTGGAAACAGTCCGGTTTGCCAGACTGACTTAAACTTGAAATTCTATGCAGCGTCACAGGCAGTATGGGCAGGCCCAGGCAGAGGAGGATTTTCTCATGTATTTATATCTTTCATTTTGATTGGCCTTGGTCCCATGATGGAAGAAGCTCAAAAAACCACATCAGAAATGGTGTACCCTCTCAGATTGTGTGGTAAGTGGAGTGTGAAGGTTTGCATGCCCATTCCTCTTGTAGTAGTCCTTCCATTAACATCAGCCTTGCCCTGGGGTTTACAGGGAAATAAGGGCTGTGTACATGGAGTGGAAATGAAGGTTAAACGAAGAGCCAGACCTTTATTTAAACATTAAACAGAAACAACTTAGGAGGGCATGACATCAGCTCCAGTAGTCAAAACATCCCTCTTAAGCTCTACCGCTGGGTTTGAATCAGATCAGCTTACAAGCAGGCCAACTACCCAGTGTGTGCAGGGAGCAGGGGTGGGTACTGGGTGCTCTGGAGGTCAGGTCGTGTGCAGACTGATCAAGGGGGATGGGAGTAGAAGGGCACCAGGGAGTTTCATTTTCCGTGGTGCTCTTGTGGCCTCCAAAGGAGGACGCTGCTTTTATTGAAGTGCAGTGTCCAGCAGGCAGGCAGGTAGGCAGCTGGCATCAGTATGCAGAGCACTGGGGTCCTGTCAGGCTTTATTAAGCGACATCAGGGGGGCACTGCCAGCAGGTGCCAGCCAAGCTGAGATGGGAGGATGAGGAAGCAGAGTAGGAGAGAAGGGGGGAGATGAGGGAGGGAGGGTGGGGGGAGGCTAGGAGAAGGCCTGAGGGAGAGCTGGTCTTGCATATGGCAGCACCCATGCAGAAGCGTGGGCGGGTAGTCCGAGAGAGAGAGAGAGAGAGAGAGAGAGAGAGAGAAAGAGAAAGGAGAGAGAGTGACAGAGAGAAATATCCTTGTTATCAGTCAGTGAGGCTTCTTGAGTGAAGTAAAACCTGCAAGAACACCCCCCCCCCCCCAAAAAAAAAAAAAAACAAAACCAAAAAAAAAAAAAAAACCAAAAAAAAAAAATACAAAAACAAAAATGAAAATGATCATCTTTGGGATGATGTTAACAAGAAGAAATTACATGAAGGTGACTAAGCAGTTAAATATGGGATGATCTAAAAACAATCTATACAAGAGACATGACAGATATAAAAAAAATGTCCAACTACCATTTCCATCTGCTGAGCTTTTTTTCTAATCTATTCCATCTCACAAATAAAAACAGTCAGCTACTGCACCAGCAGCAAATGTTCAGAAAATGTTTATCCTTTGTTCCTATTGCTTTGATTATCCCAAAAGTTGCCAAGCGCTCGAGAACATTTCACTGTTGCCAGGCAACAGCAGCCCCCTGACTAACCAGGCAGTGACAACACGCCAGTGCCGTTAATGAGGATTCAAAAACCCCTGAAGTTCAGATCGCTGAGGCTCCACAAAGCTCCTTCCTATCAGAACACAGAGGTGGGTATACTCCACACAGCTGCTGCTAAAAAAATACACACATACACAAACACATACACACGCACACACACACACAGACACACACACACACACACACACAAAGACAGTTAGAGAGAGAGAGAGTGAGAGAGAGAGAAATGCATGCATGCACTCACAGAGAGAAATATATGCGTTCATACTCACACATACACATACACACACACACACACGCAAACACACACACACACACACACACACACACACACACACACACACACACACACACACACACACACACACACACACACACACACACACACACAGATGAAACAGATACACAATACCAACTCTTGGTAGGAGCAAACAGCCAATCCCGAGTGTGTGTTATGGGGCTTCACGTCTCAGAGACTTTAGCACAAACACCGCCTCGGTGCTGCATGAGCAGTCAGCCTTCTCCAAACAGCCAAATCAACAGATTTACGCCGCGTCATACTGTTTATGCGTCATTGGCTTTTCCTCCCCTCCAGTCTTTAGATTAATGTCTCCATCTAGTGCCAGATTCTGATGGCTACTGCAAGCTGGCTGCCACCAGATCCCCCAGCGACACTTAAAACCTGTGTCAAATGGGAAATAAATACCGAAATACCAGCAGGAGCCCCATGAGGAAAGGGCCCCACATACAGACCCCATGAATGCGATTGTTATGATTTATGGCTAGTAAATGTGCATATCATTTCATCGTAAATGTCATATTGGGAACTCTCTGTAAGATGTGGTTGTACATCAGCTTTAGTTGTATTAAATGAGAAAAAGATAGGCCGAGATACTGTATACGACTTATTATATAAATTGGGTTTGCATTGTAGACCACATATGGTTGTTGCAGCACATATTTGCACACTGAAACCCTCCAATCCTTTTGTCTGATGTTGTTTAGATGAGTAAACCTCATATTCCCACTTGGATCCACCTAATTTATGCCTATAACAGCCTACACATGATTCTTCATGATAATTTATAGCATCTATAATTAACCGCAGCATCTCAGGTGGACTTTGAAGCCGGCCGTGGGTTCCCCGAAGGCTTCCTGAGACCAGAGCTGCATATGAATGGAAGGCACACCCATTAAACACTGGTCTGGGCTCATCCCAGCCAATGAAGGTTCCTTGATCTCTAATGAAGCCGAGGGCTTGCTCATTCCCCGTGTCTGCTTTCTCCAAATCTTTGCTCTCTCAGCAGGTGTTCTCATAAACTGGCCTCCTTAATTTTACATTTACCTTGGAGAAAGCAGCTGGGGATGCCTGAGAAAGTTTATTTAACTCAAAGCCCACAGGAGGATTGACCCTTTTCTGCCAACTGCTGAGCTTGTTCAGCTCAAGGCAAGGAAATCTGATGTGAACTCCTCAAAAAAAGAAATAAATTCCTGGAAAAAAATCATTTAATGGTAAATAAATTCAGAAGGGGTTTATCTATGTTTTTCTAAAAAAAAAAAAATACAACCCATTATAACATGGTCGATTAGAACTCCCTGATGTACCATATTGAATTAGACAGCAATGTAATAGCTCAGCTCTGCCATCAATTGTTATCGCATGAACTTCTTGTTCCAGTCACTTGTGTTTAATTTACAATTCACAAAATACTACACCCAGTGACCCACAGGCAAAATATCCATGGACCTATTGACTGGCTGGTGCAGGCTGAGATGGAACTAATGATCCAAGGAGATGCTTAATAAATATAGACATGTTGGGAGAGAGGAGCTTAATCATTTCGAGTAGAAATCATGACTAACACTTGTTCAGGGACAGAAAAAGGAGGAATATGAAAACAAAACAAGAAAAGCAAGTGTTTAGGTATTCGGCTTCATTCTGAGCCAACACCACCCCAGCTAGACACACATCCAACAGCCTTTCATATACTGTAGTAATGTTTAAGAGATGTGGAAAATGGCTTTAGGTCCCCGTATATTTTTTGCCAACACTTCATCTTGATCTTTGTGTCAAGGTGATCCTGTCATATTCAAACGGCCAAACGGCATGTTAAATGCCTCTGGTGTGGTAAAGGGGGGATTTGAAACATCACACCGGGGTGCCGAATCTATCAAATGAGTCACAGATGAGATGAAGTGCAGTCTTAGTTCTTCTGCCTCTTCCTCTTAAGAAAAGCGGCTTTAGTAACAATGATTTAAGTCTGTGACACACTTCATCTCCTGACGCATTAGCATTAATGGGATGTTTCAAGGCAATATACATGAGTCTGACACACTATATTCAACTCCTGAGACACAGGATGATCCTTTTCAGGCCATACATGGCACAAACTTTAATTTATGCTGCTAGGAATCTGGTAAGGTGTTAAAGCTGCCTGCCCATTAATGTCACCATTAGCTACGTTGCAGCGATCTGTCTTTATCTTTGGCTGCCCGCTGAGGCCCACCTGATGCTGTCGACCTTGAGAATAGAGTGTGGAGTGACTTTCATTTGGTGCTGTGGGTCAGTCCCTCTCTTTCTCTTGCTCTCTCTCTCTCTCGCTCTCTTAATGGTCACCTGTCACTCTGCATGGACAAGAATACTGATTCAGCCGCTATTTTGATCAGCACATAGATGAATTACCACAACGTGGCCTGGCAGCTAGGAGGCAAGCACACACATGAAGGCAGATGAATGTTTCATTTTGACCACGGGTATAAATGAGCTTTTGTAGGTGTTTGTTTATGAGCTGTATGCACCCTATTTAACAGAATCTCACTTCCACACACAATGTCAAATGAAACCAAATAATAGAAGTCAGAAGTTGACTTTCGATAAAGAATATACTTTCATGTATGCTTTGTTATGCAAATGGTTAGTGAACCTATCAAAGAAATGCAAAGTATTTTACCATTCATATTTAAAGAGAGTCACATTGCTTTTATCATTTGCTTGCGGTTGCTTGCAGTTGTTGGTATATCTGTAAATGTTGCTTTCTGTACATAATTGGATTGCTTGTACACTATTCATAATGTGAGACACCCTGAGAGGCACTGTAATGGATGGCAACTAGCACAGCTCAGCATAGAATGTTAGTAAACCCCCCTCCCGACACCTCAAAAAGATACACTGTTGATTAAGCTAATAGCCTGGCTTTTAGCTCACTTAGCGTGTCTGCCTCCCATACCGAAGTGACTGTGAAGTCGCGGGTTCGAGACTGGGGTCTAAACTGCACAGGAAGACCTCGGTTACAGTACAAAATAGAGGGTGAAACTACTGTAGGCTTTGAAATAAATCGAGAAATTAAGGGGTTATGGTGCCTACTAGAGGCCTGCAATGGGGCGGGACTCCCACGGGACCCGTGTGACGCAGCGCAAAAGCATGCAGCGTGGGTGTAAATTTGACAGTTTCTTGTCGGCGCGGACGGGAATAGAGAGATGTGTTCACCGGAGCGAGACAAAGAGATTGTTCACTGGATTCCAGCAATATATTTGTATTGAATACATTTTACAAAACGATTAAAAGTAGCAAATATAAATTTGATTGTTTTCGGTAATCAGGTGGGGAACAATATGTGATAAGCGACCGAACCTGCATATGTTTTCGCTGTGCACTGTGATCGGAATGCATGTAGACCCACTCCACAAATTCTAATCATGTTTCTCTATATTTCACTCATTTTGACTGTGAAATGTTTCTATTGAGACTGTCTTCATATTTAGTTTTAATTTGGGTCTATAGCCTAGTTAGAAAAGTTGTTGGTTGTATTTTTGTAGAAGACTGGTTAGCCAAATCTACCCTTACATAAAAGACATGAAGCAGTCGTACCCACATAATATAGCCTTTGTTTCATAAATTCCTGTATGTCAATTAGGCAACAAATATATTTGGTACCTTGTTTAATTTATTAGCCAAGATATTACCATTTAAAATGTGTCCAGTATATTTGGCACACCCTATAGGGGAGTGGAAGTGGGACAGATCGTAACAGATGCGAGCAGGAGCGGGAAGAAATATTACGCATTTTGTGGGAGCGGGCGGGAGCAAGATGGAAAATCAGTCACAAAGACCTCTAGTTCAGAAAGATAAATAAATAAATAAATAAATAAATAAATAAATAAATAAATAAATAAATAAATAAATAAATAATTGGAGTACTGTTGATGTGTTTGTGTGATGATGAAAAGAATATAGCCAATAATGTGATGCTCACTATCATAAACAGTCTTGTTTTTCAAGTTCAGTACAACCAACTCTATGACAGGTATAGCAGAGTAACTTGCCGTTTAATCATGCATCATCTTTTGAGCTACATTTTCTGCACCAAACATCTTGTGATGTGACGAGTCAGATTATTAGGCATTACTGACAGATATCAAAAGTACATGTGTGCCATGACTTCAGATCAGCACGTCAATCCATATTTCCTCCTCTTGGATCACTCATGGTGGGATGCAAGTAAACTCACTGGCATATTGGCCCTTCAATTATTCAGTATGCCCACAGAAAATCATTCAGTAATGAGGGCATTGCTCAAGGAATTGCGGAGGTAGCCCTGACATTGTTACAGCTCAAGATCTCAGAACAAGGGTGAGAATTCCAGGGCAAGGGGTGCTGGGGGTAGGACGCGGGGGTGGGAATGAGAGGGGCAGATTGCCAATCCCTCAGCATCCAGCCCTTTCATGTCCGCACCTGTGGGGGTAATTAAGAGTATGATCCCCCTTTGATCCTTTGAAGTTAGATAGTGTGCACAATGCAATATGAGACGAGGTACGTAAGCTTCGGTAAATGAGGATTTTTTTTCCACTTACACACTTTAAGCAGAACAGATTGAGGGTGAGAATTAAGAGGTGCTGGGGGAAGGGAGAGGAAAGAGACAACACAGCAGGTACCTCTCATCCCAAAGTCAGTCAAGGACTTAATTTTCATATTCAATAGATCCACAATCCTTTAACCTCACAAACATTCGATATCCCCTCTGAAGAGGAGAAAAGCATTATGTTTGGCACACTGTGTTTACCAAACACATGGTGACCCCCAAGCAGGACAGCAGAAAACTGTTAAGCACTTCAGCTCCACGTTTAATTCATGAGTGGTTCACTGGCTTCATCTTGAAGTGCTGTTCCCGCTGTTTTACAGAGGACTTTGTAATACACTAGGCCATTTTTATACAGGACAGCGGTACTTATTGAAAACAAGGTGAAGATGGACACATAAAAAGATGAGTTGTGCATGAGGAATTACCAGTTGTATGAAAATAAAATAACATATTTAGCACACATTTACCCACTACATACAGCATAATTACCATATTTATATAGATTAACAAGTACACTATCACAGTAAAACTCAGAGAAATGGAAAATATCTAATAAATAGTTAATAGTTACTTACTAGTTACTTGATATTTGCTGTGCCATAAATTACAGTATTGTCAAGGGTTACTGCAAGTGTGCATCAAGACCTTTTTAAAACTTAGCCATATATACAGCTGGCCATTACAAATATAGAATAAACTTTCAGAACAAGACTTTGTACACTGCCCCTCATCAAGCATGTGGTTGGTTTGTTTATATACTGCTCTTTCTGACTGTCTGTGAGTACGCATCTTGTGGACATGACATTTAATACATGGAACATAAATAGCATCATGTAATAACAACCTTGACATAATTCATCTCCTCCTCCTCCTAAGAGCTGAGATACAGGGGAGGAGAAGAATGAAAGGATGTGGAGGTGGGTGGTGAGGGGGAGGAATACAGAAGACTACCTGCCTGCCTGCCTGTTTGCATAGTTGCCAGTGGACAAGCTTGGAAAAATGACTAGGCTCAGCACTAATAGTATCTCTCGTGTTGGTGAGCCCACATCCTCACCACTTGTGAGCAGGTGGGGCTAATGGGGTGGTGGGCTGTAAGGTTGTTATGAAGTGAGGATCTGTGTAAAAAATGCACCCAGAAAGGGTCAAGACAAACACAACTGTATGGCAGCAGCCTCTGGAGTTAAGGGTTGCAATATTTATGATATGAGAAGCACTGAAGTTTTGATACACAATATTTTATTGTGTTAGTCTGGGATGCTTGTATGGGAGTTAATAGAGAGATATAATGACAAGTCAGGCATGCAGCCACTAATATTTCATGTAGATGGACTTCTAAAGAACGGTGCACTGCTGACGTCCCAGGAGTAGCCAGTTGTGTATTATTTACTGCCCAGTCTCTGCTGCTGCACATTAGATACACAGTAAACAGAGACCAAGGAGTGTATAAAGTACTCTCTCTCTCTCTCTCTCTCTCTCTCTCTCTCTCACACACACACACCTGATGCCTGACAGAAAAGTGTATGCCATAAGTAGCATTTAAACCAGATTTAATAGTTTTACAGTAAAAATGATCAAAATCCTGTTTACACCTTTTGTCTCAACTGGACAACATCATTATACAGTAACACTTAAAATCAGTGGACATATATATGCAGCACGTCTGATTGTAAGCCTCTAAGAGGACAGTAGGGTAAGGTAGCTAGGGGAGGCGCTATATACACCAACGGCGAAACTAGAGAAAAGAAAACCCGAGAGAGATCATGCTCGGTCAACAACCTATCAATTTTCAAGTGGAGAGCAACATGCCACATGGGCTGTATTTTCTCACTTGTGTTTGATGACCCCAATATATCTCAGTCACCCTGTGCACCAGCTGGAACTCAAAGAGAAGAAAAAAAAATCAGCAAGGGGGTGGATAGGTAAGGTTTTTTTTTTTTAACAATAGCGGGATTATATATATGAAGCTTGAGACAAAATTCCCAATCTTTTCATAAATATCTGCAAACCTCCCAATAATATGGAAATGACAAAATAAACTGACATGATCATACCAGACTATCAAAGTGTGCTATAAAAACAAACAACATTGGCACCACTATCATTGTAATGTTGTGAGACTACTATTCAAAACAACTAAAATAATGTCATGATGAAAGGGATATTTTTCACAATAGTGATCCCTATCTTATTCCGGTGGCATAGCAGAGAATAGTCAAAGAGGCACGAGTGGCTTTTTTTGTGTCACAACGTCAGCTTGACACATCACAAAGAATAAATAATTTCAGACTTTGCCCCCAGCTCTCACCATAACTCCTCTTTCTTCACAATTTTGTGTTTTCCACTATGAATTAAATAGTTTTTGATGGCACAATAGGCAATCAAAGCGAGATTGAAAAGATATTGTCAAAGAGGGTTGTCAGGACATACAGACCCCCTGAGCCACGAGGTATGAACAATCTTATTTTCTTGCACAGTCATTCTTTTGTGCCTAAAATGAAAGCAAATTTACTTTGAACTGAACTGAATCTGCAATTGCCTGGTGTTACTCATGGGGATCTGAACAAATGCCTTGCCTAAAAATGGACACCAGCCGACTTCCTGGTGGTTGGCAGTCATCATTTAGTGATGAATTTTAACAGTGTGAAGAGACGAGAGAGGCGGGTCAGGTGCGGTGAGGATAGGCTGTCAGAGGCTCTGACCTCAGCCTATTTCCCCTGTCCTCAGCAGATGAAGAGCTGAATTCAATCTGTTAGCCTGCTGCTAATGCACCACTGGGGAGCAGCACAGTGGTAAGCAGGTCTGTATGCAGCATTATCAACTATCATTTATGAATCATTTATGATCATTTATGAAAATTCATTGGGGCCATTAAAGGAGAACTTGCAACAAAGTGCCCATTGTTACTCTAACAAAAAAATGCAATTGACAGCAAATAGTTAAGAAGGCAGGTAAAGTTGTACATGACAAAGTGTAAAAAGAGAAATACAGAGGAAGCTTGAGGAGCCTTGATTTTTATAAGTTGGCATTCATCATTTTAATGCACCAAAATATGGTTGAGAGCACCAAATAATAGGCTGGAGGATTTACAGAGCTGTGGAAGATCTCCATCCAACCTAAATGTGCACTGATTTTTTTATGTTCTTTTCATTCACCACAATTATGATGTGAAAAATGTTTACAGCTTTTGTGCATTATTATGATTTGTGTGCGTTACCTTCCGTATTTGGCCAGGCCCCAACCCAGGACACAATAGTGTTTCCTCCTTCTTTCATTTTCACCTTTTCTTTCCAAGAATTACCTGTGTCTGTACTTCGTCCACTCCTGTATGCATTTAACCCTCTGTCAGAGTCCACATGGCTGCTCCCGCTTTCAAATATTTGGGGGTTTGACCTCTTTAAGAGTTTACTCTTAACCCTGCCATCTGGATGATATAGCAGAGATTTTCACCAGTGTGCACCATAATGTGCATATGTTGATCTGGCACACCAATGGAAAGGGGTGTGTTCACATTGGCAATCTGTGTCATAGCTTTATAAATACACATAATAGTTTGTTTTATGATCACCAATTCATTCTCTCCTCTTTTTTTGCATTTTTAACTTTAAGACAATTTGCTTTGAGAGATTTAAATGATAATGGGGCAGTAGATAGATGGCTGCTGTAAAAAAAAAAAAAATCTCATTTTAAGAAAGTAAGGGGGGAAGCATTGCCTTGTAAACAAAATTCTATTTCAAATTGTTAAAGGTAATTTGTCTCCATCGTGCCTAGCAGAGGCCCCATAAATAAAACAGTAAGTATTACAGGTGAGCGCCTCGTGTTCTCCCTTTCTCCTTAACTTTTGTTTTGTTTCCCCTTCCTCCTGCATGCAAATCAGTGAAGGGAAGAGGTGTGTGTGTGTGTGTGTGTGTGTGTGTGTGTGTGTGTGTGTGTGTGTGTGTGTGTGTGTGTGTGTGTGTGTGTGTGTGTGTGTGTGTGTGTGTGTGTGTGTGTGTGTGTGTGTTTATAGGATGAAGGGGGACATAGAGGAAATGCAAGCCTGCTGAAGGGGATTCTACACTGCCAGAACTGATTTGCAGTAGACCTCTCTGACTCACGCATAATTTATCACACAGAGGGAATAACAATGTGATTCCACCTGCAGAAAAAAACACCATAACTTTGCTGTGTTCTATTTGCATTCCCCAAAAATAAATGTCTACCAATGGAAAATAAATACATCAGAGAGTCTAAGTAATGCATCTGTGTAGCACCTGGTCACTGTATTATAGATATATTTTAAATATCATTCTCCAATAAACTCTTAGAAGCAGATATTATTCCAGCCTTGCTGTGTACTGAATTTTAAACTAGTTGTTACAATTAATGGATAAGCACATGCAAGCCCCTGGACAAAATGTGAATGCAGATATTGTTTTGACAGTGACACATTAAACAGGATTTTCTATGTCTATAAAAGTGAGTGTGTTCTATAAAAAGCACATTCAATAATGACAATCTCATCGTACAAGATTTTCGCAGGATGCCCTTCAAAGTCATGCCAGCAGCATCTCTTATGTTGTAAAATCAGTTGTCTCAGTGGTTGTAAAATGCCTATTGAATGTTATCACACTCTCAGTCTCAAACACACACACACACACGCGCACACACACACACACACACACACACACACACACACACGCACACACACACACACACACACACACACACACACACACACACTTGGCACAGAGACTAGGGCCAGTATCAGACCAACTCAGTCAGACCAACTGTGTCAAAAACCCAATTAACAATTAAACTGACCTTGTATAATTAAACACTGTCTATTTGATGCTGCTGCCATCCATTTCTGAGGCATTGCAAGTCAGTCTGATATTTATTTCATCACAGTGTAAAGTTTACTGCAGAGATGGGGTGGGGAGTAGCTTGCAGACCCTCTTGCAACAAGGCTGGAAGCAAAGACCCAGACATCAGTCAAGTCACCAGTTGTCTTGCTGCATCATACATTGACAGGATACAGCATATAACAGATTTGAGTCTCAAATGTTCAGTGAAAGGTTACCAGGCAACCCAGATAAATTCCACTCACCTCTCAAGGCCAACGGCTGGGGGGTGGGGTGCATATGTACCTGCCTGCCAAGAGAAGACTTATCTGCCTCAATCACACATACATATATTCTGTCCAAAAAAACTAGTCAGATTTACAAGAATATGGTTCTGATGGTGGCAGCGAGTGAGGTTTAAACCAAAAGCTTATCTGAATCTCTGTGTACTCTGTGGAAAGGCAGCATGGGATCTCTCTTGTTTGGAAAAGCCTGAATGAGAAGCTTGAATGCCCACGTCTATTTGTGCCACAGTTGAATGGCTCTGACACTGGCTGCGCAAAGGAGAGTCTTTTGTGCCATGGTCATCCCCCCCCCATTGTCAGAGAAGACAGAAGGCAATCATGATCTGAAACACCACAATGGCACAGTGTTTTGATCTGAAATATGATGCCTTCATCCACTGGATCATTCTCAGGTAAATAATGGCTCCATTTTTCCTGACAGTGATGAGCACTCTGCTGCATGCATAAATAACTAAGGGGGAGATTGCCACCTTTCTCTGTGTGGGCTTGAAGCAAGGAGGACAACAACATGGCTAAATGTCAGGAACCTAAAGGAAAGTTTTGGAAAGCCTTGATGCCCCGTGAAATGCCTTTGGCTGACTTGTAATTGATGCCCTTACTTGCAGTGTGAAAAGGTTAAGTGATTCCTTTATTTACTATAGCTCATTGTAATGGATTATATCATTAAAGCCCAATGGCATGATGATGGTACTCCAATGGAAACCTTTTTATATACCCATATAACACTTATAAAGTGAGCTACATGAATAGACATGGCCTGTCACCATCAATTACTAATAGAATCACCACAGTGTAGCACAGTTCCCTGTATCAAAACATCATTTCCATTGTTAACATACAGAAAGATTGTGTTTAGAAACTCACTTGATCAGTTATTAAGTGGTTAGCAGTGTAAACCTTGTACTGTGTCAGTGTGTTATGTTTTGCTGTTTAACACTGATTGTGTTGAGTCCGTCTGCGCCTGTGTTAGACAACAGTAAGCCAAATAGCATAAGATGCTGGAAATGGGGTAAACACGTAGGCTTGGTCGACTCAAGGGAGATGCTGCCTGCCTTCTCCTGCCCCCCTTCTCTCTTTTGCCCTTTTACACCTCTCCCTCTCGACCTGAGTGCCCACATTCAGCAAGTGGTTTAGATAAGCCTGATGAGGAGAGGGAGTAGTCCACAGAGAGGAAGAAACAGTGCCTGATTTCCCAAAGGTTATGTCACTCAGACAGTTTACCTTAAGACAGACCTTAACAATTCAAGGCTTTGCACTAGGTGTCTTTGGTCAAGTATATGTTTTTTTGTAAGACAGTAAAGTAGATGTAGACCACAGTTTACAGTTTTTAAACTGTTGTATTAGTCTCTTAGAGTAGGTACTGTTTGCGATGTAAAACCAATAGAGATCTTTTTTGAAAAGAAAAGAAAAGAAAAAGAAAGGAAAGGAAGAAGAAAGAAAAGAAGAGACAAGAAGAGAAAATAAGAGAAAAAAAGATTTTCAGGCCACCTCAAGAGTAATCATGGCAATATACAATAATACCTGAGAGGCTCCAAACCCTACCATGCCGCATTCGATTATATGTGCTCAGATGTCAATCAACAGCACAGATGTGAAGGGAACCAGTATTTACTGTGAGATTAAGTTTCTCTCAAATTGGCTAGTCTGAGCAAAATAAATCTCCTAGCATTATAAGCAGAGAAAAGTGAAGGAGGAGGTAAGAGACCCCTTGAAAATCTGTTTTTGGCAAGTTAGAACATTTCCTGGAAAATATGGAGTTCAAACTTTGGGGTATTATTCATAGAAATGCAATTAAATGTGCAGTGAAACTTTGAATCAGCTAAATAAATTGCTTTTCTCAATTATGTGTCCAATTTTTGCCACACAAGCTTTGAGCATGTGTCTCTGCAAGTTTAGGGCAGCCTGGCACTAAAAGTATTTTGTAAAGACACTGATCCATTTTGCCAAACAGGGCAAAAGACACATTTAATCCAAAGTAGTGTAATGAATGTAGAATTCAAAATGGTTGACACTGCATACTATCATAAAGGTCAAAATAGTAGAATATTATTATAAAAAAATGAAAGACAATAATACCTGGTAGAAACATCATTTAAATAATTTGCTTAGGTTCTACTCTCTAGTTGCTGTGTTCTACTCTGTAACTGGACTGTTCTACCAAAAACCTATCAACAAAACAAAAATGGTAGGCTGCCAAGCCTGTTCAGAGCGTAAGATGTTGTTTTTGTAACCCCCTGTGGTCAAATATATTTCCCCCATAGACAGGAATGAAAAAGGCCCTGTGTGAAAGGGCACGGTTAGTGACGGTAGCTTTGTTTTGACTTGTAAATGCACTGTCTGGAGAACAGAGTTCACAACCTCTGTCCTTCAACAAATTTTAAAGCCAGGGCTTCATACACACATATATGGGAACTAAAAATGAATAAATTATAGAAGTTAAGCCCACTCTTGTAAACCAGGGGACATCCAAAAGGACTGAGTTCTGCATAATTGTAGTGTTTCTTCAGCTTAAGGTCATTTGACCTCTCGACTGCAACGCAGATACTAAATTAATTTCAGACCTTAAATATGGAATACATGCATATTTTCTTCACTAATGGAGAGGCTCTTTTGCCCAGTGCTGTTAAAAAAAGTTTTAGGTCAAATGTATGACTAGCATAACTTCCAGTGACTCAACACCCAAAGTGATTCAACGTTGAGCCTTAGCTTAGGTTTTTCTGGAGGACAAACTAAGATTCTCTATGTATTTATGCCACTTCTCTGGATTTCAAAGGGCAAATTTGTTTTACATTCCATAAACAACGAATTGAATAAAGTATGTTTGTGGTATCTGAGTCAGATGGGGTTATAAATGTGGTCCAGAGTGGATACATTGATCAAAAATACATCAGAAATATTGTAATTTAACATGTACTAAAGGGCTCTGTGTTTATTTGTGTTTTTTCTTCCTTTCCACTGTATGCCCCTTCTACTCTCAGTCTACACATTTCACACCATGTACTGATGGATCAGAAAGAGTCTGCATGCTTACATTGTCTTTGATATGTTACTCTGTTATTTCTCTCTTCCTCAAGTCATAATTATTTTAAAGCAATGCTACTGCATCAAAGGTCTCCACGTCGGAAGAAGTTGTCTCTTCAAAAGTGCCACAGCTCCAGTCCTTCGCTCCAGTGCTCACTCTAAACAAACACAATCAAATGAATAGCTAAGGAGACGGGGGCAGGCAGGAAATAGCTATCATTAATATTCATTTTTCCTCCTTCTTTTATTCACAGTGGCAGGGTTTTCTAATAGACATAAATTTGTCAGGTTATTTAATGTAATTTGCCTTTGGAAATGTAATTTCCCCAGAGCGAAGGGCAGTAACCAACTTCTCCATGAATGAATGCATAGAGGCATAACTTAGCCTCTGCATGTGTTTGTGTCCATGTTTGTGTTTTGTACATGTGTTTGTTTTGGTGTAATAATGGACTACTTATTTCTCTTTGTTTGATACAGTAAAAGCTATACATGTCATTTTAAAGGAAGATGCAAGAATGATAGTAAATATTCTGTTAAACGACTCAAGTACATAACATTATAGAGAGTTGTGATTTGAACACATTGCATGCATTGACCGGCACATTCTGCTACCAATTGGCAAAGGCCATAAAAATGTTATTTTGAGTTTTCATACAAGTGTATAGGTGCATTCATGCATACCACACTTAAAGTAGTTGGATAAAGTAGGATACAGATAGGAATGTGGAGCCATGTTCATTTGCCTGGGGAGATCTCCTAGTCTGTCTGTCTGTCTGTCTGCCTGCCTATCTGTCTGCCTGTCTATCTGTCTGCTTGTCTGTCTGTCTCTGCCTGTCTACCTGCCTGCCTGTCTGTCTGTCTGTCTGTCTGTCTGTCTGTCTGTCTGTCTGTCTGTCTGTCTGTCTGTCTGTCTGTCTGTCTGTCATTTCAGTACATACATGCACCACAATCAGTATGACAGATATGCCAGGTTAAAAACTGAGGCTTCACACACCAGTACTATGTTTGTCGATGCAGTTTGCTGTTGATTGTGGATGCCTAATTTACATGTTTCTCCAAGCTCACAGCATCCCTTCTATACCCGATCATATTGGCAGAAGCAGCTTGCATGAATTTATCGAAATCTGTTTTGATTTCTGTTGTTGTGCCAACAGGTATATAGTCTCTTTGCACACCCTTTAAATCTAGTGACTGAGACTGAAAAAGAGACTGTCAGGAAAAGTTGCATAAGATATACACTATACATGACCATCAAAATAAAATGGATACATATCGGTGCGCGCGCACACACACACACACACACACACACATGCACACACACACACACACACACACACACATACTAGAACTTTTATCACATATATTCCTTTGTTCAGCACACTGCAGTTGTATCATGCAGCTTACAGGCCTATAGCTGTTTCTGTAAACAATGCATTCACAGCCAAGGATATGAGTAGGATCGGTGTGCTTTATATAAAGCGTGCTTAAAACCTGATGATTTATGTTTTGTTTACTGACAGTATGTGCAGGCTAGTATGTGCAGCACTTGCCTAGCTTTTTCCCAGCAGAAGCTGTGTGTGATCCTGCCGAGACTGCATCTAAAAACAATTTAGGAGATGTATGTATGTATGTATGTATGTATTTATGTATGTATGTATGTATGTATGTATGTATGTATGTATGTATGTATGTATGTATATATGTATGTATGTATTTATGTATGTATGTATGTATGTATGTATGTATGTATGTATGTATGTATGTATGTATGTATGTATGTATGTATGTATTTATGTATGTATGTATGTATGTATGTATGTATGTATGTATGTATGTATGTATGTATTTATGTATTTATGTATGTATGTATGTATGTATGTATGTATGTATGTATGTATGTATGTATGTATATATGTATGTATGTATTTATGTATGTATGTATGTATGTATGTATGTATGTATGTATGTATGTATGTATGTATGTAACACTGACAGTCAATGAAAACGCATCAGAAACTTTTTTGTTCTTTGATCACGTGACCTTGCATTTTAATGATCTTTTCTAATCTTTATTTCACCTTGTGTGTGAATTAATGTGTCATATTTCACACGAAAACTGTTTTTTTCTTAAGGTCCCAAAGGAAATGTAATTCTTTCTTGATAAGTTTTCTGATGCGTTTTCATTGACTGTCAGTGTATGTATGTATGTATAGTATGTATGTACTATGTATGTGTGTATGTAGGTATATATGTATGTATGAGTGTGTGTATGTATGTGTGTGTGTGTGTGTGTGTGTGTGTGTGTGTGTGTGTGTGTGTGTGTGTGTGTGTGTGTGTGTGTGTGTGTGTGTGTGTGTGCACTTTGAGCTACATCCTTTTATGAAATGCACTGTACAAATAAATAAAATAATAATAATAATAATGCTGTTACCGTTTTTCTCAATTGTTTACACACAATTCCTTGTACTTCAGACACAATGACCACAACATGTAACTCATGCACCAACCCCATTAACCGTTTCTGCTAAACTACGAACACAATTCCTGCTTTGCACTGA
>CM050221.1:25400000-25652500 GCA_027475355.1 Coilia nasus
TTCCTTTAGAAAGTGCACTATATGTTCATACATGAGAATAAACCTTATGTTTAATTAAAGTATACTGTGTGAGTGAGGTCACAAAACCAGGCAGAAAATATATGGGTATGAACATTGTAAAGTAGAGAATGAGAAGAAAACAAGGTATATTTAATTGGTATGGATTTCTTATGAACATGCTGAATTTCATTCTTATATTAACAGACATTGAACATGCATGAAACATTGATTTGAAGGAATGGTGACATACGCTTGCCAAATTAATATGTAATAAATAACTTCAAAGAACTCGTACAAAATCAACATCAACTGTTGCCCTGCCTCATCATTTTCTCTCAGTATTTTAGAACCTCTTTTGCTGGCACCTACTGTATAACATTAACACTAGGAAGGATGGCCAAGAGAAGAGTGCTGCAGCTGCTAAACAAGCAACTCACTCATGCCAGACATCTTAGTACCTTGCATGCTTCAGTCAGTAAACCTGCCCCTATACCCTCCAAGTCAAGGTTAGCACTGGTTACTTTGATGACAGCAAAGTGTGCCCACACTTTTTTGTGACATCCTCACAACAGCTTTGTGTATTTGTAGGCTATATTTAGCTGTACCCACCCAAAATAAATGAGAGAGAGAAAAAAACAATAAACATACAGGTTTTGGGGGCTCCTCCTGTCTTAATATTAAAGGATATGGTGGATGTCCCCAGAAAGTAGAGTCAAAGACAGAATTTAGCTTCAATCCTGTTGGCTGCTGAACATGGGGCAGTTAAAGCTAACTGGAGAAACAGACAATGAAGGAGCATAAAAGAACCCAAGTCAGCTACCTTCAACAACCCTTTAGGTTTGTTCTATTCATGAGGTAACATAGCCATCATAGGCTATTCCCTGTTTAAATTGCTGTGAGAGCCAATTAACCTTCCTCTCTCACTGTCTTCCACTCCCACCAGAGGGAAAGGGTGAGTATTAGTACGTAGTATGAGTAGTGCATGAGTAGGAGTGATTAAACATTCACACAGAGAGAGTTGTTTTGTTTTTTAGGTATGCGAGTTAGGTTTTATGCTAAGACGCATAGTGTCCTCCTAGCAATGCACCACCTACTTACATAGGTTTACAACCCCAGTGGAGTTTTGTGAAATATTGGTCTTTTCAGATCTTGTGCTGACTTGTCTGAAAACCCTGCCCTGTGAAAACAACTATCTGTTGTATTTGTTTGTCGATTTCATTTTAAGCACTATGGAAATAGGATGAATAAACATGGTTGTGACTTCTAACTAGTTATTGTCCCTTTTGTTATTGTGGTGGCATATTGGGATGAACTGACAAACACTGTACAAAAATGCATAGAACAAAGTATGTGTAACAATTCAAATGTATGTACAGTAAAGAGTTGTGCATGCAACTTAAGGCAAGTAAACTGCCCTCCATTAATAGTACATCAGTAAGGCCAAGCAAATCATTGAGAGCCATTGAATGTTTCTGCAGCTGCCATCCAGTAAATGGTACAGCAGCCTCAAGGTTCGGACATGTACATCTGTTTTTTTTCCCCCACCAGGCAATCGGGCTTATGAACAGTGAACAGTGAAAGCTGTTTCTGCTTTCTGCCTCTCTTTCTCTCTCTCTCTCTCTCTCTCTCTCTCTCTCTCTCTCTCTCTCTCTCTCTCTCTCTCTCTCTCTCTCTCTCTCTCTTTCTTTCTTTCTCTCCCTTTCACCCCACTTTGTGTACTTTCTTTCTTTCTTTCTTTAAGCACTTATTATTTATTATTGTACAATTATTATTTTTTTTGTTGCTGCAGTGTTGCAGAGGCAACACTGTCTTACATAAACATACATGTCCAATCTACTAATTGCCATACATTTTCATTTCAGATATGTAAAGAGCAGTGGGGTGCCTCAAGGTGAAGAAAAAACATACATATCTTCAAGGACCTACAATATCCAGCAGTACCATCAGACACATGGGACCTTCAGAACCAGCCACATCTCAGGGGACATACATATCTTCAAGGACCTACCATACCCAGCAGTAGCATCAGACACGTGGGACCTTCAGAACCAGCCACATCTCAGGTTGAACTGGATAGCTCTTCATTCATATGCTGAGATTACATACAGAAAGCCAAAAAAGGAAAAGGTGAAGGCCTGGGATGAAATGCTGGACGACATCTGGGAACATGCTGATTACAGGAGCTGGGACCTCGATAAGGTGCTGGGGTAATTCTAACACTAATCTAATAATATAGGTGATTCACTCAAGATATTTTGCTATTTGTGCCACTGCAGTGTCGGTGTGGAAATGTATGGGTGTGAACCAGAGGACTGCACTCTACTGAGATATGGTCTCTGGGCAGCAGTGGCTGAAAAGCCAAGTACAGTTTTTGCAATAAGTCTGCTGGACAGTGTTGGAGTGTCAGGTGTCTATGGATGGGTTCTGTAACACACTCAAGTGGAGAGTGGAGTGCAGAGGTCACTTCTAGGTCCTTTGAGACATCATGTATTAGTGATTGAGTCAACTCAAGTCTTGCCTTACATTGCCGTTAGGTGTATGAGGTTTTTGGCATAAGGTATAATAGGACATAGTGCTATGATGTAGCATTGTTTTCTGAGACTTCTGGTAATACTGCAGGTAACACACTATGTCTTTCCCATATATGGCCTATGATTACATGGAATGCAGTGTATGACTAATGCTACCTCACACATTTTACTTTATTAATTCGGTGGTCATCAGAATCGCTGTTAAATTGAATTGTTTCTTTGAATTTTTACTACTGTATGTAAACAAGCACATGTCAAAAAAGAAGACCCTAGGGTTAACCCTAACCATAGCCCTAACCCACAAGTTGCATGGCTGATCTTAATGATAAATTAAACAGGGTACAGTAGTGCCTAGCAAATTATTCTTGTGCCCAAATCAGTTTTTTTAGCTGCCTCAGGTTTCTTTTAATTTCCCTGGCTCTCATCTTGTTTAAGTGCAATATGTAAATCAGCTACATATACTACAGTGACTTCCACATACACTGGCACCCAGGATAAAAATGGCAGAAAGTGAAATACAGCATATGAAAAACCAGAATAGACCAGAGCTGCTACAGAACCTTGATGCCATAATGTCAAGGCATAGCTGTAAGCACGTAGCTGTAAGCACTGAACAAAACTTTTCCTGAGTCACTGAACTGACTTTTCCTTGCTGGTACTGTAGCTTTACTGATGTTGATTAGTTGTAACAGCAAATGGTTAACAGCATCTAAAATACATTTCATAAATTATGGTGGAAACTTGTCTACAGCTTTTTTGATTAAATTGCATATGGTGTCCACATCAGTTAGTGATATGACAAGTTGCCATGTTTTGGTCTCAGGACTCCCTATGCTGCTGTCAGACACAAGAATTATTTGATGAGATCAAATACCTTAACTGGTATAAGCCAAAATTAGATATCAGAATCAGAATCAGAACACAATCAATCAGAAATGCAGACTAACCTTTGACCAACTGGTGGGAAAAGACCACTTAAGGCAAGAAATTATGTGATACAAATGAAATAACTATTCCCGAGTGCCGACTTTTTACCATGCAGTTCCATCGCAACCATAAACTTATGTATTTATGTAAACATGTTTTGTGATATATGCATTATGTATACCGGCCTTTTACGATGAAAAGACTGAAAAAGCAACCTCATGTGTGGAGAGTAGTTTGTTGCATTCTTTCTTGCATTCCTTCATGCATTCATTTGCCTAAGGTTAACTTGATGTACTATATGGTGGGACATATGACTGCCACATGGTTCTCTTAAAATAAATGAAATGTCTCCGAACTTGTCTCTGTCCCTAATTGTAACAAATCTTTTAAACCGCAACTGTGTGTGTGTGTGTGGTGTGTGTGTGTGTAGAATTGGATTCCTATAAATCTGCTGTAGTCAGTGAGATGAGCCTGATGTTGGTTTTCCAAATAAAAACAGAAGCAACTTTCTTCCTGATAAGTTGCAAGTAATATATTGTCAGCTGAGGTCTAGCCAGAATATTGAGGTGGTGTGTGATAGCTAGTGTGAAAACTCTAGTCAGCAACTTGGAACATCCCCACAAGCTAAACCAATACATCTCAAAGTAAGTTTGTCTGAATCCAGTGGGATTCTAGTTCACAAGGAGGGCAGAAGAAAAACAAAGGATGACAATGCCACGCTCAAGATGGTGCTGAAATAAATTATAAACACATGTGGGGAGACATAGGTGAAGAAAAGGACAGTTAAACAAAAAGTAAGCGACGGAAGAACAGGGGTAAAAAGAAACGGGGGGGGGGGGGGGTGGTGGTATAAAGGAGGAGGAAAATAATGGTGCAAGGTATTACGTGAAAATACAACTGTGGGGCTTTTGTGTGGGCATAGAACAGTGAGAAAGAGTGGGGCTGAATGCTTGCAGCCTCACTGCGGGGCTGCCTCAGAGACAAGGACAGGAATGGTGAGACAGAAAGGAAGAGATTACCCCCCAGCAGGCCCAGTGCTTAAACCGTCATACTAATGCAGCAGAGGAGGCCTCTATCGATTTCAGATAGGGCCTAAGATGTAGCATGCCACCAAGAGGGAGAGCGGCCATCATTAATGTCAACCAAAAGTTCACATGGATCAATCTTGCGACTGAATAAAAACTCCCTGCAATCTTCTCCTAGAGAGACAGAGAAAGAGAGAGAGAGAGAGAGAGAGAGATATGCTATTTTCAATGTTCCCAGCAGACAAGGACATCCTCAAGGTCACATGGTAAGACACATACAGATAGAGGAACAAAAAAAAAAAAACGTGTGCAATAAAAAATGACAAAGAAGATTCTGCTTGTCCTGCTTTTCTGAAAGGACTCGTGCGTGGCTAAAAAAAATGCTACCTGCATGTGCTGTACATCTATTGCACATGTGCATGAAAGGATCAGTTCATAGAGGTCGGTGTTATTATCTCTCAGGAAGACTGGAGAAATACTAGTGCACTGTCTTCCGCTCAGTAGCTCTCTGCTGTTGTTAGCCAGTTGCCCAGGCCCTTCTGCCTGTGGGCCACAAAACTAGCGCTTCAGAGGCATAAATGATGAGCTCCCTAATTTGGCAGCCATTTACAAAAGGGGTTTTGAGAGAGGGCCCTCTGTGCTGGAGAGCCCCGAAGCGTGCATTTAATACACAAACATCTGCTTGAGTTTTAATACAAATGAGTCTGGGGCCAGCATAATGCAGTGCCTGGCGCACTCATTAGTTTGCCGGAGATCAATACAAGGCATACTATGGAGTGGATCAAAAAGGAAATAGGTGGGGGGGGGGGGTGTTAGTGTGGGATTGTAACTGATAGAAAACCTAGTTCAAACCAAAGTGCCTGTCAAAAATGTTGACGTCAAATAATAAACCATGCCATGGGATCCCAAAACTTGCTACATTACAAAGAAAAAAATGACATGATTTGAAAGTTTTTAGTATAGAACATGATAATACAACTCACAGAATTGATTCACTGTGAGTGGCATGCAATTAACATCATGTAACGGAGATCAAACATCCAAAGAAAGGAAATACTTTGACACCTGTCTGTTGTCAGTCATAGCCTGAGTGATTATAGTCTGGGTAAATGAGGGTGATGCGTCCTTGTCAAAGGGAGCTTGTAGACTAACGGATGACCATTAGTTTGACAGGGATGGATCTGAGCCAAAAACACTGTGAACTCCACACCACCCCTTCTCTCAACATCCCAAATGATTTATAGTCACACACACACACATACACACACACACACACACACACACACAAAGACACACACACACCCACACACACACACACACACACACACACACACACACACACACACACACACACACACACACACACACACACTCACACACACACACACACACACACACACACACACACACACACACACACACACACACACACACACACACACACACACACACAATCTGCCCTGCACTTTTTCTTTCAATTGATTAAAAGATGTTTCTTAATATTGCTCAGAAACTGGTGCCAGTGTCATTTGAGGTAGACTGCATAACCTTTTTTGGCAGGAATTGACCCAAAGACAGCAGCCAGGGGAGCCATAAACGAGGTATGAATATGAACGTCTTATTGCTCATTTATCCATAAAGGCTGTTTATATCTTCTCTGAGTCACTCTGATTAATTGTCTTCCAAATGACAACAAAGCATGGACAATCTGGACGGCAGCAAGAACTGCCAACAAAAAGAGCCTACTGAGGACATGATGCCATCTGCCTTGAAAGAGCCCCAAAACTGCACATTGCTCTAGAATCATTACACACACACACACTCTGTCTCTCTCTCTCTCTCTCTCTCTCTCTCTCTCTCTCTCTCTCTCTCTCTCTCTCTCTCTCTCTCTCTCTCTCTCCCTCTCTCTCTCTCTCTCTCTCTCTCTCTCTCTCTCTCTCCCTCTCTCTCTCTCTCTCTCTCTTGCTCCCCCTCTCTAACCTCATGTATTTTCTTTCCATTTTTTTGGAGGTCCCTCTGTCCTACCCTGACTGAAACCCATGCCAGTGCTCTAAATCAGAACATCAAGCATGAACAGTCAGTGTTTACACAAAAAGATAGGAATGGAAAAACAAACAGGAATGGCAAGCACATTAATCCCTCATTAATACTCAAGTTCAGCACCCCACTTCTCATGCAAGCAGCATGATTAAGGCATGCGTAGCTCTGTTTAGACATCCATGTACGAAATATATCCATACATCCCGTCTAGCTCACAAATCTGCTGGGGCTGCACTGCCAGAGGACACATTTAAACAGGAGATGTATGTGCGTGCATGTACTGAGAGCCTCGCCCTGGGAGCCATTTATCTGGCAGGGAACATCCACAGGCTCGAAGTTATGAAGCATTGGTCTGCAAAACACAGTTTAATGATTTAAGTCTAGGCACTTCTCCAGCAACACTTAACAACTCCAGGGGCAGGACTTGTGGGAAGACTGCTTTTTTTTTCCCAGACACATCCAGAACTGCATTTGCTTTCCTGATAGCACAAGAGCAGGTACAAGGGCCATTAACTGATATAAATACAGCATTCTCAGTTTAAAAGCTCAAAGTGTCACCAAGGCCATTTGTCTAAGTATTTATATACCCACAAAAGGCACAGGCTGATACAGGAACTCAATATGGTCCAGGGTCCTGCTCCGAGTGTCAGCTCTAATACACTGTGTCTGCTCATTAGGCAAATCCAGATGGCATACACATACTCTTGGAAGGACAGCCATAATCATGAACATTATTAATGAAATTACGGCCCTGTGCACTGCTATTCATGGCCAGTGTATTGTTGCAGATATCAAAGGACTACTGAAACAGAATCGGAAAAGGATGTGATGGTTGAATGGGGTTATTTATAGGAGCCATATATTATTTGGCCCATGCAGTAGATGATATTCCTCCAAATACATGGGTCAGCCCAACCACTTTGGGACAAATATATGGCTCCACAATAATCTGCACTTTCGCCATCAAGAGCACGGTCAGAAAAGTAGTATTTTCAGGGATATATTTTTTTTCTGACAGTCAACCCATTTAGAACTCAGGAAGTGGTAAGGGGACACAGAGGTAAGAGGACTGCAAAATGACTCCATGACCACATTCCTTAATTTTAATTAATGTTTAAAAAATACATTGCTGGAAGCTTCACTCAAGCTGCACTTGCACTTAATGGATTATACCTTTAGGAAATGGATGATCATGGACTTAATGACCAGCAAAAGAAAAATCATTCTGTCCAGCACACCTCACAGGTGCTAAATTGGATTGACATCTTGGGAAGCTTGGAGGCCAAGTCAACACCTTAAACTTGTGCTCCTCAAATCACTCAAAGAAGCCACAGTCCTTAGAGGATACAGTTGGCATGAAAGGTTGCACATGTGCAACAATGTGTCGGTATGTGGTACATGTTAAAGTAACATCCACATGAATGGCAGGACCAATTAAGGTTTGCCAGCAGAACACTGCCCAAAGCATCACACCGCTTCCGCTCACAATAGACTTCTTCCTGTGAAACATCCATGTGTAAGCAATGCTCATGTGGACCCATCCATCCACATGATGCAAAAGAAAATGTGATTCATCAGACCAGGCCACCTTCTTCCAATGTTCCAAGGTCCAGTACTGATGTTTCTGATCTTGAGACCACTGCAAGCTCTTTCTGCAGTGGGCAGGAGTTAGCATGGACACACTGAATAGCGTGCAGCCCTATATATACAGTCTATGGTGTGCAGCCCTATATATACAGTCTATGGTGTGCAGCCCTATATATACAGTCTATGGCGTGCAGCCCTATATATACAGTCTATGGCGTGCAGCCCTATATATACAGTCTATGGTGTGCAGCCCTATATATACAGTCTATGGTGTGCAGCCCTATATATACAGTCTATGGTGCAGCCACAGAGACTTATACACGACAAACTACAATGCACTGTGTTTCCCAACACCTTTCTTTCAGAACCAGCATTGGCTCACTCGGTAACTTAAGCTACAGGAGTTTGTCTGTTGGATCTGACCTCAGGGGCCAGTCTTTGCCCCACACGTGCATCACTGAGCCTTGGCCTTTTATGACCCTGTCACAGGTTCTTCCTTTTTTGAAAGGAAGAACTAACTACTAACTATTAACTACTGGAAACCAAGAACACCCCAAGAGCTGCATTTTTTTTTACATACTGATGCCAGTCGTCTAGCCATGACAGTTTGACCCTTGTCAAAATCACTCAAATTCTTTTGCTTGTCCTTTCTTTCTGCTTCCAACACATTGAATTTTAAAAAACAAAATGGTTGCATACCTCCTAACATATCCCTTTCCAATGGCAGGTGTCATGGTGATGAGATAATCAGTGTTATATACTTTACTTGTTAGTGGTCATAATGTTACGTATTATTTGGTGTACTTCAAGCATACAGACACCAGCAATGCTGATTAGGAAGGCCCTGTTGAGATTTTTTTGTTTCAGGCAACACATAGAGGATGATTAGACAAAGAGAAACCACGAGAAATGCTAGGAAATAAAGAGAATAGACTACTGGGCATAAATTAATGCAATTCTATGAAACAAATATATAACTACAAAAGCACTCAATCAGCGCAGACCCTGCCAGGGCAGCTCAGATCACCACCAAAATCTAATCACAGTTAACCCATTTTTGACCTACCCTGAAATTTTAATCAAAATCCATCCATTACTTTTTGAGTTATCTTGCTAACTATCAAACAAACAAACTAACTAACAAACAAACAAACAAACAAACGGAGATGATTACATAACCTCCACTGGTGTAGGGTAATAATGTAGGGTGTAGACAAGGTCAGTGATTGTGATAGTCTTTAGGTCAGAGAAGGCTTTGTTGGCCATGATGGCTCACCGCTGCTATCTAGTTTCTGTTGCACTTTATCCATTGTTTACTTGAAATTCAGAGAAAAGAGGATGTAGCACAACAGCATGTCAGTGTGGCAAATTAGAATGTCACCAAGAAGTTACTTAAACCTGCTACCTGACTGTAACCCCTGCTGGTGTGAAGTACATACAAAATAGTCAGTGCAAAGGGGAAAATAAACGTTTCAAAAGTATGAAAGCCTTTTGGTTCAGGGGATTTTTTCCAAGAAATGAAATACACTTCATTAAAACCAAATACATGACAAAATAATTTTTTTGTACACCACAATGTTACACTTAGAATGCCTTGCTAATAACATGCTGGTGTGTACATATTCTTCATCTACCTATTATCACTGTGCTTTTGTGGGACATCATTGGTGTTGCCATGCAGTAAGGATATAAGTATGTATGTACAGATATCAAACAGACTAACTCTCAGTCTCTTGCATCCCCAGTTATGTCTGGACATGCAAATCGAACAGCTGATCTGATATGGATCCATTTGAAACAAAGGACATACTGTATGTTGAGTTCTAAAAACTCAGTCATTTTGCCGTGTTAAAAGGTCTGTATATACACACTAATATTTAAGCCTGTGCAGGGCTTCAGGGGAGCATTCACGCTGTACATTTTAAATCTGCAGGTTTTAAATTGCACATCTCAAGAGTTTGGCATAATTAAAAAAGTGTCAGAAAGATTTGTCACAAAAAGGGCTTTCTGGTTTATATGCATTTAGAAAGAACACAGAGGGGAAAACGAGAAATTAATTTTAAACCCAAAAGATGGGGATTAATGCAACATCAAAAGTAATTAATTACTTAATAACAAATAAACTAATGAGATGGATATTTTTTCATGCATCATAATGCATTGTGAAGATAATATGCACAAAGCAATTGAAGCAGAAAACAACTTCCCCAGAGGAAGAAAGAGGCAGATGGATTGAAATTCAAAACAAGTCTCATTGCAATGAATATGCCAGCTCTGTGAAGCAGAGGGTCAACCCTACCTAGCTCCTCTGGCCCTTGACCTCACGGTCTGCAGGGGTCAGTTCACACTGAGGAGGACTCAGCTTAGCAGCTGCCACATTTCACATCACGGCCCCATAACATCAGCTCAAGCCCTGACTCAGAAAAAGACCTTAAACTCTCTCTCTCTCTCTCTCTCTCTCTCTCTCTCTCTCTCTCTCTCTCTCTCTCTCTCTCTCTCTCTTTCTCTCTCTCTCTCTATTCTGGTGGAATGAGTTGCATGTCAACAAAGATCTCCTTTAGATACTATAGAGAACAGCTAGCGGATATAGGTCAGAACTACTGTATGCATCCTCCATTTTACTATAAACACAAACAGTTTATATGTTTACATATGGAAGAGGTATTTTTTTGCATGCCAATTAAAACAAAAATCTAAGGCTGTGCATAGAATACCACCTGAGGCATTAGATATCATCCGAGGGAGAGTCTGCAGAGGATGCACTCTGTGAATATGCATATTTCATTCATTTGAAAATCTTCTGGCTGGACATTCTGAGCTAGATAAGCCACAATCTTTAACAGTTCTCTGAAAGGCAGCATAAATGAATCCCACCAGGACACCAAGCCAAGCCAGGGAGGGGAAATAGAATTTAATTTGTCAGCTGCACAAATACAAAATTCACCCAAAATTTTAACAAAATAGTGGCAGTCGTCCGATGAAAGGAAAGTGGTATAATTAGGGCGGGTTATTATATTGCTTAGGGATTTGTAATTATTTTAACAACCTTTAAATTTACATCAAAAACGATAATGATAAAGCAGCTACTGATACCCAGAGAGGTGAAAGTTTTATAGTGAACATGAGGGAAGCTCAGTGGTATATCTGTTGAACTTGAGAAAGTTACTTTATATTACAGAACATCTGCCCAAAAAGCCTTCAACCTCAGGTCAGAATTACTAAAATGGTCAGTCAGCTTCCAGGATGATGTCCTGTAATACAGACGCTGTATCAAACAATTTTATTTTTGATAGTGTGCTCTTCAGTAGTGAATGTGTCAAAAAGAGAATGCATCCAAAAGCTGTCTTGACTCAGAAACTGACATAAAGCAGTGAAATATGAATTTCTATCGACAGCCCTGCCTGCCTGTTTCCACATTTTTTTGTAAAAGAGATGTTGGTAACACTTTCTATGAACCCAATCTTTATAAGACCCTATAAACACAGTGCACTATAAACCATCTTTGACCTTTTTGACCACATCATGGTCATTATCAAGAGGCTTATAGCACAGCATTATAATGCTTTACAAGTGCAGCCGTGAGTATGTATAAATAGTTGTGAATACTTATCTCAATCATTATAAAGCTTTATGAATGCCTTACAACCCTTTATGGGTGTGTTAATAAGGTCTTATGATCACTGGGTTCATAGAAAGTGTTACTGAGATTTTTTAGGAAGGGTATGTTATCAGGACGGATCACATTTTTTTTCATGTCTGCGACAGAGTGGAGATTCCTGAGCAGAGAGTGACTGATGGACTCATAATGTGGATGGATCACTGATGATGAGTAAACAGTTTAGAATGAAAAAGCTGGGAGGTGGCAAGATGGTCGTCTCCCTTTCCATCCCCCACTGCACAGAAAAGCACTCACCGGCGTTCACCGTGGCGATGATGAATGGAGTTGCCTTAATCAACAACTGTGCTCCAAACTCTCGATTATATTAGCGCATCAGACAAGGGGGTGGGAGTAGGGAGCCGAGGAATAAAGATGAATTGTATCCTTGAGGCAAGTTGAGTGTTGGTGCTGTTCTCTCCTGAGCTGTATCGCTTATGAAATATCAGCATGATTTCCCTGTACGCTGTATTAAGTTGCTACCCAGGCAGTTTGCTACTGGATGAAATCAAGCGAATGTGCACTGGGGGTAGATTGCATTTGCATGTGATGGTGTGGTATAGCAGCTTTTTTAAGTCCACACACAAACCCTTAAGTGCTCAGGAGGTTTTGGTAGAAAGCGGAGCTCACCACCACCACAGCCCACAGCTGGCTTAAAACACCCACGATGGAAAGAAAACCTACCTTGAGTAACCTAACTATTCATCAAATCGTTTAATGGCAAAATGATACCATTGGGGAGAATGCTGTATTGGCACACTGAGAACTGTTAACCTGAGGGCTATTCTCACTGCCCCTGCCTGGAGTGGCAGCTCCCTTTGAATGAGCTGTCACTCTACTGGTTGACTGGTCTCTCTCTCGCTCTCTCTCTCTCTCTCTTTCTCTCTCTCTCTCTCTTTCTCTCTCTCTCTCTCTCTCTCTCTCACACACACACACACACACACACAGACACACACACACACACACAGACACACAGACACACACACACACACACACACACACACAGACACAGACACAGACACACACACACACACACACACACACACACACACACACACACACACACACACACACACACAATCATTTTCTCTCTCTTCCTTAAATCTCCCTGTTTTTCTCTCTTGCCCTCTCCTCTGTGTGAAGGTGAACAGTGCTCAGAGGAACAGCAAGAGCAAGTTGGATCAATTTGGGCAAGAAGTGCTTTGGAGCCATTATTGGATTGCATGGCTTTGGCCTCTCTTTGCTGGACTACTGTTGTAAAGCTATCTGTAGCTGGGCCAGCTGGGCTGAGCACTCAGGGGCCTCCAACTGTGGAAGTAATTGTAAGGTATCAAGAGATACAAAAGCAGTGAGGTTCCCCCTCCATTGAAATATCTGACAGTTCTGCCAACCCTTGGAAAAGGGGAAAGCTGAGAAAAAATCTGTGGTTAATGGCTCAGGTGGCTAATGCTTTTGACAGTGTGCCATCACCCTATACTACCCTATACTCCATAAGTAGAGGATAGATAAGCTCCTAAGACATAGGTGGAACACAAACTATAAAGCATATAGAGAATTTATTAGAAGATTTTCTGAAAGGGCAACTGAAAAGGAAACATGAATTTTAGCATGGCTTATTATTCATATTTTTTGTACTTAATGTGGATTAGTTTATGAGTGTGCATTCCACAGAGATGATGATCAAAGAACCGTGGATGTGTGCATAAAGAATATAACATACATAAATAGTGGGCCAGTTGTATTTGTGTGTTTTGCACACCTGCTACCTTTGGAAAGGGTCTGTGAGAGGTGACTTTAGCTTCAGGTGGTAAAGCTGATCTGTCACAACTGTGCATTCACAATGTGATTAAAAGCAGCACACATAGTAAGATAGCTATTATTTCCAATTCTTTGCTTAGTCTGTGAAGGGATATAATCAAAAAAGTCTAAAGTGCTTTTTAGAGGCAAACAGGTCCATTTTGGCGTGTCGACATAGTGCTGATGTGATAACACATATTTACCAACTTGACAGCAATTTTTATATGACAAGATATATCCCTTAAGGCCTCTCTCAATTAATTTATGAACTACTAAAGCAGATTCATTGTTGATGTCAGAACATCCAAAAACAATAATAGCACTTACATGTAAGTGATGCTTTGACTTCCAATCAGAGCATCACTTACATATAATAACATGAATATTAAACATGCATTACCAGATTAAGCTCTAATCACTTTATATTTTCCTCTAATCTCTGTGAGCATAACATTACATCCCATCTCATTCACTGTAATACATGCCTAAACATCTTTGAATTTGGGATACTCTATGTGTTTATTTAGACATTGTTCTATATTGATAGCAGCCTGTAAGTAAGAACATTTAAACCACACTGACACTACATTTTAGATGGAGTGTCACATAAAAAGAAATGTTTCTATAAAGGACTTGCGCAAGGCAAGTATTTGTCCTAATAGTAAATTATAACCAGCGTTCCTTTAAGAAACACAACATGGATACTATTTAACCATACGTTTTCTTTCTTTCTTCTAGAGGACTACTGAGCACATCAAGCTAACGCAAACTGCTGACTGGTGAGTTATATACAATAAATTATTACATACACCTGAGTAGACCAATATCTCTATCTCCAGCACTGGGGCACAGCAGATCACTAAACTAGCAGAAGATGATTACTTTACATGGTATCTTTCACACGTGTGTTCCAGGGGTGCAACTCTGTAATCTGTTTCAGACAAGTAAAATGTGCCATTGTGATACAAAGTAAGTTTCCTTTACATGAAAATGATTGTGCTACTTACAGTAATATAGAAAGAAACGTTATGAACCTTTCAATATGACACGGAAAAAGGTAAAGAAACACACATTTATAATCTGTGAATCTTGAGTAGCCTATATGCTACCACTTAAGTACAGTACAGTGAATATTTTCAATACACTGAAACTCAAATCAACTTAGTACATTTCGAGTCAAAAAACTTATGAAGACACTGCCAGCATTTTGCCTGCTTGAGGGATTCTTGGCTTGGCTAAATACTATGCCATGTCTCCTTCAAAATGCACCCACCATGTTATGAGGACTTTACCGATGGCTTGTGGGTGGGCTGCACAGAGCTACCACTGACTGCATTCACAATGCTGGCCCCGCTGCTTGATAAGGCTAATTCACTGGCAGGGATTCAAACCCTAGTTGCCAAGGAGACACATTCACTTTCAGCTTTACCTGTCTTGAATAGAGCACATGAATATGCCAAACAGCATGAACACAGCAACATTTTTTTAAAGGACAACAATAACCTGTAGGCTTATACTTTTCTCCCTTTATATAAGCACTCTATTAAACGAGAGCCAGAATATGAAACCAATTCACAACAAGGCCCATAAGAGGGCCAACGCTTTATTAAAACCAATATTATGCAGGCTTTTAATTAAGGTTTTTAATTTTGTGTTTGCTTGTTATGGGCAGGAGGCATAGGCTACAGTTTTCTGTTTGTCTATTGTTTATGTGTGCATGTGACTGCATGCATGCTTATGTCTTTTATAGTGTTCATAGTGTTCTTGTCAAACCTGACACAGTTAATTGTGATAAAGGCTAGGTGAATCGATTATATTCTCATGGTTCTGTGATCAGAGATCTAGTCCACAGTAGGTCGCGCTTGTCATATTCATAAAATGCACTGCTGCACATCGTCACAGGCTTTGTCCAAGAATTTCTCATTACGCCTATGAACACTGAGGTCAAAGGTCAAGGTACTTTGTATCCTCCAACCTGCTTTATGCTATATGGCACTGTAAGGGAAACAACACACCAACCTTTCTCTACTATCAACTGTATCAACTCTATGAACTGATTTGTGAGATATATTTACTTATTTATTTGGTGAAATGTATAATCTACATCCTTAACTGTACAAAATCCTAAAAGTAAAAAAATAATCCAGAGTCTGTTTTTTAAAAGCAATTAACCTAATTTAATGATCCATGCTCTAATTTCAGCTGTAACTGCTAGAAAAAGATTGAGAATTGTGAAAGTCTTTGTGCAGCAAGTCGGCAGGTCTCTAGAGAACTCATCTCTTACAGATAGTCTACTTCTTTTTGATTGACATCCTCAGTCCAACCTACTCCCAGCTACTGCCTTGAGCTAGCTATTATAAGGCCAGCGATAGCAGTTGCTAAGCTAGTAGTTTAAGGTAAAGAAATGAGAAGATATATTATTTTTCTTAATATATATATGTATAGTGTAATCTGTCGTAATGCAAGCAGTGGGATTCTCTCACCTTTCTAACTGCTGGATCGAAACTGTCAGTCGCAGATGAGTGAGCACACAGCACGGCCCACACCACCTCGTTAGCTATACAGAGATAACGATGGGCTCTCGTCTGAGCCTGGCCACCGTAAGGTAAAGGGAGAGCAGGGACCCATAGCCCCCAAACAAATAAAGCCTCAAATTCCACTGGCAGTCTTTATTATGGTAATGCTCTAATGTAGATTAGAAAGTAATTGCTAACAGTGTGTACAAAGAACAATCTGTCTTGGCCGACTGCCGTTAAGTGATAAGACCACAGAGATGTCCAGTAGAGGAGAGCATTTTCAGGCTTCATTACCCCGTTTAATCCTTGGGTTTATAAGGTATAGCATATTTTCAAAGACTGTATCCATATGTAATAGCCCAGTGGGTCTGACTGTGTGGGCCACTCCAAATAGGTTTTCCACAACATGGGTTGATTAAGAGACCCAACCTTGTGATGTTGCAAGCAAGCAAATCAAAATGAGAACACGGGTTTTGTGAAATAACAAATGTATGAAAAATAAGACCTTTCACACCACCACATAGTACAGATTTGTGAATGATAGAAATAAGACCACTTATTGGATGTGACTCCATCATCAGTGTGTATTCATACCTTACTCAGGGACAGTGTGAGTCACATGGGCCTTTGTCCAAAGACTCAAGGACAGCGAGCTATTTACAACATATTTACGTTGTAGTGTAGGAGAGGAGGAGGCAAACTAGAACCATTATTCAACCTATTTTACTTGTGTTGAAAGGTAAAAAGTTGTACATGAAGGCACAATGGCAATTTAATTTAGATTTGTAAAGGGCTATACATACAGTAATAAATCAGAACACCCTTTGAAAGCCTGTGTGCTTTTGTAACGTTCTTTGACATGGATATTTAATTTCAATTTTAACAGTATGGAAAGATTAAAGTAATATCACTAAACAATTAACACTGAAGAAAGGACTTTTACATATGATATTAAATTCTAGACAAATACATATTCTAAGTAAGAAAAAATAGTACATTCTACCACCTAATAGCTAGTGTTACCCCCTTTGGCTGAAATAACTGTGAGACGGTTCCTATAGCCACCTACCAGTCTCGGACATCGGCCTGAAGAAAATTTGCCCCACTCCTTGGTATCGATTCTATGATGGTGAGCTGCCCAGGTCCTGCTGTAGCAAAGCAGCCCCAAACCATGACACCTCCACCTTAGTGCTTCACAGTTGGTATGAGATTCTTTTCTTGGGATGCTGTATTTAGTTCACGCCAAACATGTCCTTTGTTCTGGTGTCCAAATAATTCAATTTTAGACTCATCTGTCAAAAGAACATTATTCCAGACGTCCTGGTCTTTGTCTACATTCTCTCTGGCCAACTTTAGTCTGGCATTGATGTTCTTCTTAGAGAGCAAAGGTGTTCTCCTTGCCCACCTCTCATCCAAGTTAAAGTTGTGCAGGTTCTTTCTGATTGCACAGGCATGCACTTTCACATCATCAGTAGCCACAGCCTGCTGTAGGTCCCATGATGACATTTTAGGGTTTTTAGAGACTTCTTTTAGCGTCTTCTGGTCTGCTCTTGAGGCAAATTTGTTTGGACGACCAGACCTGGGCATGTTGGCAGTTGATTTGAAAGCCCTCCACTGGTAGACTATTTCCCAGACAGTGGAATGGTTGATTTCATTTTTTTTTTCTTTTTAGAGACAGACACGCTGCTAGAGCCTCAGACAGCTCTTTTGCTCTCATCATGGTGCCCACTTTCACTTCAACAGTCAGGAGCACAACAAACTAAATGTCCAAGGTTTAAATAGGGCAAGCTTCCTTCAAAATGCTGAGTAACAATCTCCTAATCATGTGCACCCGGTGTGGTACAGATACATTTTAAGACAGAATAAGTGTGGGGGTGTCCCAACATTTTCCTTAGAATATGCATTTTTGAAGAACTACATTTTATAGATCAGTTTTCTTCAGTTTTAATCGTTTAGTTATATTACTTTAATCTGTCAGTATTGTTAAAATCGGGGCTAAATATCCATATATCCAAAAATGCTACAAAAATACACATGCTCTCATAGGGTGTCCTACCTTTTTCACATGACTGTGGGTCTCTGTCTACCTTATGAAAGACAGATTGAAATTGAAACTGCAAGTTATGCCTCTTGAAATAAGCCTATAATATAAACATACTAGTGTTAGCATTTATTCTCACTGTTGGAAGGGTGGGTTGAGTGGGTGGTATTCAGTAGCTATGGTGTAAAGGAGAAAAGGTTCTCATAAATCATTTGTAAATAAGAGCAGTTAGTAATGACAAGTAGACCTGAAAATGCAAATCACTGTGAACCCACAATGGTTGACACAAAATGTCACAAAATGACAGATACAGCAAATCACCTTTGACACAGAGGGCACCATTAACTTGTTTCATTTCTATACCTGACAGGGCAGCGTTTATCAGGAACACTGTGTTCAAGGACCTTCAGGGCATCGTTAGGATTTTCTGCTCACACCCTTTAATAACTCCTACTTTTTGATTTTGCTGCTGTTTATAAGCATCTGCTTATTTTTTTTCCTTTAATTCACCATACATCCTGCTTCATGGTGGCACATGCTCTGTTAAAGTATTATTTCTCAAAGGACTAATGTGCACACAACATAAAGATTTTTTCCCTGATAAATTACAGGATGAACAATTAATTGAAGCGTGCGGTTTGAGACAACAGCAGCTGTAACCAGACCAAAGTGCTTGGGCTCACCCTGCAGTCACGTAAAGCAACAGTAGCTGACATTGGACTGTTGCTGTGGAACAACGCCGGTGCCTCTTAAATACCCATGGGGAGGCATCAGGAGGCATGTAATGAAGATGTTTCCTTTGCAACCCAGCCTAAGGTAACTGCCATGAATGTACTTGACATCCCCAGGTACTGGAACATAAAGGTCATCTTGACATCTTGTGTGTGGGGGAGAGAGCGTGAGAAAGAGACAGGAGAAAAAAAAACAAGGGCAGCCCACAGGGGCTGGCCACAATATTGGGGGTGGCGGGGGGAGTAGCAAAATATAGACTTTAATGTGCAACACAACCTCCTCTACTCTCAAAAAAAATGGAAAAATATAAAACCTATCCTAGCTATGCACAGTATTGAAACAGCACACTCGGTGATTACATTATTAACTTTATCTCCAAAAAACATCAGTTAGCATATTACCCATCTGGTCTCAATGCCAGCTGGGCTGTTGGTGCCGACAGGGTGTAGTAACTTGCCGTTTTGGACCTCTTACTTCTGCTTTGAATTACTACTGCTAGAGACCCTGATCATATTGATGGGCGGAAAATGACACTACCATTTGGCTTCCATGCTGCTTGATCAATTCCACTTGACTCTAAATGAGTGTGCTCGTGTAGCTGGGTGATTACAGTCTGAGTTTGATTGTGTGGGCTGCCTAAGGGACCCCATGTACAGAGCCCTGGTAAGGGTGCGCAGGAGGAAGAAAAATGACACAACAACAAGAGCTTGGAACAAAAGAACCTGTATTGTCAGGACAATTTCAGTTCATGACAAAGGACCAGTGACAGCGAAAGAAAACAATGCAGTGCAGCTGGTCAGAAGTCTGACCCCACATCGTAGAACGCACTGTAGAGTTTACATCAACTTTGTGGAAGAGGTTCTCGACACATATTAACTGAGCTGTACAGGTACTGGTCATTGTTGGTCAATGAAAAAAAAAAAAAGAAAACATAAAATCAACATATTTTGATTTAGTATTTATTTCCTCTTGATAAGATAGATACAAGACTACACAATGAACTGAAAGACATAGCACTATGTAAATTGTGATTGGAGGCATGGTGTAGTATTTTTTTAAGGGCATGTCTTCAGACTTGCTGATGGTGGTCAGTGTCGTCTTCTTTTCAGAGGGACTTTTTCTTCTCATTAGGCTTATTAAAGCATCTTCCTTTTCTCAAACTCCTGCAAGAGGATGGAGTACAGACAGCCATCAGTAACATTTAGGAGCAGCTAAAGATGCTACTGGAGTGGAGATGCTACTGAATCTTAACTAGTCTAACCGCTTATAGCAGTTACCCTGCCTCATCAACAGCTGCTTGAAGAACACCTCAACTACATCAGGCTACATGCTGGATTTAAATAAATAAACAAACAAACAAACAAACAAACAAAACAAATATGTATTAACAGCACACGTTTAACTGGCAAGTCGCAACATTGCCAAAATATTGCCATAAAGGGCCATTGTTGGTCATTTACCATGGCATTTTTAGTATTTACAATCTCAGTCACTAATGGGCTTTGCCTATACCAACAGAAGACAAAAATGCACCTACTGGTGAGTGTTTATCTGTAGCAGTCATTTAAATGGCTGACATAAAACAGGTGCAAGTCCAAAGTGGTTGTTCATGCTACCACATTAACTGAAGTCATAAACAGAAGACAAGGTTGCTTTAATAACTTTTATGCAAGTGTTCATAAAAGTGCCTGGAACTGGCGTGATATTTACATATACAGCCAACAGTTCATCAGAACTGCATGAGAGTGCAGCGGAATGGAGATGGCAGTCAGCCATTTACAAAATCAATTCACAAAAATTTAAAGCACTATAATCAAATGTGTTTGGGGATTTAAGACACACATTTGAATGCAGCATAATTGTGTATTTTTGGGGAAAAAATTAATCACAGCAAATGCCATGCGTCAAGGTCTTGAGTAAAGGCACAAGCCGAGGAGAAGGCATTTCCGCTGCACTATTGCTGATTCTGGACTGCCATCTAGTGGGCATTAGGAGAACTGCTCAACTGCAAATTTTCCGATGCTTGCTACATCTGGATCAGTATTCTGAGGTTACACCCAAACAATGATGCCAACACGTCCCCTGTTCTTCACCAGATAGTCCCTGGGTTTATCTTTGTGTTTATGTCAGAGATTTAATTGTGGGTAATATACGCCCATCTGATGTCAGGCCCTAACGGCATTTAGAAGGTGTGTGTGTGTGTGTGTGTGTGCAAACTATAGAGACAACACATATGCTATTGTGAGAAACATAAAAAGCCAAGAAAATCAAATCTACACTAGTATGGCCTAAATTGCGCCCTCCAGACTGATGTGCTCATGCATTTTTTTGTGTCTTTTTAAACACGCACACACATTACAGCGGCCTGATTAAATCGGCCAGTGGGATTAACAGAGATATATGAACACAATGGGCTGCAAAATTAACCAGCAGGAAGAGCGTTTTTCATCATTACTGGCAATGATTACGGAGGGGGAGACGGAGAAAAAGCTGTGTGGACGGGAAGAGGAGCACTCGCTCCTGCCTATAATGAAAGTGGTGATGAATGGGTGTAATGCACTTTCACTTTTTATACATCTTGTTAAAAACCCCTCCGGCTACGACGACGCACAATATCATGCCTCTAACAAAGCACCTTCATCTAGCCGGTGTCTTTTTTTTTAAATTCCTATCAGCATTACTGCTCAATGAAAAACTGTCAAACACGACAGCACCATAAGGCAACACCAGCAGATGACCAGCTTTTTAAAATGTTTGTTCTGCTCTTGAAGAGCCCCTCGAGAATACCTGGAGCAAACTTGTCTTCATTATTTTCTACAGTATGCACATCTCAATGTAGCAATGTTCCAGTGTTTGCTTGCTGGCACAAATTTTTAATACCTCAGTTAAACAGAGTAAAGGTTAGTGAGGTAAAATTAATGTTTCTAGGAGAGGATTGAGGATTCTGGGATTCTAGAGCAAATTACACTGCTGTTTCATCTATTAAACTTGTCAACACACCCTCACAGCTGCAAGATACTGAATGTTGTTTCTGTGTGTTACATTGACTACTGTCATACATGAAAAAGGCTGGGTGGTTGGGGGGGGGGTTAAGTATTACAAGACAGTGCCGTCATACCTTAAACATAGTGCTTCCCAGTTGAGCGGGTGACATGCTCACCACCACTCCGGCCGACTGCAGCGCTGCAATCTTCTCTTTGGCTCCACCCTTGCCTCCTGCAATGATGGCGCCAGCGTGACCCATCCTTCTTCCTGGCGGGGCAGTGAGGCCAGCAATGAAGGACACCACGGGCTTGGCCTTAGCTCCCTATGGTTTGAGACAAGACAAAAAAAAACACTAAGTGGAGACCGTGACAAGGCACATGGTTAGAGGCAATCTGTGGCTGGCATAAATTGCATTGTGCACAACAGAGCAGTCAAGACGCAGCTCTTAACGTCTCCATGTGAAAAGGTGGCAATGTAGAAGACACAACTGACTAATTACAAAAAGCCAGTCATTATAAGAGTGTGTGTGTGCGCATTCACGCACAGACACACAAACACACTAATCTAAATGGGAGTGCCATGGTGGGGCCTTTTAATAGCGTGTGGGTGGGATACTGATAGCAGCTCAGGACAGTTTTAATAAAATCTCACTTGAGTGGAGGCAATTAGTCATGTCTGAGGTGATTAGCTGTCCAGCCGTTTCTGGTGTGCACTGATGGATGGAAGCGCTATGGAGTGCAAATTCTGTTTTGTGTGCAAGCTAATATTTCACCTCTGGGAGTGACATCATCATCATCATGATCATCAGACTCAGGGTGAGCGGCGATCTGGCACAGGCTGTCATACAACAGGCTGAGACAGGAGGGGCCTGTAGGACCTCATTTTAGTCTATTAAATCTCACTTTCACTGACATTTTAAACCCTATTATTTAGAAACAATATTTGTATTGTTGAACCCCAAAACCAAGAAAGTAAAAAAGAGCAACAACACATTATCTTTTCATGCAAGAAACAAAGACACAAAAGTGTCATTGTTAAAAGAAATCTATGATCCACACTTCACACAGCTGTCTTTTAACAGCTACAGTACCAACCAAAACCAGATTAAATTCAACAACTTACCTCACAGCAACTCTATTACAAAAAGACAACTGGAAGAAAAATGGCATGCTTGGGAGCAGAGAACCCCACACCTGCATCATGCTACCACTTAAACCCTTTTCTCTGAGGGGACACAATGCAATGGGAACCACCACAGCTTCCGTGCCGAATTCCAGCGTACTTGCGCTTTGATAAATGAACCACCTTCCTGCGCAAGCCAATGCTTAAATCTACCTAAACAGGTTGGAGCATAATTAGGCAATTAATTTTCATTCCCCACAGAGGTTCCCCCTCACAACCCCCCCCCATACATAAAAGGAGTTAAATTAGCTTTATAATTCCTTTCTTTGTTCTTATTGTCAGTGGTGGGGCTGTGTGACTTTAATTACGAACGCAAGGCAGGCAGCTGTGCCCACACCTTTACCCAGCGGAGTAGGGGGCTGCGGGGGGAGGCAGGAAAAAGGGGCGGGGGCAGGAGGCGGCGTGGTAATCTTGTACGATTAAGAGACCAACCAGTAAGACAATTATAAACCCCTGGCTGCAGACCTGTGCAACATCAGAGCTTCACTTCTTTTCTTCTTAGTTTGTTCCTTCTAATCTTTTTTCACCCTGAATTACACACTCCTTAAAAAAAAGAAAAAGAAAAATTAAAGCACTATGTTTGACAGCACGGCACAGGACTTAAGCTAAATGAATTAAAAGGGTTTAATGCAACGACCATGGAGCACCTGAGAGTCAGTGTGCAGAGAAGGGGACAGGCACTTTACACTCAGAGGATTAAATGGGGACCGACAGTGCTTTCATGCTGGTTTAGGCAGCAAGTCCTTCACCTTGCTAATAACGCTGCCAACACACAGTGGAAGGTCTTAGGTCTGAGGGCACATTGCAACGTTAAGTGCAGAGCATGATCACCTCGGATCGAGAAAGAGAGAGTGCTAGAGAGAGCGAGGAAGGGAGGGAGAACAAGTGAATGTGTGAATGCAGAGAGGTGAGGGGATTAAAGAGGGGTTGTAAACAGGTCACAGCAAATGGTTCACATGGTAGCCTGACTCACTCTCTCCGTGAAAGGAGCGAGCGAGAAGCATGATGGTGCAGGAAAGACACGGATGAAAGTGTAGTGAGAGCTGGAACATTATTGAGGTATCTAACCCCTGAACTTGGCTCACACTGCCTATGATGTTAGCGGAGACAGGCCTCACCAACCAAAGTGTTTGTTAACCTCATCACCCGTTAGCATGTTCATCACTCTCATTAACATGGTTGGATTCAAAGTGCCTCATGACCTGGGCCTGGCAAAGACCACTTAACCGTGCCCGTCACCTGGGATTCACACAATCAGACCCCTTTGCCTCCACACGTCAATACTGCTTTGGACAAGAAAATATAACAGGCAAGAGATTAATCTTTCTTAGCAAAATTCAATACATGTAATGTGGCATGACCATTCATCGATCCGGTCTCGCCCCATACTGCTTCAAGAAAAAAACTCTAAAACCCCTCCAAGGGGAACGGTTTCATTATCTTAACGAGACGTGTCTGCCATAATGTGCTGACTGAACACAGTCATCAGCAATAGGGATAACAGGTAAGGATTTAAAAATGTCACCAGTCAGACCCCAAGAAGTCAATCTCACCTAGCCAGACTGTGGCTAATAGTTCATCCTGAAACACATCCTCCGATGACTTTCACATATCGTGCTCAAAAGCCTGAAAACATCATCAATTTTACTTAACCTCATCCAAGTTGATGAGGGTGTGTGTGTAATTGCAAGCAATTGAGGTGAAATCAACCATTAAGCAAATGGTCTCAAGATTATACTTTTCAGCAATGGGACCCCAAAAACGGCCAAGGGAGGGGCTGGCTCGCTCTATAATGCTGCCTAGCCCACTAGAAGAGGCTTGTGGGGGCACCTGTGCAAATGGAGATAGACTTTACAGTAGACACATTAAAGAGATCACCCTGTCCTCCTAAAATCAGGCAGTGGTTCTTCCCCTCACCTTAAACACAAGGGCCACGTGTTCAAGTCCCAGTGCTAAAAGTCCTGGTGTGCTAGACTGGAGCATGCTAATACTTATAAGAGACATCTGAGTAAAACTGAACAAACAGACTGATCTTAACTATACAAGCAACTTTTCTGGTACAAACTCTGATTTAAAGTGTGTATTGATGTATCTTGAAATACATACATAACCGAGGCAGAGAGTGCTTTAATCAAATCAAAAGCGCTCAAGGAATGAATGAATCAGTGTCTAAATAGCGGAAAAGAAGCTTCTTGTTTGAAGTAGTAGCCTTAAAAAGCAAAATAACATTACCTCCTCAAAATGTACCTTAAAGCCTGCCAAACAAATGACAAAAAAGTTGACAAAGACATACTATACAACAGTAGCAACGTCTGGAATCAGCTGTATTTTCAAAAAAAGCAATAGCATTTCTTTGTCAAAGGCCACAGCATCTCGCTGGCTTGTCACACATGGTTAAGCCGAGTGTGTGACACATCTTAGACAGAAAAAAAAGTATGTACATTCCAAACATCTTTGTAGGTTCTTCAAATAGGTTTAATTATCAGAACTTTCACTGAAGACTTCCTGATAAAACATCTTAAGAACTGACCATATAGGCAAGTGGCAGGCAAGCATAAATGCAAAATATAATTAAATCACCTTCCCGAATAGTCACTGAATAGAATGGCATTAACTCAGACATGACATGTCATCAATCCTTTCAGAAAAAAAGAATATTAAGTTCAGTCTTGTCTTACTTTGTCTAATACCTGTGTTCTGCTCAAGTATATGTAGTATACCTCCATTTGTGCACATGGTAAATCACTGATTTTGCTAGATCAACTGACCAGTCCCAGTGGGCTGTGCGTGTAACAAAGCATCTATCCTGCTGATATCCTTTGCCACAAATTCTGTTGCTGACAAAATGAGAACACGGCAGGATCCGCATCCACCTGTGAGATATGAACCCTCACACGCAACAAGCACGTCAAGAGAAATAACGGTAAGTATGTCCTCAAAGATAAAAAGGTGGGGGCAGGACAAAACCCCCTTACTCCACATTGCAAATGACAAACACTGCACTCTATCACAATGTCCAATAAAAACTATTTGTGATTGGTAATGAACTGCTAGTGAGCACTAAGCACAGCGAGGCTCTGGGTGTCTTTACTGCCACATGAAACAGAGTGTCACATTATGGTAAGTGCCTCTGTGCGCGTAAGTGCCTCCTCTCTGGGATGAAAGACAGCCAGACTGACAACAAGGACTTGCAGCAGACAGGAATCCTGTTGCTTATGTTCTGATTTCGACCCTGGCAGAAGATTGCTGTGGTTCTTATGAGGCCACCACAGGGATAGATTAGGGGTTTGACTGTTACTGGGGACTGACAACAGTGGCCTTGGTACCCACAAAACACTAATGCTACAAATAAACGGCTTTTAATACAAGTTGAAGCTGGGTGTATACCTTCTATGATTCAAGCAGTGTTGGATATTTAAACAAAATCAAAAGGGTCAACATACGGTTAAAGTGTACCTGATACTGCAGCACACCCCTGTGGACATCAAGCAGTCACAATTTTAAAAGACGGTGAAAAATCTATCTAAAAAATCTAAAGAATATATAGAACTGTCAATATTGCATGTGCTTTCCACTGTCTAAACCTATAAAGGAGTACTTCCACGAGAAGCCGTTTAGTACTTGCTGTTTTGAAATACAACAGGTCACCCCGAGTTGCATATGCATGCTGCACGTGAAAATGTTATTCTAACCCGATTGCCTCCATTAGTCAGTGAAAGAAAGTAGGCGGAAAAACGAGTAAATAAGAAAAAGGCCAGGTGACATAGGTTTGTAAATTAGAAAAAGCTATGCCACAGTTGTGATTACTGGAGAAGTTTTGTTGCAGCACACATTCACTTAGCGAAGTATAGGTAAGTATGTGTGTTTGTGTAGACATTTAGACAGAACATTTAGATCTTTAATTGGGTTCGCTATGACCGAATGGGCTTCCAATGACTGTAGCCTGTGACTAGCATAGCCGAGAACATTCTCCCTGCTTCATCTCCTCCACCAAACTAGAACAGCCTGAAACAGAAGCACTAAGGCATTTTTTTTCACCAAAACCGGTTCACAAGGCATTCATTAATACTAGAGACCACTGCAAAATTAATGAAAACACGATGGAAGTACACCTTTAAACATTCCCCATAGCTTCTGTGTGCATCTTTGAAGTTGCATGCAACCCAAAGCCCAAGGGGACCCTGCCTTATACACCCTTGAAACCCTCCCTCCAGCCAAATACTCCCGCCGCACAACGAACTGCCCCCCTGCTGACCCCCGTAGCGCAACATTTCCCTGCATCTCCCAAGGCCAGCCTGGGACTGCGCTAGTCAAAGCTGATGTGTTGTGACGGCCTGCCTCTGCTAAGAGGTCAAAGACATCCACGGATGAAAAAAGGGAGACCTGAGGAAGTCTTAGAATGAGTGGAGAAAAAAAGGAAGCAGAGTCGGTTCCAGTCTGAAAACAAATCACATTTGTTTTGGTTGTGGAGGGGAAAGGGGTTACCTGAAGGGACTATTTCAATAGACTATAGTTATAAAGTCAGTTATGGTCTAAGACTGTGAGGACTGTTAGCGACTCTTACAGAGTTATGCTGTTTCAGGAACTCAGCAGCATTCTCTTCTGCATTCCCTCCAATTTCGCCAATCAGGATAATGCCTTCTGTCTTTGGATCTTGCAGGAACACCTCCAAGCAGTCAATGAAGTTGGTGCCATTGAAAGGATCGCCGCCGATTCCTGACATGAAAGAGAGAGAGAGCGATGGAGACAGAGAAGGAAAGCCAATTTCCTGGTCAATCAGTAAGTGCACAAGAGAGTTTTGTTTGTGTCCTTCACATTATCTACCTTGTTTTTTGTGTGATGCACGTATGCCAGTCCACACTGACTTCAACAGCACACTCACTTACCAACACAGAGAGACTGCCCCAGGCCAACTTGCGTGGTCTGATGCACAGCTTCATATGTGAGGGTGCCAGACCTGGACACAATGCCTGCAAAACACAGACAACAAAGCATTTCCAAACTGACTTTAATATATAGTTAGGCAACCCAGTCTCCCCCTGACGCACAAAAAGGAGACCACTATCGGTATCTCTGTTGGTTTTTGTCAGTTGCTGTGCTTTTAATGCAGAAACACAGCACTGCTGTTTAGACCCTGTTAAGTTGCCCTACCATTGGCCACCCAAGCATTTTTCTGCATCAAGTGTTTTGTATGTGGGTTTCACCTCCCCATCTTATCACACCACTGCCAGAGTACTGAAAAATACAACATAAAATGAATCCCTGAAAAATGAGTCCAATTTTCTCTCTCTGATATCTACATCCACATGCATTTGTCAAGGTCCATGACGACGTCTCATTACAGACTGCTGTACAATGTAGCAAACAGGGCCTCTATAGAATTATCAGCTAGTCCATTCATGAAAGTCGCAATATCTCCAAATATTGATATATGATACCTCAAGTAATCTAAATTTATCAGCAAAAGTCAGTCAATGTCCAAAGAAAAAAAATTCACTTCTGTTGTTTTTAGTGTTGCAAATGTATGTATAATTCATCCGTGTTGCCAGGACTGAAACATGTTAGATCCATAATCCTTCATGCCAAAACAGCCATAACGAAAAAATAATGAGCACTGCTTACCAATTCTCCCTTTCTTGTGAATGTGGCCTGGCATGATTCCAATCTTGCATTCTCCAGGCTGTTAGGGTACAGAAACAGGAACAGGTGTGACATTTAAAAAGCCAGAAAATCTAGAAATCACTTGGGAAGAAACAAAAGTGAATATATCCAAGTTATAAATTCTTTAGTAAGAACACAAAAAAATGTTGTAATCTGAGACTGAAGTGGAAGGATAAATACACTTTACCAGAATGGTAGTCACTTTTGACAGTCCCATCAATTAGTGTGGTGTGTGTGCAGACAACTAGAGGTGTGTGTGTGTGTGTGTGTGTGTGTGTGTGTGTGTGTGTGTGTGTGTGTGTGTGTGTGTGTGTGTGTGTGTGTGAGTGTGAGTGTGAGTGTGAGTGTGCTGAGGGGTGTCTTACATTGATGACCCCAGGGCAGTTGGGGCCGATGAGGCGGGTGGTGCCCTGGCGGAGCAGCCTGTGTTTCACCTTCACCATGTCCTGCTGAGGGATACCCTCTGTGATGCACACAACCAGTGGCACCTCAGCATCAATGGCCTCAATGATGGCTGCGGCAGCGAAGGGTGGAGGGACATAGATCACGGTTGCGTCGGCTCCAGTGGCCTCCCTTGCCTGATGAATTATGGGGGAAAAGAAGACAAAGCAGCTGTAATTTCATTTAATCACACATAATATAATGTTTAACATGTAAAGTGTATTACACGAGTATATGGCCAACATTTGTTTATATTTTAATTATATTCATTTTTAAATTCAATTAAATCCAAACCATTTCATACTTAACACTGCACTCACTTGTGTTTGTAGCAATATACCCAACAACTATTGGGTCTAACAGCTAATTGGTTGACAAAATATACAAATAACAACATGAGGTTTCTCGTTTTATAGGTAGTGGATGCCAAACATTTTCGTTTTCACTGAACTTTCAATCAAAAAAGAAAGGGTATATTAGATGAGTGGCAGTTGGTGGTTGTAAAAGTAGGAGAGAAAGTAGGGAGCACCAAGGACGGAGAGCTGCCCTGGATGTCAGGTGTTCTTAAAGGACTCCAATAAGGGGTTGGGGGAGAATGAGCCTCTAGACAGTAATTTCCAACTGCTGCACATGATACTGTACTGCTATTTTGGTAAATGTAAAGTGTTGAAATAGCACTACAATCATTAGTTTATCAGATCATTCAACAAAAAAGGGCTGGGCGATTAATCGTCCGCAAATTGTGATCATGATAAAATTCGAGTCGATCTCATCGATCAGCCTAGGGCATATTTAATCGATCATATTGCAAGGTTTACCTTTGCCTGCACCACCACCATTTGTGAGTTGCTACGGACGGCGAAGCTACAAAAGTGCAGAATGAATAAATGAAAGTGGAGATGGGGGCAGTGAAAGTAAGGCTGAAGTTGATGTCATTGTTGACAAAAACAGTTACACACCAGGTTATCAGTTGTGTGGCAATGGTTTGTTCATGGCCAAAGTGACATGAAACAAAGAAGGCCGGTATGTGAAATACGTCTGTGCCAACAATGGTGATAAAAAATTAATATCAGATGATATAGGAAAACAGTTCATCATCACATTTGTTTTCCCTGCCCTTCCTCAATGCAGGGGCCTCCTCTGATATAAAATCAGAACTGACGATTTGGTCGAGATGTCAAAGGGTTTGGTGAGATAGAAATGCACAAATGTCCCGATATAATATGTATGACTTCATGAATAAATAAATGGTTTGCCTTTTTTTTAACACACCATATTCCAATAAGTTCTTGGTCAACAGCGCACTCTTCCATTCAACTTTGTTGAATAATATGCTTATATAAATAGTGTCCCTCCACACTATCAAAACTTACAAGCCACTCAAGTTTGTGAGCTCAACTGACAGGAAGAGGCAGGGCCTCAGCTGCTCTCTTTGAGAGACTTTCCTTGTATGACCTTTAACGTGAGACTGGCAGGACAGCTGCCTGTTGGTGCACTCCCAGAAGAAGCCTAAATGAAGAGAACACACCAAGATGGCCGAGCACGACAGCCCTTACCTCCTTCACAGAGTTGAACACTGGCCGGCCCAAGTGGGTCTTGCCCCCCTTGCCTGGAGATACTCCTCCCACTAACTGAGATCCATAGTCCAGGGCCTGCTGGCTGTGGAAGGTCCCCTAAAGAACAGAAGAAGGCAGTCAGAATGAATGAGAACAGAGGCATGCACAGAGAAAGAGAGAGACAGAGACACAGAGAGAGAGAGAGAGAGAGAGAGAGAGAGAGAGAGAGAGAGAGAGAGAGAGAGAGACAGAGACAGAGAGACAGAGAGAGAGAGAGAGCTGCAGCGTACACAGGATACTGGTGGTAAAATAATACATGTTATTCTGTAGTAATAATAGTGTTCTTCTAGCAAAATCCTTGCATAAACCCTATTGACTATTGTGTTTAAAATAGACAAATCAATTAGTTGTTGCAGCTAAACAGTGAACAGCTATGTGGTTGTGGTAATATTGGCAGTGGACATAACTGTTGTATGTAAACAAGCAAGAGGATCAATGACATTGTGTAGGTGACTACAATATCATCGTCCTGGGGTTAATGCCTGAAATGAGCTCAACAGCACAGTATAGTCTGTAAGTATGTGTGGCAATGTGCAATTTGCTGAGCTTAATCCAGTATCTGAGCCTTCAAAGTACTAGATGATGTGGGTTCATGAATTCACAACACGTTACACACTTTCTCATGGTGAACTCTCCTGCCAAGCCAAAGGACAGATTCTCTTTAATGAGGCCAGATAAAGCCTAAAAGTTAATGCTTAACCAAACTACCCATTTGTTTTTAAATGACTACGGTGGGGTTTTGAAACACCTCTGATAACCAGGAAGGGTCAACAGGAACGCACAGTGATCGATGAACACCATGTTACAGGAACAATTAAAAGTGGGTGACAGAAGACAATAGTATTGCGATGTAAAATTCCTTTCTTCCCAATACATCTGCTAAGACCTCTCCTATAATTTAGTTTTTTTTTCTGCCAGCACCAAAGGCTTTTGGACAGTTTAGATAAAGGATTTTTTATGTGTCTCTTTCAGAACTTTACATCCCTTTGGTCATACAAAAGGCAGGAAAGAGAAACAAAAAAAACACTGCTGAGCACAACTAACTAGGAAATGTTCACAAACCAAGTTGTTGACTAGTTTCCTTGAATATATACAATCCCAGGGAGTGACAATTTAAGTTCTGCAATAACGTAGCCTGTCTGCATTACAGCAGGCAAATACTGTATCTTCCTCAGTAAATTGCTGCTACCCCTTGTTTGGAGTGATTTTAAAATAACTGCAGTATTAAAAAGCTTTCTAGTAGAGAACATGATCACTTGTAGGCACCGCACGAATAATTTGTCAGAGAACCCCTACAACATTGTTTGACTTAAAAGAAACAGAAACAGAAAGAAAAGTATCTGGCAGCTGACATGATTTTGATGCAATAGCAGTGCATTAGGAAGCACAACCAATGATGATTGTTATTTTCACAGCACATTTACAGAGACAGACACATACACAAAATGGTGGTGTACCCTAAATAAAAAATACCAACCTGCTTCCCAGTGAAGCCTTGGCAAATGACCTTGGTGTTTTTGTCAATGTACAGATGCTTTCTTGAAGCGGTATAACAGTGCCTCACCCCTGTTTGCTGCACTGTAAACAGAATCAGACATGTTAGAAACAGAATTAAAGATTCGTTGGGACTATTATACATAAGAAGATTCTACCCTTTCACTCACCCTGTCAGAGTGAGAGAGACAGAGAAAGACAGAGACAGAGAGACAAAGAGAGTGTGAGAGAGAGAGAGACAGAGAGAAAAAGAAAGAAAGAAAGAAAGAAAGAAAGAAAGAAAGAAAGAAAGAAAGAAAGAAAGAGCAAGAGAGCGAGCCCTCAATGTACTAAAATTTAGCAGTGTCTGATCATGCTCGGGTGTGTACCAATAGTATAACCAATAGTATAACCAATAGTATAATATAGTGCGCCTCTCCAAAGAAGGTCCACTCTGTGATTAACCTGAACTTTGTTCAGACACCTGAACATGAGCTCTTGCCCAAACAACGCGTTATAGGAGCATGTGGCATGTAGAATGTGCAGACCAGTTAACCCTGTGATGACATCTAAAACTTGAAAAGAAATCTCTTTTGGACACTTTGACCGGAAGCTTTTGCTGTGACATTATACCTTTGAAGCGGAGACACAAATGGACAACACATTACGGTCTTTTTGAAATAGACTAAAGTACTAAGAATGTGTTATGCATGTTTTAGGCTGGGGATTTCCTCAACGGGAAAATAAACCATTATACCACCATAATAACCGCATTAGTGCCTTACATTAATTATCTATAACGATGGCGGCGTGATTCACTATGATCTCAAAATATGTACAAAGGAAAACGTGTAACCGAGTAAATAGGCGTACATTTACCCATCACCGATATTACTGATGTTTCTACTACCGTTGGATAGCAGTATGTAAGTTAGTCAGCGACTTAACTACGTATGGAACGCATTTTCCTACAACAAAATAAGCTCAATTATTGAAATAAGTACACATGAGACAGTTTAATTAAAAAGGTGAAAGTGCGAGCATTTCCTTTGGCCACGAAACAGATAGGGAAACTCAAACAAGCTAACGCTAGCTCGCCAGGCTACCAGCACTGCAGCTTGCTCGCTAGAGCTGGTACAGCCTGTCTTTTCACAAAAAGCGGCCATTAAAAGGTGTCAGTGATTATTGGCAGCACAAATTAACTGGTTACCAAGCTATTACGCGCAGACATTTTTACAAAACTTGACAGACTTACAGAGCAGCCGGGTAAACAACCTGCAGGAAGACATCGTCGGTCATTCACCAATGACACTGAGCAGAAATGGACCTTAACGTGATACAAATAGCTGACTGTAAAGATGCCTGCTTTTAATGTAGCGTAGATATTTGGCCTTTTGATAATCGAAAACAAATGTTTTACAGAGGGTTTTCGTTTTCAACATTTGCGTAATGTCTAAATGTATTATAAAAGAATAATACATAGCGAGAAATTTTAATTTAAACATATAACCCATGGCATGGTACTTGCATGCCAAGTCTACCGGAAGCTTGTAGTCTTTAATGTTAGCATTTTATTACGGCCTGGTTCCTAAGAAAAAATCTCTATGGGAAAATGAATGGGATTTCAAAAGGAAAGCCTCAAATAAGGCTTCAGGGACACGGTGACAATAAAGAACCTGGCATGTTATTCAATTAGTTAAAATATAGTTATCTCGTAATTTGTGTAACGATAACTTGTCTTACCGCTTACAAATAATAATGTTGCTACCTATTTGCTAAAGCAGAAAAAGACTGACTACATCGTGTCGCTTGCCCACATCAGAATCATACACAGTAGAAGAGAACAGACGGTGACGAGACACTCGACGACACACACACACACACACACACACACACACACACACACACACACACACACACACACACACACACACAGTACACTCACTCATACACACATACAGATACATAATGCACACATGCACACACACACACACACACACACACAGGTACATAAACATTTCTCTTATCATTCACATTTCACCTTAACATAGTGTAACGGTTATTTAGATGAGTGAAGTTTATTGAGACACAGGACTAGATTTACACTAAGACAACACAACATGCAACAAAGTAGAGGTGTCAGCCTCCACCCCTCCTTACACACTAAGGAACACATAGTTACAAATGTTAATCTATCTTTGGCAAGGAATACCCACAAAATCTTACACACTAATGCACACACTATCTCTAATTTGTGTTTAAAAAAAAACATGGCTGCTTCAATCTACACCAGAGGCGATTGCTCTAAGACAACAAGGGAGGCTCAGCCTCCTCTAAAAATCATGGAGAAAGTAGTTTACTACTACTATGTTGTACTATATTTACTATACTGTATTTACATTGGTATTTCATCTCCAGCATTGTATAATGTGTTCAAGACAAAATCGTTAAGCAATTAGTTTTCACGTTTTTTTTTTTTTTGACTACGTGATCCAGTCCAGCCTCACTGGACTTCAATGGCACTTGCAGTATGCTCTCTTTCAGTGCGAAAACCTAGACGTTTATTGGACAAATGCTGAAAAAATCGTCACTTCCAGGGAGGCTCGGACTCACTGGGAGTGAATGGAGAGGGCGGGCTAAACTGCTTCCTAGAGGAGGCTGAGGCTCTGTGTGGTGATTGGAGGAACTGTTAAAGCAGGCGGATTTTTATTTATTGACAGCTTCTTAAAAAATATCGGCAGGTGGATTTCATGCTGCTCAGTCAGTCAGTACCATACATAGGGAAGTGGTGAGAAATCTCCATTCGTTTTGCCTGCCATTCACTAGTGTCTTTGTACATAAGTTTGTAAATAAAGTGTAAATATAGTGTTATTAAGTTTGATACTGGTTTTCATTTCAGTTTGAAAAGTTCGTTTTATAGCCTGTAGAGGGGGGAAACTAGCCAGCTAGCAAGAAAGCTGTGCATTATGGCGGCTAGCATTTTTGATTTGATTTAAGCGAACAAATTTGATAGTCTTCCTTACAAAGACAAAATCTGAATTAAACAGCAGGGCAGACCAACGCCTAACATTGATTTAGTTAAAAAGGTAGGGGGAAATCATCGTTGTTTTCAGCTCTCCTAGTATGACAAGGTCAACTGGCTAACTGCAGGTGCAGCTGTAGCACAACGGGGTAAAGCTAACTTAGATCTACTTGCCATCGAGAGTCCCTAGAGAAGACGCCCAGCTGGTATGGCTGGGTAACAGACAGTTTTTTAGAAAAAAAGAAAGAAGGGCAGTATTTTCTTATACATAACATTGCTGTGGTGGTGGTTCTTCTGCATAAAGCAACATAGGCCTTATTATTAACAGTTTAAAATATATCCCACATACAAAATATTAGCAGAAATAAACGAAATAATGTTGTAATAAGATGTCACAGTATATTGGCCAGTACTGGGCCAAAAGAAATAATAAGAAATAAGACGCAGTTCACAATTTGTGGGCTTACTGGGCCAGTCCTGGGCCAATAGAACCAATAAGTAATTTCAGTGTGTTGGCCAATACTTAGTACTGGGCCAAAAGAACCAATGTGTAATTTCACAGTAGGTGGGGCAGTACTGGGCCAGGAACCCAGGTGACACTCTGATGACAATGTACAGTGTGCGGGGCAATTTCTGGACTGGAGACCCAGCCCAATGTGGGGTGACTCAGAGGCAAGGGTGTGGGCCATAATTGACATTTTTTTTATCTGCCTAACTGACCAGCCTCCCCTGTTTGAAAGACTACCAGCCGCCACTGATCTACACACATGTACCTCCTCATGCTAAGACCCAAGATACAGCTTATTTGTGACATCTGACAACTTCACAACTTTGTAACTCGTGAATTTTCTGTATGACAATCTTGTACATTTACATTGTATATTTTTTTGCCAGCTATCCGATCACTGTCCAATTATGAAAAAGAAACCATAAGGCCTACAGAGTAAATGCAAAAGAATTAAAAAGGTATTTCAAAAGACAATTTAGACATCCATGGACTGTAAATATAGCCATTTTTATTGAAGATGTTGTGGATGCCTAATTAAATGTTGCAGAAATGTATGGCTCTAAATTTTCATGGAGAGATAAGTTACTCTTCCACACCAGCTGAGGCAGCGAATCCAGAACCGCTGAAACCAAACAAACATGACAAAGTCACACATTTAAAACACTTTTAGGACAAGTACATATGCAGTTGATAAGCCAGCTGTTCACTGTTATAATCATGTAGACAAACCTTAATGGCTGATTTCCTCTTAGGTTTTTCTGTGATCAGCATGGGGTCGCTTATGTGGCACACAGAGTCATCGCTTGTGGCCAGTTCAACGGGGCACTGGAGTTTATGCTCCTCTCTTCCTGCATGTAGTTGCAGGGCCACCTCAGTTGGGATGATGTCAGCACCGTGGTCCAATGAGAAGTCATGGACAGGTACGAGAGGATTGTTCTCATCGACAGATACTGCAGTGTGCACCTCCATCTCCCTGTCCTGTGCTCTGACACACGGACTCTCAGCACCGAGGTAAAATGCAAAGTCCTGGTCAGGTACAACAGGACTGTTGTCATGGGAAGGGGCTGCAGTGTGCACCTCCATCTCCCTGTCCTGTGCTCTGACACACGGACTGTCAGACACCATTACAGTTTCTGTCAGATGCTGAGCTTCTTCAGTATTGTTACGGGCCAGGTATTCACAAAACCTTTTCAAGTTCGCCATCCATTCTGGTTCAGTCGAACATGGCAGCTTTGGTGGCAGTGCATGGCATAGCTGCAAAATGTCATGAATGTCATGCAACAACCAGTTTGAACAACTCAACCACATTTGGCTGTACTGAAAGAGGCAATGCTTATTACTATGCAAGATTGCAGCGAAACGACTGAAGTGCTTTCTTACGTTCAAGAGGCTGCCCATAGTTGTGCATAGCCCTGTTGCGTTGTCCAACACCACAGACGCAACAGCTTCTGCATACATCAGGGCCTCAGTATAGTGCCCCATCCAGAACAGTTTCCAGGCATGGATGATTTTAAATGATTTTAAAAGGCCCAGACAGTAAACTCATCTGATAGGATAATATGTTTGGGAGTTGTTTTTAAAACAAATAAAATGGCTTATAGCCATACAAAAGCAAAATAATGCCTATAATTAATAGCCTATTAAATGTATATATTCTGTGACACATTAACTTTAAAAAGGCTTTAAAATAACATACCTGAAAATGTGGACTTTGGATGCCTTTACGCAAAGACAATATATATTCATAAATTTCTGTTCTGTGGATCGCAGCATCAGAGGCAAACTCGCCTTTAATGCTACAGTAAGAGATGGGACATATCTTCTGTTACTTTACTGAATGTTTCTTGGTTATTTCTGCATGGACTTGTGTCTCATTTCTGATTCACCTGAAATTCTGTCCAATGAGAATCATAGTATGATATGGACTGTAGTGCCTGAGTTCAGCTTGTATGGCCATGCAACAGAAAAGGGCAGACCAGATCTGTCCTTTCATTTCTGGAAGACATGAAAGACACGGCAAAAAAGGAGATTCATTAGTTATCATCCATGACCAAAAGTGGTGTACCAGATGTATAGTGTGCATAAGTCAGTTATTCATTTTATACCAAGGGTGCTTGCCAGCGCTTTCACCTCAAGTTTTAGGCGAATGGGACAGGCACAGTTGGTCAGGACTATGGCTAGATGGGTCCTCCAGTCTCTCCAGGTCTCTTCCAGGAATTCTTCTCCAAATGACTGAAAGAAAGTTGACAAAAGAGCTAAGTTGTATGGTACTGGACCTCTTTTTGGAGGTTGAAGATGTTTCATCCAAATACTCACATAAGCACCTCCTGCATTATGCCTAAATAGAGGTGGTAGAGTGTTTTTAGTGGGTCGTTGATGTCAAGGTCGCTGATGAACCTTTAAAAAAGTAGTAATCACCACATTTTCACATTTCAAGGCGAGTGAAATTTACATATCTGTGGCTAAAATTTTGATCCTTGAAAGCATCCTTACCTCCTCACATCTGGATCACATGAAGCTCTTCTTAAAATGCAGTCCAAGGCCAAGGCATGCCCCCAGTCTTCATTTCTAATTAGTAGCTTTTGAGCCTCCTACATAAGAAGAACATGAAGTATAATACTCATCATAATGACATATTCAATGATAAGTCAAGCTCCTTTGTTCAGTGTGCAGTGATGGTGGGGGTGGGATGTTGGTTGCCTGATGGTGGACAGGGAAGGGTATGAAATAACAGATAATTTGAATAAACTAAGCATAAAAGATGTTCTTACATTTATGTCTCCCAAAACCAACAGTTTTACCAGTCAGTGGCTTGGACCTTCTGCATCAGTAACATGGCCACGTCTTTCCCAGACACCTTCTGTAAAAGAGAACAGTTTGTTGTCAAATATCTGAAGATTTTCAAAAATACTATTTAATATTTAATAGAGAATATGTCATTGTACCTCTTACACATATACAGCATGTAAAAACATACTCAACTATAGCTGTTACACTTACGCCATTCCTGTTCCATAACAGAGCTAGCAAGAGCCAGACCAGCTCAGCTCCTTCTTTGTCCTTAATGTGGTCATCCCAAACACACCGCTGCCATTCGCTTATGATGTAGCGGTACACTTCCCGTGGTCACACTCACCACTGCAGTGGGAAAATGATGATCATGAACATCCATTTAGTTTGCGAACATTACAAATATACTCGGTGTTTGTTATTTTTTACTCAAGTACTTGCCTCAGAAGGGGCCCAGGAAATGGTACATTTCCAATCATGGCATCGGTTCCCAAACTCTACGGAAATATTACAGAACTCTCTCAGGATAATATGGTGGTTAAACGGGGTATCTGCTTTATAGTTTAGAGTAACTTTGTGGCCACTGTTGTTTTTATGAAATGTTGTTGTTCCTCTGCTCCAGGAAACCTCCACATGTGCCATAATATACCAGGCCCACCAGGCATCTTGGGTTCCCAAACCCTACAGAATGTTACAGAATAGGGTAACTATGTCATGCTAACATGCTGGTTAACCAGGCTATCTGCTTTGCAGTCTACAGTAGCTTTGAGGCCACTGCTATGACAGCATTTGACCTAATAGTCACCCCATATGAAATATGTTTTTGTGCTGTAGTAGATGAAAGTCTTTCAGTACCGGGTCAATGTTGTTGTTCCTCTGCTCGAGGAAACCTATGTGGCATAATACCAGGCCCACCAGGCATCTTGGGATCTGTCAATTATCAAGCACAGATCTTCTTCAAGTACTGGAGCTTACACGTAATTATCTTAATATTTCTGAGTAGTCTCGGATTTTGTTTACCTTGAGAGGAGGGAAAGTCGAATTTGACCATAAGTATCTCTTGCTTCAGTCTCACCCAGAGTACATTCCACTCAGTACATCTCTCGGAACTGAGTTTGTGGAGGTTGGGATGTCTGTGTTATCGTTGTTGATTTATGTAAAGGTTAGCACTGTGAGCTCCCCCACACTCGGTTTCTGGAGATTGCTCTTACATCTACGATGTTTGATGAGCATATCAAAATATCTGATATGATTGTTTAGTTTTAAGCACTATTTATGTTTTTTTTATGATAAAGTGATCTAGTGACGCCCCTGCTCAACAAGCAAAAGTATTCAAAACTCTTCTGTACAACATGGCCAAGAAGTTAAAGAACTTCGGTGTAAAATGAAAATTGGCATGTTAAACATCATACCGAGTTGGTATGTGTACTGAGGAGCAAACTTGATTTAGCCTGTTGCATTCAGAGTTTAACTATTTTTATAGTTTGTCCCAGAATGATAATTTAGTAATTTTGCCTATTTCTTTCACAAATCACTCCTACAGACTACACAAACACACACAATGTCATTCATTTAAAACCCATCCATGGCCAAACAGTAACAATACAGCACGTATACACGTTTTACGTCACAGCGTTCTTGGTACAGGGAAGACCGAGGAGATATTCCATAATCTTTGGCCTTGCTTTCAAAACGACACTTTTTGAGTTTTGCTCACCGATCAGGGTCATGGCCGGTGTACTGTCGAAATGGGCTGCTTCGTCGATAAGCTACCTTACGTTTTGATTTAGCCTACAATTGTATGGATTCAAAGCTAACCGCTGTTTTACAAGATGTCTTTGGATTAGATATTTTTGGATTAGAGAGTTGTATGCTGTTTGCATACGGTGGTCATACTTTATACTTATGTCAAATGACAACTCATCTATACATGCATAGGCAGTTCATTTCGACAGTCGTAGTACGCTATCAAATAAGGCTCCGACTGAAGGTAGCTCAGAGGTACATTCTGACAGCCCACTTGACCCATCAAATAATGCTCCCACTGTAGAATCACAACCATTCACTCATTTATATGAATGTAGGTAAAGGAAGCTCATTTCGACAGGCTTATATTTTTATCAAACAAGGCTCTTACTAAAGGTACCACGACACCCCACTTGACCCATCAAATAATGCTCCCACTGTAGAATCATCACTTCACTCATTTATATGAATATGGGTAAAGGTACCTCATTTTGACAGGCTTATATTTTATGTCAAATAAGGCTCCCACTAAAGGCAGCACATTCTGACAGCCCACTTGACCGATCAAATAATGCTCCCACTGTGGAATCACTATTCACTCATTTATATGAATATAGGTAAAGGTAGCTCATTTCGACAGGCCTATCTTCTATCAAATAACTCTCTAAAGGTAGCGCATTCTAACAAACAATTGACCCATCAAATAATGTCCCCACTGTGGAATCACCATTAGCAAATTTTGACAGGCATATTATCTTCACCCAAATAATGCATCCACTAGTAGCCTATCTCACCTTTGTGGGGATGCTGAAGATGGAACAATTTCATGCAATTACATTGTATTTATATAGCGCCATTAACAAGTGGCTCGTCTCTTATTTATGATGGATGAGGACAGAAACAGGGACAACAGAAAATAACATTATAACAAATATTTATTTGGAATATATTTGAAATATATGCACTCTATCCATGGAGGGACATTTATCCCATGATGCCTCCTTGAATTTCTCCATATTTGTGTTCACAGCTGTGAAAAAACCTGTAAAACACAAAATAAAACATTTTTGTAAAATCCACATTCAGACAGTAAAAATAAGATGTAGGTAGCCTATTTTACCGTAAAGTAGGCTTGTTCTTCAGTTTTCCAAACCTTCGTTTATAGTAGCATAACTTCATTCATACAAAGTGTAGACCTAGTAGTTAGGCTACAGGAATTGTTAACATAGATTTAGTCACTCTAATCATAGGCTAATTATACAGCGCCTTTCTAAACAAAGTTACAACATTTTCTACACATGGAACAACAAAATATAATGAAAATGATAATGATACAGTCAAATGTAAATCGAAACTACACCTGACATTCTCCTGCAAATCAAACATGCACATATCGCTATTTATGGCTGTCACTATCGTGGTGCTGTGCCGCTTTTCTACCACTAGATGGATTACGTGACTGATGGTTACCCATGCCATCAGCAGAGGCTACATCACATAGCCCAGATCAGATTAATTTTCACGGGGTGGTATGCCTGCGAAACGCGAAACCTTCAACAAAGAGCTTAGATACCTACGCTCTTTGCCTTCGAAACACCGACAAACAAGTTGACCTTTTAATTTTACTTGCTCTTTTTTGTAGTTATTGCGCATTAATTAATCACCCGTTTTTCTGATTGAGAAAGATAAAGCATCTTCTAAGTAAATAATCTTCGACCTAATGTCACCTTTTAGTGGAAAAAAACGCTATCATTCATTTCAATATCGTGGTTGAAAACTTTTTACAAAAGTAGAGAACTTCTTCTTACAATAGCCAATCATATCGCCCCAACTGTGTGTTCTCTTATTGGTCTGTTCTTCCTGCGTACCGGTAGGTAAATCTTTCTAATTCACTACAACAAATACGTCGGTCTACACGTCTAGAGAAGTCACAGAGCTGATAGGCTAGTGTTCTTTGTGGAAAAGGAGCGTAATGACGTTTTACCCCAGGAAATATCCAAGTTCGCTTTAGTGCAACCTCCTCATTCAAGATGGTGTTAGAAACAATTTCTAAGATCATTAAAATCCAACTTCCAGCCTACCTCAAAAAGTTGCCCCTACCAGAGACAGTAGGAGGTTTTGCGCGATTAACAGGTAAGTTTACACTTTGCTTGGCAAAGCGTGGTACTACGGACATACACAAATACTAGATATCCTTGCTGCTTGTTCACTTAAGTTAGCTTGCATTTCTGTATATCTACATGTTATGTCACAGGGCAGATTACTCTTTTGTCTTTGTGTCTTCAAGTGCGGCATCATGCACAAAGGGGTACCTCTTACGTTCGGTTGTAGCTGAATTAATTACAGTCGAATTGAAATGCCGAGTCCTTAGAGTTCAGGGAAGTAACACCAGTGTCTTAAACCATGCGTATGAAAAATTCGATCCTTGGTTACTGATTCAGAGAAGGTCAATCGAAATGAGGAAAGCAATGTGATGATTACTTTGAAACTCACGTCGGAAGTAGGCTATGCAGATGTGTCAGGGCGAGGACAGTAAGTGTGAAGTTGCAAGGTTACACAGCCTACAGCCTCATGCGTCTTACTGCATCAGAATGCTGTCTGCTGACCTGTTGAATGGGGTCTGTAGCTGCATGACAGTATGAATGTATGAAAACAAGAATGGTCATTGCAATGTTACAGTTTTTTGAAAATGGCTCAGACACTGACCATATTTCTTGTGACTGCCACACAGTGAATATAAGAAACAGAAACCTAGTCTAACTCATGTAACTATGAGATATGCAATGAGACATCACAAGTTGAAACAGGGCTTACATTACAAACATGCCTTGTCCCTTTGTGGAATACATACTAACTGAAGTTGTGGTTAAAGGGGAAAAAAATGCTTACACCCCTCCCTGGGGTGATCTATAACAGCCAAACTATACTATAGTGTGCAAATAAATGTAAAATATCATAAAGGATGATTCAGCACCAATTGTAGACATAACTGCAGAGTTTTGGAAGTGTTTTGTGTGGATTCGGTAGTTTGAAAGTGTTGCCTGAGGGGGAAAACAGTTACACGCTAAAACAGATTTACTTTTGATGCGTTTAATGCTCTCAGTAAATGGACTGGCATTTCGCATTTTAGTTATTGTTTATTAAATATTGTCTTCAAGGTATGCAGGTACATAATTAAATATATACTCTAACATGTATAGATATACATATAACAATATATACTATAACAAGTGTTTCCTACAACTGTAATGCCACTCTCTTTTGAGGTGTTATATTGGTCCCCATCAGAACATGATAGTTTTTGTATCACCAGTATTATGTCTTTGCTCTATCATGCATTTTACAAACACTTGTCTCTCCCATCCTCCAGTGTCTGAGTGGTTACGGCTACTGCCTCTCTTGGGCATTCTTGCCCTGCTGGGCTACCTTACCATTCGCCCTTTCCTTCCCAAGAAGAAGCAGAAGGACTGTATCATCAACCTTAAAATTCAGAAGGAGACACGCCCAGTGGTGAACGAGATTGATATTGAGGATTTGAGCAGCACAAAAGTCTGTTACTGCAGGTGTTGGCGGTCCAAGAGGGTGAGTGACATAGCGATCTGATATATTTTTTAAGGAGAAATCTATCAAATCTACAAACATCTTTAGTTTTAAGGGACCAGAACTGTGAAGCATGGCCCTGACGGATTGTGATAATGCAGCATGTTGGGTATATGGCAGCCTTATCAGCATTTAATGGCCTGTCCTTGATGTTCCTGTTTCAGTTTCCTGTTTGCGACGGATCTCACAAAAAACACAATCAGCTGACTGGAGACAATGTGGGACCACTGGTACTGAAGAAGAAAATTCCGTAATGCAATAGAGACTCATCCCTTATGCAGCCAATAGGTGTTTCTGTATGCTGCCTTACTCTAATGGGAGAACATGTCTGTTTTTCATTATGCTGTGCAAATTATGGTTTTGATTTAAATGTCAAGGGATATGTTGTCTCATGTTCTGTCAGTTAAAGCATAGATATCTGGGCCAAATAGTTGTACAAGTCTGGTAGATGTTGTTGAATTGCCTCTTTACCTGTATCACCCATTTCTTTGAAAGTATGACCTCCTGTTTTTGCCCATGTTATACTTAAAGTGCAATATATTACTTGACAAAACAAAAAAGATCATAAATTTACCACCAACATGGAGTGAATTCAATCAATATCAATAACATTTAATGGAGAAACTACTGAATCCCCCTAATTCAGGCTTTCATGCTGAGATACTGTAAGGATTATTACTACTTGAATTCATAAAAGGCCATGTGATGACCAGTTCCTCCATCACGATTGCATTATTTAGTACTCTTTATAACAGGGTAACCAAGACGATAGAGGCCACTGACACGTTAACCCAGTTTCTTTACACATTTTGTTTGGGGAAGTTTTCTTTTTTGTGTGGCTAGTTCATTTGCCTTTTCAACTCACAGCTTGTTAAGTTATTGTGAACTGTGTATAGCTCATTTTCTCATTGGAAATCTATCTGACGCCTTAATGTAATTCTATAAGTATCACCGAAATGGCCTCTTGTCGACTTTGTGCATTCCAAGAGACTTTGTTAAACTACCACCAAGAAATGTACCACAAACTGTAAATAACATTACACAATTTTAACTCTTCTTTAATGGCTGTCTGCCATTTGTATTTTGGGAGTCAGCTTCTCCTAATAGCTGGTATGTATGATACCAACTTAAATTTACAGAAACTATTTAGTCAAAGACATTTCCTGTGGTCATGCTACTATGTAGATCAGATGTGCTTCAATACATTTGTAAAAATATTTTGTTAAAAAGGTTATATAAATATTTGCTTTTTAAAAATTTTGAGATTTCAGACAATTTTCATTTCTGTTTAGCCATTACAAGGAACAACACCCATCACATACGTATATGCGATAACCTGTTTATTCTGAGAGTAGCAGGCAAATATGTTCTCTGCATCTTAAATAATATAACAGAGCTACCTACAATGTCATCATCTGGGTAAGGTTATCTTGTTTACATATCATTTGCATTTCCCAAACATCCGACCTTGCAAATGCTCTGTGCAATGAGGAAGAATAGAGGGGAATTGCCTGTTGTATCCTGTAGATGTGGATTTTTTTCTCTGTACATGCAAACTATTTTGGCAAACTACTATGCAATGTTTCTTACTAGCCAGTGTGATCAGACAGGCAGTTGCTACTGAATATAAGAAGAATTTTCTCTCTGGCTTGCTTCGTATCCATTTTCTGGTCTTAATTTTAGTTTAAGTGATTTCACGTCAAGAAATAGTAGTTATGGATGATGTTACACAGTCTGGGGGAAAATGCAACCTCTCAGTGCCATCCTTATTACCATCCAAACTGTACAACAAACAGTGACAGTGACAGTTTTCGCTGTAAAGTTCATATATAACTTTATTTATTTTTTTCTCATGACATTCTACCTTACAACACAACTAAGTGTTCTTGTAAACACAGGAAGCTCTATGGAACATGCTCCAGCTTTGCATTACAATAAATAAAAGATACAGTATGCAGCATTTGAGGTGATCTATTAACATACACAGATAAAGCTATGTGTCTGTTTTCTGTAAAATTGACTTGTAATGACAAATTGCTGTTTTGAGTAACTTAGTTTTTAGTAAGAGTTTAGAGTAACTCTTTGGTATGTATACAGAGTACAGTTTATTTTCCACAGAGTCTTACATGATGTGCCACCATGCTTCACCAGAAAGCCAAAGGGACAAATAAACCTACACACTGGCACTAGAGGGGCCTTTCCCACCTTTTGGCATCAAATGGCCACTGTAGTTGCTTCTATGTGTTAAGAGAAAGTAGAGGTACTCAGTTGCAGTGTGCAGTCTCACTGCTAGAGGAAAGTCTATCTTCACCACAGCAGTAACACCATACATTCAGTACAATTCCATGAAAGAGTAAACAACAACAACAACAACAGAAAAGACAAGCCATTGAGAAACCTGAAATGAAATAAGCATCATAAATAATAAATATACCTGAAGCACAACCGTAACACATAAAGGCCGCGATTAAAATATGTTGTGACCCCGGTCTGTTCTCTTTCAACACAGTAAAATGATGCAAAAAAAGCATGTTTTGGGGAAAAAACGAAATGGCTATTCTTCATGATTAGATATATATAAATATCAATCTTTAAAAATGTAATTTAAATAATCACTTCTGTTGCATTTTGTTTTTCACCAAAATGTTAACATTACTCTCAAATTCATTACAAGTCACTTTAACAGCAACAACATTTAAATCTAATACCACCACATTTGCAAAAATGTTAGTATGTAAAAAGTAAATATAAACAAAATGTGCAAAACACTGAAACTGCGTATTCAAATGAAAGTTAAAATTGACATAGATGTTTCAAAAACAACAAGATATCTTAAAATCAACATTTAAATAAGTTGTCGGTTCTATCCTCAATTAAATACGAGATATCAGTGTTCTGCACAAAACATTTTTAATTTTACACTGCCCAGTGTGCAACTTTTTGGAAATGAAGCTGTATAATAAACCATAAAACACAAACCTTTTTTGTATTGGTCCCAAGATCATAAACAGTGCCATCCTAAATTGGTCTGTATTGCTAATTGATACATTGTATATATGTGTATTTCTGTACAGGTAACCAGTTGCTTTAGTAAAGTTAGTGACTGACTGTCTTGTGTTACTGGGGCAGCGTGTTGTAGATACATGGGATAATTGTCAGTGTCTAAGCTGTTCATGAACCATGTCAGCTGATTTACAGGACTAAAAATGCACAATGATTCACCTGTGCCAGCTGCATGTAAGCAAAAGCCCCAGTCAAACATGTACTGTAGGTAACCCCTGGATGGAGAGGACTGGCTTGCCGAGATTTGCACATCCTTCTTCCTTTGGTGGTAAAGGTGACCTCTTTGAATGCCATACACCTCCCCTCCCCCGGCCATCCAGTGGCAGTGAAGTGCACCTCAGATGGCGCTCTCATAGGTGACTGGGGTGTCTGTTGATTGTCTACCCCCCAGACCTGGAGTACAAAAGAAATCAGACAAAAGACCAAGACTGCAAAACATGCTTGTGACTGCTTGGTTTGACAACATGCCATTTTTTGTAACAATGCATGTGGACTGTCTAAGAGGCAAAAAAACTGAATCCTGGGATCTTGAGAGGTCATAGCACAACTTAGATGAAATCCTAATGAAACTATAGTACTTAGCTATGTACAGGGTGGACAAAAAGAAAAAAAAACGGACCACTTTTTCTCCTCAATTATTGAGGCTGCCACAATTAAGAACCATGCAAATCAAAGCTCATTAAGTTCTCTTTCTAGTGATATCATGACTTTTGAGCATTAAAGCAAGGAGATGACCACAACGGCCATTTCAATAAAACTACCCCTGAAAAGTGGCTTTTCACCTTTGCATTTTAATTTTACCGTTTTTTTGAAAACGACTAGTTCAGATTCTGTTTTAAACTAACTTTTAATGGTGGACAAGGTGTTAAGTGTTTCCTCCATCCCTTTTCAAATGATATCATCTTCGAGACGAAAAGGGGAGTTCACTAGTTGAATAATCTTCCTGACACAAGAGCCACATGTAACCCAATTGCGAACTCAGAGGTCAGGTTTGCTGTTAAGATGCAGGTAATGAATGCTGGTGTCCTCAGTTAGCCAAATGTTCACTTTTTTGTTTCATCATGCCCTCCTCCACTTTGTGGGAGAAAGTGAACCGCTTTTGCCTTTTTAACCATTTTAATTTTAAAGTGGTCCACTATTTCTGGTCCACCCTGTATATAATCACAAATGTTCCATGTCATGCAGTGGGCAGTGTGCAAAGCCATAATAGTCCCAGTCCGCAAATCTTTACAGTGATATTTATAATTTCAAATGCAATGTTTAGGTGTTAGCTATGCCATCAACTACAAAACAAAAACAAAACCATTAAAAAAAACAATAATAAAAAAAGAAAACCTGTTGAACACAAATGAGTCGTGATGTTGTGCAAATAAGCCCTATGCGAGCTCCAGACATAGAGATGGGTGGGAGTAAGGGTGTTTACCCCAGGCAGCGGGGTTCTTGGGCCTCTGAAGGAAGTACGGCCCAGAGAGGCCGATCAGGAGGGCTCCAATAGGCGCTGTGATCAGGATGGAGAGCACAGCCACAGTCAGCACGTTCATCCCGTAATCCTCTAGCTCCTTGTCTCCCTTTTTGCGAACCATGTCGAGCGCCGTGGACCCAATAGCTGCCTGCAGGCACAGTAGCAAATCTGCATTAATCACACAGGCTCACCGACTGACCCAATTAAGTTCATCTTCACACTCTATGAAACAAATGCACACACAGATTAGGGCATCTTATGCTGCGCCACTGGACTCCCTATGAAATCTTCATGCTAAGACATGTCAGTTATCATGCTCTTGAACATCAGTACAGGTATTAACTATCAAGGGTATTATAGAGTTGGTATACACCCAGATTTTACCTGCACTGTGGCTTTGGGCATCCAGGCTAGTGCAATAAATATCTTCTCTTTGAAATTGAAGCCAGCACACGTCACCATGACAAATGTGAAGAGAATACGAACAGTCAGCGCAATAAGGAGGCAAGCAATACCTAGACCTGTGGAGGGAGAGAGGACAAATGGAGATACACAAACAGAGCAGGCAGTGAGTACCATAGAAAGAGTCTGTGTCTGTTACAGTCTGATGTATGTCTGCTTCGGCCTTCAATTGAATTGCAAGTGTCCAGCAACAACCCAAATTGAGTTTCCATCTCTACAACAATAGTGCCTGTGGCAAAGCAGTTACAGAGTTATGGCTTACCCACAGTGTGACTCTCTAGCTTGGAGAAGGTGATCTCAGCACCTATGAGACCAAACAGAAGAGGCTGGAAGATCTCCCAGGCTCTACCAACTATGTCTTCCACAGCAGTCTGGAAAGAGACATGCCACATGAAAACTGTAGATTACACGAGGACCAGGGCTGACAGGACAGCAGCCAGACTGATTTTATACACAGCCAGGTTAACTGGTTAGAGTGTCGTTCATATACTTAAAACTTGTGCCCTTATCCAATTACTTCCAGTACACAAGAAGAAAATGTACACCCCAATAAAACATTGGCTGTGTAAAGTAAGGGATATTATTTTGGCTTTAAACCAATGCATTGAACAAAAGCAGGCAAGTGAGTGGGAAGTGGCTAAGGGGGCATTGGGTTGTGGCAAGGTTTTCTTCAATTAAAGAGAAGTGGTTGGAGTTAAGAACAAAAGGAGAAAATAATCAGCAGGGACAAAGGGAACACAATAAAATAAAACCCCTTAAGTGAGTTTGCATCTGTGTAGCAGTGTAATGTTGATTTGTTTCTCAGCTGGGTGCTGCCTAGAGTGCTCCCTTACACTCTTAGAAACACACACAAACACATAGTCGGGGGAAGGCGGAGGAGAGCTGACCTTTGACTCGTCCCAGCCCACTCCCGCCACGAAGGCCAGCACCAGTGTACAGAGACCCCCGGAGCCAGGGAAGCCAGCCACGTTACTGCCAAACACAGCAAACACAGACAGGCCCAGCACAAAGAAGGAGCGCTTCATCACCACATGTTTCTACATCAGAGGGAGTGTAAAGAGAGGGTGGAATGCAAAACAAAATTACATCCATGACTGTAACATCAAATACATTACTGCATTATTATGCAAAGACAGTGACAAATAGCAAGGATTCAAAAGCATGAACATACTAAAAAAAATCACATATCCACATGCTGATATCCACATGCATAGTTGTCTTTTGCACCACCTGTACTTTTTAATGGACATTTTTTTTGTAAAGAACTAGCAGCATTTCATCATGGATGAACGTAAATGGTTGCCAGTGAACACAACAAGATAACAGACATTTTCCTTGGTGGAATAAGACCCATATCTACCTTGTGCTTGTATGACTGCCTTCACCTCTACTGAAACCTATGAGCATTAGGGTCACTTTACTAAATGTAAGGCTTCTAAAGGTTTCTATTGAGACAGAATGTTATAGCATTGTCAACAAAGTAAACCATGGCTTCATTACATAAGTGTGTCAGTTGCCATTAGTGTTGATCATTTTCTCACCTGGTCTTTGCTGGGAAAATACTGCAAGAAGAAGCCCAGGAGAATTCCAGCAACCAAACCTCCCAGTACCTCCAGTCCACCCCGTAGCAGGTTAAACCAGGTGGACCCTTCAACAAAACAACAACAAGAGCACAGCTACTGTAATGACAAAAGTACCTTTTTATTCACAGTTATAAATAACAAAAATACAATGGTTTTTAATTAAACTCAATGGGCCCATTCATAACACAGCAGACAGCAGGGGGCAAAGTATAGCACACAGTAATAATAAAAGCTTAGGATATGCTATCTCCTCCCCTTACAAAATGTAGCTAAACCAAGTCTGAAGATGGATGAGCTCTCAGTTGGTCTTGGCTTTATTTTGATGCCAATGAACTCAACATGAATTCAGTGTCCATTAACATAACTGTGATCTCTGTGTGCATTTTTCCAAGGCAAAATATGAGGTCCTTGGTGCACCTGTTCAGACACCCTAAAACACACTAAAAATAAGTGAATATGCAACTTTCAGCTCACACAGGCTGGCAAAATACAACACCACCCATCTCAGCCAGTCATGGGGTAATTAAGTTGCTGCACCTGTAGCAGAGGCCATGCCGAGGCAGGTGGTGAAGCCGGTGATGGCGAGGATGTCGTCAAAGCTGCCTGCTGCCATAAGGAGGGTGGGTACCCCCTGTTCCACGCCATAACCATCCTTCTGCAGCAGGAGCATGGAGGGCACCACCACTGCAGGAGAAACCGCGCCCAAGACAAACCTACCACACAGCACAGCACGGCAGGGTCAGAAACACTTCACATACAGAAAATTTGAAAGAGAGCACTCTTTCTGTACACCTCTAGCTGACATTTACACACTATTTACAATGCAGACTTATACTTTCTCAGCATGTTAATAGTTCATTTAGTAGCAATTTCAACAAAATTGTTTTTATCCAGTACCCTAGTATAAAACCCCAGACCAAGGGCAGCTTCATGATGTAGTATGAGACAAGAGCTATGGTACAGGCTTCTATCAGGCAAGGTCCCATGGCCAGCCGCACACAGACACCTTTCAGCTTCTTCAGGGCCTGAGGAAAAATAAACAAAAGCATGTTCAGAAACCTTTCATATTTCAGACCCTAAGTCAATTTCATTCGCAGCTAAGCTTGAATCTCAAATGATCCTAAGTACATTTGTGTCAAAGAAAAACATACAGATCAAAGTGTAAAAGCAGAACAATAACACAAGCCTCCAGTTCCACAAAACTGCACAGCCCTCCAACAAAGATTACATGCACATGCAAAGCTGTAGTCAGCTAAAAGACCAAATTTGTACACTAACTCTTCGTTTAATAAACCCATGAATGTTTTGCCTCATACAGGAGATTAGACTATTAAAAAAGGCAACATAATCATCTTATCTCCCTCTATCAGCTGACCAAAACAAAACAAAACAGAACCCAAACAAAACATCACCATGATATATCCAGTCTAGAATATCACCTTGGCTACACAACTGTCTAGCTGTGCTAGTGTTACCAGGTAGCTATGGGTCAGAAAGAGCAGGGTCAATGAAAGGTGTACTTGTTGGTTAATTCTAGAACAGCAGACAAACAATCTGCAATGTCTCTGCAATATAATGAATGTTTTAGCAGTTTAGGTAGTTCAGGTATGGCAGTAGGCAACTGGACGGTGTAACTTTTGATTACTTTTGTATGTCCCATACAAAGGAACAGCCCATCTGACTTACCAAGGTGTATACAGCCCTGGTGATGAACACAAATTACATAAAAAAAATATAAGTGAGTGGAGAATAAAGATGGACGTACTGATCCATCCAGGCCCAGCCCCGCTCTGGCAAGAATGACAGCCAGGGCAATACTCCGTAGCGCAGCCGACCAGTCTTTGTCAATTTTGACAGCATCAGTGACCACAGGGATGTTTCTGAGGAGGATGCCTGCAAGCAGCATGCCTACAGAGCAGAGAGAGATTAAGTGACGGGGAAAGAAGAGCAATGCACAATGTTTTAGCACATTCCCACGACACTAGGATGTCATACTCAGATTTCACTCCAAGGACACATACAGTCAAAGAAAGCATACCAAATCTGCAAGGCATATTTGCAGTGAAAGCACAATTATTTATTATTATTGTTATTTAGGTTTTTTTCCCTACAAGATAAAGCATAATAATACATCTGTTAAGATTTGGGGAAACAGAGTACAAGCACTTGTTAAGCCTAAGCAGACTGGCTGGGAACTCTGAAGCTACTCAAAAGTTACAGCTTAATGTCAGGAGTCAAAAGGGTAATGACAATTCCTGCCAGCTTCGCCTTCCTTTGCTACTGTAACCCTAGGCAACAAAGCCTCAAAGCAGGTCAAATTAAGAACAGCCAGTTTGCAATGTTAAAAAAGACAACCTTAAAAATGTCAGCTGAGACTGAGAACTAAGATAATTACAATAATCTCCCCATTAACTATCCTTGAAACATCTCACTGAAGTTTGTGTGTGTGTGTGTGTGTGTGTGTGTGTGTGTGTGTGTGTGTGTGTGTGTGTGTGTGTGTGTGTGTGTGTGTGTGTGTGTGTGTGTGTGTGTGTGTGTGTGTGTGTGTGTGTGTTAGTGTGTGTGTGTGTGTGTGTGTGCGTATTTTAACCACAGACTGTATAGTTTTAACTGACTAAATATCTTACCAGTTACCCTGGGGAGACATGGCATACAACTATTTTTACTAAACACTAGGGAAAACACCTTGTACCAAAGTCTTTTACCTGTACAGGTGCTGATAATACCTGTACAACAAAGCCTTATCAAGGTGAGTAAACAGGAGTGGCTCTCTGAATTAAAACAGGGAACATTTCATGAGAAACTGAATATTAATGATGTCATTTGAAAAGTAAATAGACCTAAAAGATAAGTCAGACATTCAGTGCATGAAAGACAAAACACACATACACACTCATACATGCTGGTACGGATAGATACAGCAGAGTGTACAGTAAACAAATGACAACTCAAGGCTAAAATGAGTTCCTGTTCTGGGAAGTGATTCGTTAAGATGCATTAGCCTTCATATCTGACCTTTATTCCACTGATAAGGTCATAATGACATTGTGTAATGTAGCAAGAAAAAAGGAAATGTTCAGAAATTATTCAGCATTGTGAAACCTACCGAGCAGTGGTGGGAAGGGAGGTAGTCTTGGGAGATGGACAAGCCCCACTAGTCTGCCGGCTATGACTGCACAAATGAAGAGCACGACAATGCCAAACAGGTTGCCCCCTGGCTCACACTCCTTCACTGTGATGGACCATACCACTCCAAACAGCACAGCTGCCATTGTCACTGTAAGCAAAGCCACAGGTACTATTAGCTTCCAGCAAGTAGAGTCAACATGTAAACAGCAATGCAACAGATGAAAGTGGCAGCTTGTACACTTTAACTGGAGCTCAGTTGACGAAGCAGTCGAGGCACAGTTTGGAACATCTGCATTTTTTATGAATGAATTCTAAAAGCAAAGAGTATTTGCATGGTTCTACCAATGTACAAAACAAATTCAAACGATGAATACATTTCTAAGCAACAAAAAAATGCAGCTATCATTAAGCAATACAGCCTATGTTAAAGCCACCATACCCTCCCCCTACAGACCTTTGGTTATGAGGGCAGCAATTATGCCCCTGGGGGGGCATACTCTCTGCATTGCTACGCAGCATTTGTCTGGCGGGTCGGTGTTGGTGCACGCGTCCACTGAAGTCACACTGTGTGGAATGAAGATGGTTTCTTCTGTCACACTGGGGCTGTCTGAGCGCTTTGGGACCAGCTGCAGCATCTGGTCAACGTTGAGGTGTGACTGGTGATAGCACACAAGAAAACAAGAGTTTAAGACAGAGTTTAATCTACGCAGACAAATAACATTGGCTCAGTCAAAAGCATTCAAGGGCATGGGTACGCAGGGGGAAAATATGCTACGATGAAATGCAAAAGCTGCATGCTCAATCAACACAATAGGTCCAGTTGCATGTGCTGTATGGTTTTGCTTCTGTTAGTCTCTTATGTGAGTATAAACACATACTGTGGATTACTCATGCAACTTCCAACACTACTATAACACTATCAGAAAATAGTATATCAATGAACAGTGTGCGCTTTTTAGGACGCAAAGTGCCATTATTCAGCAAAGCAGCTGCAGTTAACTGCAAAACAATGAGAAGAATACATAGCTCTCATGCCAGACAAACATGTAGCTGGAATCCTCACATGTGCTTATTATCACAATGACTTATTAGAAACAAACGTGTTTTTAATCTGACATTACACTGTTCAACTCAAATGCACAATGCTGGTCTAACTTTTGTATAGCTTTTCATACCTCCGCATGGTTGCATATGGGGCTGAGTCCTTCATCAGTCCCACGGGATATTGATGAATGCGGTCTTGACTGGGTACCTTCCATGGCATAGCAGGTTTACTCTGTTCCTCTCACTGTGACTGACCATGCATGCGCTACACTCAAAATGCACACCAGTGCCTGGCTTGCTTCCATCAAGGCGTCGCCTGAGAGACGAAGTTTATTAAATGGACATTCAAAAAGTTAAAAAAAAGTTGATTGCAATTGAAGTTCAATGTGTTTTTCTATGCAATCTCTCCATAAAATGCGGAAATGGTTTAGAATTTAAGGTAAGGTATGACTGAAACTTGGAACTAGGAGCTAATGTAAAGTAACATAAACCAGCAACCTTCCCCTTTACTTAAGTCGTATTTAGTTTATGCCAGAAACTCATTACACACATAGGAAGCATTTGCCAATAAAGAATAAGGAGAGTAAGTTGCAACAGTAGTTCAGAATAAGTCTGGTTCAATCTGTGTTTCCTGTGTTCTAGTGTTCCTTCGATAGGTGTAGCTGGGTAAAACGCGAAGTCTATAGCAAATGCATCTGTTCGTTACCAACAAAACACTACATTACCCAAAGAGTTTACTTGTGTTGTCTCAATATTTAATCCAAGTAAATTGACAGTCCAACGCTGAACATCTCTTCGGAGAACATAATAAACACACAGCTAGCTAACTAGGGTGGTTAAGCAGCAACCAATAGTTAATCCTATTTTGACCAGACCACACACTAATCAACGCTTGTCTTGATGTGAGAACATATGGCACATTAGCAGAGGAGAGTGGCATATGGTCCGGCTAAGTACGTACACAGCTTACCAACGTTAGCCAACTTGCTAACCATCACATTAAGCCGTGCGAACGTCTATCAACCGGACTTGACGCTACACTTCCACTTTTGACAACCTGGTGACAACCAGGCAGCAATCGATTACCTTATAACCCTATAACCTACTCCACTAGGTCCGCTACGGGTCTATTTCCAAACTCACTGGCCAGTTTATGTTGTAGGATGGATGTTCTTGCATCAGTATCCTTTGCCAAAAGGGGCCGGTTCTGCGAAAACATTGAAAGATGTCGCGTGAACGACACCTGTTTACCTAATTTTACAGCAGCAGAATATCATAGATGTGGATGGACAAGAGTTGTTAAAAATGACAGAAGCGTGGCACAGAAGGTTCGACTGAAAAAATGAGGGGATTATGTCGTCCAACTAAATTTACCACGGAGTTTCAAAACAACCGCCTCTACAGTCACCGGCTCTGAAAGACTAGCGTGGTCGGGGCGGGGATTGGGGCCGTCAGTTGCCTCTCAACCTCATAAACTGCGTGACCTGTGATGACCTAATAGAGACGATATTTAAGGTCAACGCAGCGGTCAAGTGAATGTTTTTTGCCAGATTATTTATACATTTTATTTTTAAAAATCGTTCAGTACCACCTACTACGACTTGCTAACACTTTTGCTCTAGAAGGGGTTCTTTCGTAGTGCACTGAACAGTCTAGTAGCTGGTCACAGCAGTGCAAGAGTGCAGAAGAACACTACTACTGTGCGGAGGCCGTGTGGACGGGGGAAATGTTTTACTTTTATTTTCTTGAATCATACAGTTCTGTATCTGCAAACAATTTATTTTTGTCGGCTGGTTGCTCTGTGTGGATCAAATAAAAAAATCATATGCCTGTGTTGTTGTAGTCATCCTATTTAACACATTTGATGCAGTTCTCTGGTCCAAAGCTTGATGAAACATTTTTAAAGGAGTACTTCCACGAGAAACCGTTTAGTACTTGCTCTTTTGAAATAGGACAGGTCACCTCGAGTTGCATGCATGCTGCACGTGAAAATGTTCTTCTAACCCGATTGCCTCCATTAGTCAGTGAAAGAAAAGTAGACGAAAAACGAGTGAATAAGAAAAAGGTCAACAAAGTGGCGTAGTTTTGTAAATTAGAAAAAGCTATGCCACAGATGTGATTACTGGAGAAGTTTTGTTGCAGCACACATTAACTTAACGAAGTATAGGTAAGTATGTGTGTTTGTGTAGAACATTTAGATCTTCTATTTGGTTCCCTATGACTGAATGGGCTTCCAATGATTGTAGCCTGACTATAGGCGATCACCTGTCATTCTCCCTGTATCTCCTCCACCAAACTAGAACAGCCTGAAACAGAAGCACTAAAGCATTTTTTTTTTTACCAAAACCGGCTCACAGGGCATTCATTAATACTAAAGACCACCGCAAAATTAAATAAAACATGATGGAAGTACACCATTAACTTTTACATTAGTGGTTTTCACTAGGTGGTGCTGCATTGTGTTTACCACACAGCTCAGCCCTGCATTGGCCTGGATTCAAGCCCACAACACACTGCATCAGGTTCTGATGAGACCTTATAATGCTGGGTTCTGATGCACTCTAGCTGGTAAAGGGGCATGGTACTGAGTATTTTGCATTTATTTAAAACTACATTTATTTGTCACTGCCTCTGTAGTACTGAAGAAACATGTAGTATAGTTGACTATCGCAAGATTAGGTAGGAGGAAAAAAAGGAAGACAGATATGGCGACTGAACATAGGAACATGTGTTGGTTAATAAAGTAAAACATGAAAATAAAGGACCCTGTTAGAGAATTAACAATAGTATATAATATAATGCTGACAAAAGATCTGTTAAAGTTGGACGTAATTCAAACAATGTGTGGATTTTACAACTACAGTGTGTAGTATCTAAGTGGATCTATTTGACTAAGCGGAATTACTCCCCAAGTTATTGGTTTTACCTATAGGTAATATGCCTGCGCATTGATATGTTTATGTTGCATTGAACCAAAGTAAAGTGAGGATTCACGAATTGAACTGCCTCCGAGTTCGGATCATTTATTCACATTTAATATGTTGTAGTAAAGACACAACAAATTGGCGACGAGTAATTCGGACCCTTCAGAACTGCATGAAATGACAAGTCAACCGGAGGGAAGGAGAAATGAGGAAACGAAAGTAAATGTATCACTAGAGGAAAAGTGAAACTAGCAAAGGATGCATGAATAGCCGTGCATTGCACAGAGTGAATCAAAGCAGATAAAAAGGCTGGATTTGATATCCGAAATGGCTTTCGTCGGGAAAGTAGATGAGTTTGATAGCGCAAGTGAAGACTGTGAAGCGTATATTGAGAGAGTGGAGTTGTATTGCCAGGCTAACGACGTCGAGGACGAGAAAAAAGTTTCAGTCCTCCTCAGTCTGATAGGAGCGAAAACTTACAATCTACTCAGGAATCTAGTGAGCCCGAACAAATCGTCCAGCAAGTCATTTGACGATATAGTTAAGATTTTGCAAAGCCACTTGAACCCCAAAACCCTAGTGATGGCGGAAAGATTCAGATTTCATAAAAGGAATCAATCAAGGGAGGAAAGCATATCTGAATACATGGCTGAGCTGCGCAAACTCTCGCAGAATTGTGATAAAGATGGACTCTCTGATGCATTAGGAGACAGACTGGTATGTGGCATGCACTGTTCAAGCACACAAAAAAGGCTACTGTCAGAAAAGGAACTGAATTTGGATAAAGCATTAGCTATAGCCATCTCAATGGAAACTGCAGCTAAAGATGCTTCAGAGCTACAAAAGAAGACTGTAGAAAATGAGGTGCATAAAATGTCCTTAAATAATGCGAAAAAAACAGAAATGCTACAGGTGTGGTAAATCCTCTCATAAGGCAAATGACTGTTGGTTCAAAGAAAAGACCCGTAGGAAGTGCAACAAGCAAGGCCACATAGAAAGAGCATGCAAAACTGATCAAACCAACATCCGAAAAGAGAAAACTGAAAAGAACAAAGGTTTCAAACCCAAAGCAAAACAAATGCACAAAGTAACAGAATGTGAAAATTCAGACAGCACAGACAGTAGTGATGACAATGACCTGTCATGTTTAGAGCTGCATAGCATAACAGAAAAGAACAGGAAAATAATATAACCACAATGGTGTCTGGCGTGAAACTTAAAATGGAGCTGGATACAGGTTAAGCTTTGTCTGTAATCTCAGAGATCGATTACAAGAGACTGTTTTCCAAGATACAGTTAGAAAAGACATCAGTGATGTTAAAAACATACACAGGTGAGAAAGTGTCACCTAAAGGCAAACTTAAAGTGGATGTGGCCTATGGAGGCAAAACACACCAGTTAGAGCTTTATGTGCTGAAAACCACAGGGCCAGCTCTTCTTGGACGTGAGTGGTTAAGGAAGATTCAGCTTGATTGGCATGCAATTAAAGCTCTCAACATATCAGCAAGCCTCAAGAGCTCCAACTGCAGCTCTGACCAAAGACTGTCCCAGCTGCTACAGGCTAATGCTCAAGTGTTTGAGAAAGGCATTGGTAAACTTAAACACCTAAAGGCAAAAATTGAACTTGATAAAGATGCCACACCGAGATTTCACACAGCACGTCCAGTGCCCTATGCACTACGCCCAAAATTAGATGCCGAACTACAGAGCTTAGAGACATCCGGCATTCTCTCAAAGGTTGACTGGAGTGACTGGGCTACGCCCATTGTTCCAGTCATAAAGAAAGGAAAAAGTGGAGATGTGCGTATATGCGGAGACTTCAAAGTGAGCATTAATCCGGTGCTGCGCACTGTACAGTACCCCCTGCCACAAATTGAAGACATCTTCTCATCTTTGTCTGGTGGGGAGAAGTTTTCCAAGATTGATTTATCACAGGCCTATCTCCAAATGGAGGTGGATGAGTCAAGCAGAAAGTTCCTAACCATCAACACACACAAGGGACTGTACCAATACAATCGCCTTGTGTTTGGTGTTGCCTCGGCTCCAGCCATTTGGCAAAGAGCAATGGATCAGGTACTTCAGGATATACCTGGAACACAATGCTACTTAGATGATATAATTGTGACAGGAAAAGACGATGAACATCACTTCCAAAATCTAAGCAAGGTGCTCACCAGACTGAATGAGTATGGCCTATGAGCAAAGAGAGAGAAATGTGAGTTTTTCAAAAGTGAAATCTCATACTGCGGACATGTCATTGACAAACATGGCTTACAGAAGTCACAAGAGAAAATTGAGGCAGTGCTAAAAGCACCTAAACCAGAAAATGTGTCACAGCTGAGATCTTATCTGGGTCTGGTAAATTATTACCACAAGTTTCTCCCAAACCTTGCCTCAGTGTTACATCCACTGAATGCGCTATTACAGACAGGAGCGAAATGGCATTGGTCAGAAAAATGCAAAAAGGCATTTGCAGAAACAAAAAGAGTAATAACATCTGATGAACTACTTACCCACTATGATCCATCACGGCCCATCCGTCTAGCATGTGATGCGTCCCCGTATGGCATAGGCGCTGTCCTATCACATACTACGGACGATGGATCTGAACGCCCAATTGCATTTGCTTCGAGGTCTCTTTCAAGTGCAGAACGCAATTATGCACAGATCGACAGAGAGGCCCTTAGCCTTGTATGGGGCATCAAAAAGTTTCACCATTACCTTTATGGCCGAAGATTTACCTTAGTGACTGACCATCAGCCCCTTGTATCAATCTTCAATCCTAGGAAGGGAGTTCCAGTAATGTCAGCCACTCGACTACAACGATGGGCCCTGTTCTTAGGAGCACAGTCTTATGACATCGAGTTCAAGGGGACTAAGAAACACTGTAATGCTGATGGTTTGTCACGTCTTCCACTGTCGACATCTGAGGAAGAAAAGTCTTCAGGATGTGATCCAGCAGACGTGTACCATACAGCAATCATGGACCCGCTGCCAGTAACAAATGCCATGATACAAAGGGAAACGCAACATGATCCAACACTTTCAAAAGTCTATGACATCACGATACAAAGGTGGCCTGCTCATGGGAATCCCATCTTTCCTGAGTTTTCAGCAAGGCGTGACCAGCTGTCAGTTTGCCAGGGAACTCTGATGTGTGGATCACGTGTGGTAGTGCCCTCTAAACTTCGCACCAGAGTGTTGGAGAGTCTGCATGAGGGTCACATGGGCACTGTTAAAATGAAGAGCCTAGCCCGCAGCTATGTATGGTGGCCAGGGATAGATAAACAGATTGAGGACATCACCAAAACCTGCACAGGATGCCAGAGTCTTCAAAATGCACCCCCACAGGCACCCCTGCATCTGTGGGAATGGCCATCTGCGCCCTGGCAGAGAGTGCATGTTGATTTCGCTGGCCCATTCATGAACTCAATGTTCCTTGTAGCTGTGGATGCCCACTCAAAATGGCCCGAAGTCGTGAGAATGAAATCTACAACATCTGAAAAGACTATTTCTGTTTTGAGGAACATCTTCTCCAGGAATGGTCTGCCTGAGCAAATTGTGAGTGATAACGGCCCACAGTTCACTTCAGATGAATTTCAACTTTTCATGAAAAAGAATGGCATCAAGCATTTTAGGTCTGCACCGCACCATCCAGCAACGAATGGTTTAGCAGAACAGTTCGTGCAAACCTTTAAAAAGTCAATCAAAGCAATGAAAAAAGAGAACATTTCCCTCCAACACAAGCTTGACAATTTCCTTCTTGCATACCGGAACTCTGTCCATGCGACTACAAATCAAACACCTGCAATTCTGTTTATGAATAGGCCCCTGAGATCTCGGATTGACCTCCTGAAACCAAATCTGAGGGGGAAGTGCAAAATAAACAGTTCAGTACATTGTACAGTGACACAGCAAGGAGTTTTGATGTGGGACAACAAGTGTTAGCACGTGATTATCGAGAAGACAAGTGGACACCTGGAAGGACAGTCACTAGAAGTGGCCTGCTGATGTATGAGGTGGATATTGGCGAGCATACTTGGAGACGTCATGTGGATCAGCTCTTTGATGCTCAACCCAAGACCCCAGAGCAACCAACCTGCCCACCAGACCCTGTGACTAACTCTGATCACAACACTGATACCAGTGTAACATCATCACCTGCAATTCAGGAAGTGCCCCCTAAAGAGAGCACTCCACAAGTCCCTAGACGTAATCCTGAATGGATCAAGGCACCACCGAAAAGATTGGATTTATGAGTTTTTTTTGTTATGGATTATTTCTTGTAAAAAAAAATAAAATAAAAAATGTTAAAATGATATGTCAGCAGTAAAACACATTGTGTTAATTGTATTGAAGATGTTATAAAATGTGTTACTGTATGTTCCTTGAGATGTGTAGTATAAATCTAAAAGGGGAGGAGTGTAGTATCTTAGTGGATCTATTTGACTAAGCGGAATTACTCCCCAAGTTATTGGTTTTACCTATAGGTAATATGCCTGCGCATTGATATGTTTATGTTGCAGTGAACCAAAGTAAAGTGAGGATTCACGAATTGAACTGCCTCTGAGTTCGGATCATTTATTCACATTTAATATGTTGTAGTAAAGACACAACACAGTGCATTTCCTAGGAAATAAAAAATGTGGTAGGCATGCATAAGAATGTGAAGGTGCATATGAGCTGAAATGTCACTGTATTGCAAATATGGTGCTGATGTCATTGCTGTATAAGAAGAGGTGTTAGGACATGAATGAAATGCTGTGGTTAGATAGATCCAGCAGGGCATGGGCAAGATTATGAATGCCAACTCTGTTCTGTACATGCAGAAAATGTTGTTTTAAAGCATGCAATTTATTTGTAGTAGCATTATTCTTTTAAACAACAATGGGAAAGTTATTTTTAAAAAAAAAGGCTATTTTGCCTTTTCTTTGTCATTCCATTTTGTGACCAATCGGTATTTTGTTTTATAAATTACACTTTTACCTAAATTCAGGGAAAGCCTTTCTTGGAATTAAAGGTGCGAAGTGATCTGTGTCGTGCATGATGTGAAATGTTAAGATTCCTCTGTAGCAGTAACTTGTTTTACTGAAGAAATGATTGATATGTTACTTGAGGAATTGACAAAAAAAAATATTTTGCTGTTTATAAATATCATTCATTTTCTCAAAATGTCTCTGCTTTGTTTTCTGCTTTCCTTCTCTGCAGATGACCCAAGCACTTTTGCTCAACAGCCTTTTCTCTCAGAAAGCACTATTGGTCCAGGGTGCTCGTCACTCCTTCAGCCCTTTTCTCCCCTAGCAATGTCTAATTCTCCACACCTACACTACTGGTATGCTAGCCACTTGTGCAACTCCACCTTTCTTATACAGTTACACCACCACCAGTCTTATACAGTTACAGTAGTCTTGCCGTTGCCCAGAACACACAACTGCTAACACCTACTCTACCCCCAAAAGGTAGATTTTTTTTGCTCACCACAGTACTCAGTAGTAATGATTTAGCTTGTTTTTTTTACCCTCCACTGTAATTGTCAATCTGTCATTGCTTTGTCAGGAAGTGGTCACCCTCCTTTGTAGTGTTTTTGTGCTTTTTTCAAAATGCCCATGTAGCAACAGAACTGCATGGACTGTACGTCATATCAAATAGCAACAGGAATAACAAAACTTATTCATGTAAAAGATTACTGACAGGTTGTTTAATGTGATAAAGAAACCTATGTGCCAAGAAGACCCACTAGCATTCAACTTCAGCTGTTATAACCTAAGCTTTACTTGACCAAGTAGGAAATGAATGATGGCTCTCCTGCATTGGTCAATGAGTTACATAATGTAAATGCCAGAATCAAACATAATCAAGATTTTACCAAATAATAGTCAAGATTGTTCCTAAATAACAGCACTAGTTAATGAAGGGAAAGTATGCCCAGAGTTGATTGTACATGTTCTTGAACATTTCAAAAGTTTTAAAGGGTATACCTATAACTGATATGAACAGTTCTGTATTGTATGCCATACCTGCCTCTACAGAAGAACTCTCCATGGTCAAACGTTAAGTATTAAAGTAGCTGAATTCATTCCATTTTAATTGATGACATTTAATTTACACATCCGGCCGCATATTTTCACAGGAAAATCACAGTGATGGCAGCAATGGCAGAGTGATGACAAAGTGAATGCGAGCTGTAGGTCTGACAGCAATCTTCAAAGTCTCCATCCACCATCGATGATGTGCTCAGTTCCAGTCACATAGGCTGACTGTGAAACAAATGTATATCACTTATGCCACTTGTATCAACTTTGTGAGGTGTTGTTAATGGTATAGTTTAACACATTGCATTAAAAGGGAACAAACCTCATCAGAAGCCAAGTACACACAAAGATGTGCTACTTCCTCAGCAGTGCACATTCTACCAGTCTTCTGCCTGGCAAGGAAGTCTTTCAGGGCCTGTAGGAGAATTATCATTTAAAAATTTAATCAATTGATATATTTTAGTTATACTCCCACATGTTAACACATACATGTTTGTCAACAACAAAGAATGTAATGACGTTTACTAGTCATACCACCCTGCCTAATTCTGAAGGGTCTTGTGCATATAATTTTACTTCAGCAAGCAGTGGAAACACAAACCTGTTGAAACACACAATTTCCATCTTGTGGAACCATAAACACTCTGAGGTTTCCATAATATTTATAACTTGCTCAGTTTTGATTCTGTGGCTATTACTACATGACCAATGTGTAAAATGTATTATTAATCAGTTGACTACCTGTTCAGGATTAGGTCTTGCCTGGATTCTATCCCTCAGTGATGGTGTGTCCACCGTTCCTGGCAATCAGAGATACAAAGTGGCTCAAAATGACTCAGAACAGACATTACACTCCCCAAATCTATCCTGCATGTGACTGCATAGCCACATATGAAATCAATTTCATCAGTCACACCCAAGTAACATTTTTGCATGGTTTACAGAAACACATTAAAAAACTATTTACAGATTAAACTATCAACAAGTAGGAAGTTACTCAATCTGTAAAACTAAAGGTAACAGTAATAGTAATAATAATAATGGTAATAAAGTCAAGAAAATAATTATATAAAATAATTAGTCATCATGATCATAGTGGTAATAGTGCGAAAGATTAAAAAGCAGCCCAGGAACACCTACCTGGGCAAACACAGTTACAGCGGATGCCTTTATCAATATAGTCAGCAGCCACAGATTTGGTAAGTCCAATGACTGCAGCCTTTGAGGTGCTGTAGACACATCTGTCCACCACACCTGAATTTTAGACGTATGAAAGAACACATTAACTGAAAACAGAGAGCAAAATAGACACATGGCCATATATGATACAATATTAAATATGATAGCATATGTCATGATGTCTCATTGACTGCACAATAACCTTCTATGCATAATCCCTTACATCTCAATGGGCCTGCTAAGCAAGTAAATACCTTTGATGCTGGAGGCTACTGATGCCATATTAATGATATTTCCTGATTTTTTGGCAAGCATCTGAATTAAAATAGAAAACAAAGACAATTAGGGACATTGATGGTAGTACAAATATTTCACTTTAAATATTACTCTAAAACATTAAAATGGGTTCATTTAAAGAAGCTTGTTCATTTTAAAGTTCTCACCATAAAATGTAAGAACTTTTACACAAAACATTTCTACACCTATTCAAATGCTGTGAAGAGGGTATCCTAGGAATAACAATCGTCTTGAGACAATTTGGTCAGTGTTTACGTCTAAGGAGGGATTAGGGGTTAACTCCTATGTGTCAAGGCTTATCGTAGTGGGTAATCCGGATGAGGACGCATCTGTTAATTGCTAAACGAGTGCTGCTGTTATATACATATATATAAAACCACTGAACAAAATAGTGCAAAGAAATAGGGCAGCATGTGTTCTCTTGATAATCCTCTGAAGGAGGGATACATGCAGGTCAAGGTCACCTTGGGCAGGAAGGCCTTAATCATCAGGAACATACTGCGGACGTTTACATTCATTGTAAAGTCCCAGTCCTTCTCGTCAGTGTCCAGAATGGAACCATGATGGACATAACTGAATGAAAAGATGAAAGAATGGTTAGACTGAGGTACAGAGAAAGGAACAGAGGTGATGAGAAACTTTACTTAAAAGTCACAAGGAGTTCCACAAGCACGGTTGATACAAATGACAAAAAGTAAAGACACAAATGTCAGAAAGGAGAAGTGCCGGTTAAAACTGATATTGCAGATCATTGGTAATTCCAAAACTGACGACCTATCTGTTGAAATGTATATTTTGAAATGCCATGGAATTTGTGTTAGCAATTTATATTAGTGACAGTGTCCCTAAGGTTTGTGACTAAAGGTCATGAAGTTAAATTACCCAGCAACATTGAACAGCACATCCACTTGATCGAGTTCCTTAGCAAGAGCCTCAACTTGGTCCCTGTCGGTTACATCAACAACCTTGGTCCTGATTCCTTAGAAGAAAATGAAATATTTTGGAATATTGGATAATTAATAATAATTTAGTTCACATGAAATCAATGAGTCCATCAAAGATAATCGGGTTTCTTTTTGTAAATTATGGGTTGTGCAAAGATATGTGTCTTGATTAGTTTGATGAGTGTCTGAATCTTAGCAAATACAGGTGTATGTGCATACACATGTTATTTTAGCAGCAGGCTAAAGGCTAAGGCAAGGGGTTATTTGCCTTGCTCAGGCACACAATGATGGTGGCAGACCCTGGCATCAAACATGGAATACTCTGAAGTCTTCAGTACTGACTACAGGACCACCACCACACCACACTGACAGTTAAATGCAACAAATAATGAGTGGCTCTCTGCCACTGGTAGTGGGTTATGCCAATGTGCACATGTTCATAAATAAATAAATAAATAAATAAATAATATAAACGGCATCAAGAGATATGAGCAGTGAGCCAACGGGAATGGAAGTTGTTACAGTTTTGCAATTTCTAGCATGTAGAGCAGACCTGTTAACAAAAATGGCGATTGTTGTCCATTAGATGGCAGCAACTACCCACAATGAAAAGGGCCGTACCTGGAACACCATTTAGTTCTTTCAGCTTCTCTCCATTAATGTCAGTAGCAACTACGTGTGCTCCCTCCTTAGCAAACGCCTGAAATGGCATTTTATTTATAGTTAATTAAAAGAATTATTTTGTGTCGCACTGTGTCTTCTTTACACATATAAGAAATTGGTGTAAAAGGACAGAAAAACAAAACTGAATACTTATTTTAAAGGGCATTCAAAACAGTCAAGAAACAATGTTCACAGTGGGGACCTGTTTTTTTTTTTTTTTTTTTTTTTTTTTTTTTTTTAAGTCAAAAGGCAGTACTTAAGACTAAGTAGCTTTTGGTTGACAATTATCAGAAAAACGAAGACATCATGCACTGCTTTCTGATGTAATGAGCCATCAATCAGGTCTGTTTCTTTAAGAATGCATATAATAAACACCAGCCTAAGCTGTGCAATAACATGTTGACATCATTGTAATTCAAAGTTTCTTATATCCGCTGGATACCTGACCTTTGCCTTGGAATTACAGGTCATACACCTGTTGTGTGTGCTAAATACTAGCAGAGAACGTGAACGGTCTCTGGTGTTGCTGAGCAAAGCCACATAGTGTAAGCTTACAATGGCAGAGGCCTTGCCAATCCCTTGCGCAGCAGCAGACAGCACGATCACTTTCCCTTCAAGGCGCCCCATGACCCTCTTCTTCGTTTTAAGCCTTTTTATGTGAGAAGAAATACAAGAGGTGAACAAAAGTTTAAAAATGTGCAAACTTATGACTATAAGACTTCCATTTATAACGTGCACCGAAATGCAATTGCAGCATTGATATCTTGCAATCTAAGAACAGTACATTACACCAAAACAAAAATGAAATGAAATGTTATTGGCGGAGACAGATGAATATAGCTGCACGATGGCTCAATCTGCAATCTCTGCAAGAGACACTGACACTGTGAACTATGCGACAGTGGCTACCACTACCAAAACACAGTTGACACAATGTAGACCAATAGCAGCAACAACGTTACTTTTATGTTTCCACAAACACATTTTCACATTTTCATTTCCACGTGAATAGTCTTGTCGTTTGCACATCAGCGACACAGCAAAAGAAACGCACGTGCACACAACAGGCTACGTGTAAATCTGCTCAGAAGACTTACTAGCCTGTCAAGACTCGTCAAAATAGTCAAATTAAGTACGCCTAATATGAGTTACTCACTTCACGTTGACTTCTGAAGTCTGCCCTGTAGACTTCCTCAGACAGGCGAGGGGGCGGGAAGTCACGTGGCCAATCTCTCGTGATTCAACTGGATACTAGTCACGAGGCCTATGGGTTCTGTTCTCTCCATGGTTCTCTCAGCATATGGTTCTGATATATGTATATATGTATAGGATGTCTATGGTTCTGATGGGTTCTGTCCCAGAACATTACGTGTGGCCTTCCGACGTTTAGGCTGAAGATTTTGCGTGTAGGAACAATAGTTCGTAGTACCTGTCAGGTTGTAATTCGTCCACGGAATACAAACGCATGTTCTATTTTAGCTGCTATTCTTTTCTTTCGGGTACCACATTCTCTCTTTGGCCTATGAGTGAAAGCATTAGAGGGAAGAGTGTTATGAGACGCGGAGGCAGAGTTTGGAAATAAACTTGTCATTTCAGTGTCAGCAATTTTCTGTTTGTAAAGGTGAAAAAAAACTTGTAGCCTGTAGATTTCCACAAAGGTTAGTCACTTTGGACATAACATTGAGATGAAGAGAGTTGTAGCAGAGCTACAGTTATGTGATCAAAACTGCACTCATCTATGAAGTTCATAGGCCTAAGGGGTCCCTGTATTTCCTTTATTTAGGGCAATAGGAAAGGAGCAAAGCCCTAGTCACAACCAAAGTAAAATAAGGAAAACAATAGCCATGCAACAACTACCTGTATGCATATTCCAAAAACCTGCCCTGGCTTGCAGTGTGGTTTCATGAAAAGAAAATAGTGGTGAGCTCGACAATGGGTTTCTCATCAAGGACAGTTGTAAAATGGTCAATAATAAAGACAGATCATATTGGATGGTGGAAACCCTGCCAGACATTGCTGACTGACACATTTCCAACAGTGCCTTTCCATACAGGTCTGCTGTTTGGAGAACAAGATAGTAGACTGGTTTATGTAAGACATGCGTTTTAAAACATTTACTTCTGTCAAAGACAAACTTAACATGTACACAGAAACAAATGAGGGGCAAATAAGGTAGATTTAGTATAGGACTACCATTAACTACCAGACACCGATAATCCTTTAATACAAGCACCAGCAAATACCAACAAAAGTCCTCAGACACTAGTCTTTGTTGATCAAACCACATATGATGCGGTCAGCAATGAATATCAACAAACCAATATAGTTTTCAGTTAGTCAACTTCATTGCTACAGTCATTGATAATCCAGTCAACAACTATCCTCTGAAAAAGGGTCAGCAATGAGTCCTCTGTGTTGCTGTGGCTGTTTATGATCCAGTTAGCAACTATTGTTATTTATGATCAGTGTACAAGATGGTGGAAAAAGGCTTTTCACCAGGGGGCCTTATTGAACACCTGGGAATCTGACCAGGTCATGAGCTGAGACCACCAGCCATCGATGTTTCACTCCTTTAACCCCTAGCCTTGTAAACCAGCCCCTTGTACTTCATTTAATTTTGTACAGAGGGTCTGGCCTTGCTGCCTTGAGAAATGACTTCTCGCTGGAGGTGTGGACTCTGCTGAAGTTTAAAACAAGTGGCTCTGTCTTTAGTCCATTGCAAATATCTGGTCGTCATGTATGCAATTAGCCTACCTAGGCACTACAATTCAAATGTAGCACACAAAGTCAACATCATCGCTCACAAACACTCCCTCTGTTCGCTGATTGGGCGGGTTTGCTTGGCCCAAATACATGAATGTCAGCAGCAGCAACTCCAGACCCTCTGTACAAAATGAAATGAAGTACTAGGGGCTGGTGCAACAGGCTATTTAACCCCAGCACATTCTGGCTTGGTGCAGGTGTTACTTGGCCCCTGTTCTTGTGCTTCCTCCTTGACCATGACTAGAAACGGTCTTTTCCACCTCTATTGATTTTATTATATCATTCATATACACTCATATGGCAACATTGTTATATATATATGGCAAGCCAAGACAAAATATTTTATGATATTTATCTGTGATGAAATGTGTTAGGTGTAATGAACATTTGTTAAAAGCAAATCTATCAGTGTACCCGCAAAGGTCAAGGCATTTATGCTTTGATGCATGATTTGTGCTGCATGATTTGTGCTGAACAGGACAACGCAGTATAATGTCTTTTAAACTTTATTACAAAAACTGCCTTACTGCAAATTACTAGCAAGATTTAGTGCTGACTATTAAATGCATTTCATTCTTCACTCAATAATATAGGCCTATTGATTACATGAAAGACAAAACATTTGATTGATCCATTTATAGCAGTACATCTTCATCATCACAATTTACACCTCTTCTGGTTGAAGAAAATCATTTTCTTCAGTAAAATTATGTGAAATACACAAGTAATGGCCCCAAATAACATTACCTTATTGTATATAAAAAACAAAATGATACTACATTATATGACTGGTGCATTATAATGTTATCAAAGGAGTCTGTAATTGGAATAGGGTGTGAAAATGCAACCGGTTGTGCTTTCGTACTGAATATATACATTTTAAACAAACGTGCATTAACATGCTAGTATCATTGTGGGTAGCTCCTGGTAAAATGGAAATTTCTCTAAGTTATTTGTCATCAAGGCATATTTAATGAGAACAGAAAGACATGATTAAAATTACCTACCACAGGCCACTGCAGACGAGACAAAGAATCTAAAGTATGGGCATCTTTTATTAGAGCGGAGTAAATGATGGGGACACAGTGCTCAATTAGCAGTCTCCCATGTCATTATCAGTCAGGGTAAAGGACACTTCATTTACTTTTGTGTTACGTGGAAATCCATAGCATTAGCAGTGGAATATGCTTGTTTTACTGGTTGATTCCAAATCAGTTGAAAAGTAAATGATAATGCTATGTCTGGACAGTGCCTCTGTATCAAACATGGGTTAGTGCCATCATGTCTACAATTCTGGTAAGCCGTCTTCTAATAGCCTTCTTGTTTGTTTGTTTGTTTGTTTAGTTTTTTGCATCAATTGATTGAACCAGTTGCATAACATGCTTCCTTGCTAATACTAGTGATTCTCTGACCAGGTCAGAACCACTCACACATATCCCACAAACTGGAACATTTTCAGACAGGCAGCTATTAATGCAGCACATACCTGGAGAAATGCACAGCCTCAATGACAGGCTACACTGAAAACTGCATAGAGGCTCTTACTGTCCTAAGCCCCGATTCACCTATAGACATGCACTCTGATACAAGCTAAAAATACTACCTTTAAATGAAGTGACTGACAGACAGAATCTCAGCAAAAGCAGACTTAAACTGCCCCATGCCATTAAAAGGGCAAAGCGATCCTTACTAGAAAAAAAAAAGACCATTACTTCATTGGCAGCCATAACACACAGATCATGTAGCAGGGAATAATAGCCTGATAGCACAGTCTCCTCCTTTGTGGCTAATCAGGCCTCAGGCACTCTTCTCCATGCTCACCAGCTCTTCACAGCACCTGACCTTGCCTGCAGACAAGCTTCAGCCATCAGCTCCAATTCGCTGACATAGCCTGCAATGTCAACACCCTAAACAGTGTTTTTTCCAGGCCATTTTGAGGCAGATTCTCCCCACCATGCTTATCTGTATTCTTTTCACAGCTCGTGAACAGTACACCCTACTTATCTATTTATCCAGCTGATATACTGAAGTCATCATACTCATATCTTCAGCTGTCCTTGAATTCATTTCTCTTAAGCTTTGTTGTCTTCTCCAAGGTCAAACCCTCCTCTCACACACTTTCCCTCTGGCTTTTGTAGGTATCCTGTTTGCAGTGGTCCATTGTAGTTCTGTCTGCAAGTCTGTAATGGATGCTTTGATTCTCACCTGGTGCTCTCAGTTCCTGTACATGGTACTCCATTTGTGCTTATACAAACAAACCATCCAGGGTCCATTTATGTACTTCTCACCTCCTTCCTCATTGTACATTCTGAAATGAAATGTGAAATGTGACACCTTACTTCTAGGAATCCAGCCCTCACCTCTTGAAAGAAACATCTTTCTTGTCCCAAGCAAGACTTAACACAGATGGATGCAAATTTTAGTGTGAAATACAGATTTTCATGGTTGAATATTTGACTAAGCAGTCAGAGTTCAGTTAATAAAACTGTGTGGTAACAGATATTGGATAGACAGATTCTTTCCAAAGGGTTATCATGGGACTAAATGTATATATTTTTAACAATGTGGAAGGTTTATCCATCTCTGGAGTTACTTAGGGAAATGGTATGCTAAATTTATAGCAGTGTGTTCATGTGTTAACACTAGGGGTGTGAATCTCTTACCCACAAAACGGTCCAATTCGATCTCAATTCACAGGCTATGATCTGAATCAGGGACGATTAATAAAAAATAGTCACCAATTCGGTACGATTCGATCTGGTTTGGTTTGGTTGGGTTTGATTCAATACATATTGACAATTCCAAAGCCCTTTGTTACTAAGAAAAAGAGAAAAAAACAAAATGACATTTCAAAACAGCATTCTTTTGTTTATTTTGTATCCAGAGAATAAAACACAAAAACTGGTAACTAGATGCCTGCCCCAAGTTCACAATCTGCATGTACTTGAAATACAACACAAAACAAAAACCAATAAGGTTAACACCATTAATAATGAATAAATGTGCCCTTTTACCTTCTACACAACAGTAGTCCTGCCCACAAAATATTTATTGTTGCACTACGATTTTGTACTGTTGCATTGCTACATTCATATGGTTACTGAAAAGAATATTGAAACTTGCATATAAGATGAGACCAATAGTTTCACAGAATAAATAACAAAATGCAATTTTAAAATATTTATTTAAAGAAGTGACCTTGTCACCTAATGCAACACTCCATGCAGTTATTACCTGGTCGTGACCAGGTATTGCAATGACCCTGTCCGTCTGTTTGCAAGTGTGTGTGTGTGTGTGTGTGTGTGTGTGTGTGTGTGTGTGTGTGTGTGTGTGTGTGTGTGTGTGTGTGTGTGCGCGTGTGTCCACCCACATTGCAATGACCCTGTCTGTCCACATGGGGGACCAGGTTGCTATCGCTGATTGCACTTGTTGAACATGAAATTTTAGCCTGGCTCCTTGTGGCACTGAAGTCGGTGCACCAAATGACAATAGCAACATGAGAGAGTTTATTATCTGGTCCCTGAAGGAATTAGCCAGGTATTGCAATGACCCTGTATGTCTGTGTGTGTGTCTGTCTGTCTGTTGTGTGTGTGTGTGTGTGTGTGTGTGTGTGTGTGTGTGTGTGTGTGTGTGTGTGTGTGTGTGTGTGTGTGTGTGTGTGTCTAACCATATCTGGGACCAGGTTGCCATCTGTGATTGTGCTTGTTTTTTTGTTGGTTGCAATATGCAACATCACCAATAGGTGGCACACTGAAGGTTTTAAACATTAAATATTTGTCCATGAACCTCTTAATACCATTATGTTAAAAGACTGCAAGATAATGCACAACTAAGACAATAGCCTTTTTGGAAAGTTTGAGTTTCATATGTCAGTGGCATGGTAAGCATGTTTTCCTCTTCCCTGAGAGTTGGTGTACCTCATTTGTAACGTATAGTGACTCTGGAATCAACCAAGGTTGACCAATGAGTGGTTCAAAGCTGATCATATCTAAGCAAAAGATCAGTCTCCTTTGTGAAACAAAATTGTTTGGCAAGAATCATAAAAAAGAGCTAATTTGCATGCTGATAAATTGAATTTATGTTTTGTCAGGAATATCGCTTTGACACCAAAGTAAGTGTCAGTATTTTTGGATCAAGTGCAAAGACACAATACGCACTGAATGGAATACATCTATCAACCTTGGGTCCAATCAATATTAAATTGTCTGTGAAATACATTGTACATTATACTACTGCTGTACTGGTGGTTTATATAATCATACTGCATGTTAGTCTCAATCATATCTGATCTATTTTTTACATTTTGGCTGATTAATCTTATATAAGGTTATATCTGACAAATTCACTGATATACATACAGATAAATACTAATGCCTACAAGACACTGTGGTATTCTGATAAAAATCTAAATCTGGATGTCATTTGCACAGCTGGAGGTGTTAAATCAAATAAATCTCATGACAGCGCTTGTACACCCTTGTAGTAGATTTAAGTAGTCAGTAAATCCAAGCAAGGTTTGTCACACACAGAAGCTCTCAGGCCTGGCTAACGCTCTCAATTTGCATGTTCCAAATAAAGAAAGTAAGCATCACAACACTTGCCGACAGTGAATAACAGGTAAGCTTGCACAGTGTTTTAATGGCCTATCAAGACCCCATCACTTGAAACTGAAGAGGATGCTGAGTGAAGCAATGGAAACAAACAACTGCATGCGTATCTCTCTCTGTACAGGTCCACTCCAGCCTCTCTTGAGATGGTCCACCCGTAACTGACTCACCCACTCTCCTCTGGTGCATGATGCCGTCATGTCGTTCCCTCCTCAGAGCCTCGTCTTAGGATCCTTCCTTTGTCTCCCTGTCAGCCGTGCGGTTATGGCATTTTCATTTTCCATTCCCAATTTGCAGCGCTGAATTATGTGGCAAAACCTAATTAGTAACACACCATATATGAACACTGATCTTGTAAAGGTTTATTGTCTTACAGTCACCGGTTCTCCTTGTCATATAACCTTTGAAATTATTCAGGGTTAATGATGCTTTTGAATGTTATTTAAATATCAAGATTAACTGAGGGACACAGTGTGATTGCTCTATTTGAATTCGCCTGTGTTTTGAATTATGATTAGCTGATAAAATAATAATTGTAATTAATTAATTATTAAGATAAAGTCTATTACCTGTTTTCCAGGACCTGGCCATTAGGAATTAATTACCCTAAAGGCACAAACACACATGGCAAGGTAACATAAATGATCTTTCTCAGCTGGTAAATGTTGAAGTAATTAGTTTACTGATTGATAAAAAAATGAAGATGAAGAAGGAGTCCATATTCTGAAAATCAAACTGAAACTAAGGTTATAAAGACATGGCTTTCTTAACATCCAGACTTGTGCATTCACATCCTTTGTGGGCTTTCACAGTGCCTGAAAATCCTGCAGATGAAGCAAAATCCACACTATATCAACTGGCAAAAAAGCCACATGGTCCAGCGCTGGTTAATGCTCTGGATTTAAAATACAACAAAAAGAACATCTGCTGGCTATGGCTCCAAATTCTTTTTATAACAGTGAGCAAATCCACCTCTAGCATTTAGACTTACATTCTGTTCATTTTAACTGAAGGTTGCCCCAAGCTGTTTCTTTGACAGAACTCTCTCATCGTTACAAATAATTTTTGAGAATGGGAACGTTTGCTTTTATGAGTAAATGAAAGCAGTTTGAGAGTGGCTAAATCATGTTAGTGTGCAATATTCATGAATGCTAATATGAGTGTCATAGGATCAAGATGATGAACAGTAATATTTCTCTATTTTCTGCCAGTTATTGCCTTATACTGGCAAAAATTAATGTAAGCACATTTCACATTTCCCTATTTCTATGAAGTCCTGCAAGCATTCACATCTTGAGGTTGTTAATGCATATGATTACTATGGAAAAGCTCTCAGCTTTGTATTATCTATGAACCAATCATGCACAGAGCCTTTCAGGCATGACATCAGTCCTGAAGCCAGAATACATTTAGCACAAACAAGCTTCTTATGTGTGTGAATGGAACTTAGATTTAATAAAGAACCATGAAATCTTAAATTTGACTTGCAAAGTACAAAATTAATGTAATTGAAAAGAGAGACTTAAAGCTATCAAAATAAACTCTTCCAATGTGCTCCACAGGCACAAAAACAAAGCCATTTCCTGGTAGCAAACTGAGCTTTGTCTTTCTGAAATTAAATCATTACCATAATAATTACTGTGAACACAAACATATTCACACCCAACTCATGGATAAAACAATATTGTTTCAATAGAAATGAGGGAATTGTCATGCAATACCACCCATGAAAAAGAGTTTAATCAGGTCCACACCAGTAGTGCAGATCTAGTTTCCTGTGAAATATTTGAACTGTGACAAAGAAGATTATTTCTTTGATCAGCAGTAAAAAAGTCAACATTTTTGGTAGCACACTGCTAGTGGAACATAAAAAGTGAAATTTGCATACATTTTTCTCACACGCAACACTAAAAGTTACGGACAGCATCTTCTCTCTTGAGTGCCAAGATCAAGCAGAGCCCCAACTTCCTCCATCGTCCTTATTCCCCCCTCAAAAGTGCTCATGATTACCAATCAATTAGTGTCCATGATCCTTCACATCTTCTCACAGGTGAACATGACTCATCAGTGTCCACCGCTAGCACATCCTGTTTCTCATCACAGAATACATTTGAGGACAATCTGACTCACTCTGGGACAAACACTGACTTAATGTCTGGGAAAATTATTAAGAGGAAATGGAATCAAACAGATCGAAATTTCATGTGAGGTAAAAAGACTATGATCAAACCTGCACACCTTGGAAGAACATATATGAACCCACCCAGTAAACATCTGAAAAACATTGAAAGATAGATATCAAAGATATTTCATCTGTTTTTTGTTTTTTTCATATTTAATAATGACACATGAAGGGCTCTGTTGATATGTTGTGCTCCCAGTTGGAAACATTATACACTTCAAAGATTTCACACTTATGTTTGTTTGACATTCAGTTCTATACTTTAAAGTATAAAATATTTGTTAGAGGAGTTTCTGTAAAAAATAACGTTCCTGCCTTACTAGTTTTGCAATAACACCCTGCCTTAAAAGTCATTAAAAGCAAGTGCTTTGGAAGTTAATAACCCTTCATGGAGTCCCTGAAGACATCTTGAAAGATTACATTAAGTGGCAGCATTAACTGGAATGGAAGTATTTTCTGCCTCGTGTGAACGGACTCGCTCTGTATCATCCTGTTAAACAATCAAAAGAACAATAAAATATATAAAAAATGTACATTGGGTGTCATGGTACGTGATTACTGTATAAAGTAAAAAGGTATGCAAGAGTTTAGTTAACTACAATATACAAATGTGTGTTATGCTCATTGATAATGCTTCTGTACATTTGCCTATCTTTAGTATTGTTGATATTTCTTCTGGTTTTGTTGAGTTTGTGTCTTGTGATATCTATGAGCCTAATTGGCAATCTGATGATGTCACGTCACCTGTTACTGGTCACACCTGTTGCTATCCTCTCCAAGACGCTGAGGACAGCTTTTTGCCAAAAAATGTTTATCTTAGACATGCTGTCAGTTTAATAAATCACAAGAATTTGTACTTGAAAGTGTGTTTATTTTTCCTTGATCTTGAGCTGCGAGGGCTGTGTCCTGCATGATGTATGTGTGTGTGAGGAGAGGCGGGGAGGGGGCATGAGCCGGGGGGCACAAGTCATTAGTCGTGTAAACACTTTCCTTGAAGTATTTTCTCCAATTAAGAGTCAGGAAACTCTTCTAAAATATTTAAATATTATATCAACCTTAAGTACAAGCACTAAGTGGTGCTACTCCATAGAGTCGCTACTCCATAAAGTCATGCCAAGTAAGGGTCACGTGCATCCTAAAGCCTTATTCCTGGCCTCTGTGTAAAATCGATGCTGTAGGTACGCAGACCCTCTTTCTTGCCATATTGCCTTCAGGCAGAAGCCTATGATGCTCCTCAAAAACATAAACTCTGCATTGAGTGATTGGTCATCTGGCAGTGTGTGTGTGAGTGTTGATAACTGGTGCAAGGTACTGCTGCAGGCGGGTTAGTTGCAAATCTCTCAAATAAGTTAAATGAGTTTTGTGCCAGTAACATTATATACTGTGTTGATTTTGAACTATCTAGTTGTTTGGACTTTTATGTCATAGGATATTGGCTGAAAGACTGCATTTTTTTTGCTTTGGATGCTCAGATTCAGTCAGTACCACTCTTCAGATGAAACATAATCTGTTATGTGCCACCTAGAGGCCGACGTGCAATGAAATGTTATAACATTAATAACTCTAGCTGTACCGACTATGTTAGTGACATCATGTCGAATTTCATGAAGTTTGAACCTTTACACCAACATATATTGGCTCATTAGCTGAGAGTACACCACAAATTACATAGTGCCACCACCACCACCAATATGACACCTTACCATGGCAATGTTGTGAACTGTGGTGTAGTGATTGCTGAGGTATTGCCTAAAGGGAAGTTTAGGGAGAAAGTACATGTTCACCTTCAGACAAAAAGCTTATATATATATCAGCAGTGATCATGATAAAAGATAATAAACAAGTGGAATTACACATGGAAAATTAAAGTTTTCCATGTGGATTCCCCAACTACCATGCAGTTGTAATGTATTTGCATTAGTATTTTTTATCACAACCCACCAATGCAAATATCTAAGAAATGAATATGAAGAAAAGTCATTCCAAGTCACCCACCTCAAACACACCATGCACCCAAAGCACTCTACTGCCACATGTTATTTTGCAGTCAAAGACAGTTTTAGGGCTTGGCATAGGTGGCAGTGAACTGGCATGAATGAGGGAGGGTGAGAGTGAGTGAAAGAGAAAGACATTTTAAACCGGCCCATTACATTCATCATTAACATGGTAGAAAAATAGAACACTCCTGCTAGGCCTTCTCGCTACATTAATAAACATGGCCGTTTAGTCAGAAGCATTTGTAATACAACTGAGGGTAATAGTAAAAGTTTAATGACAAATGCCATCACGCACGAAGAGCACTGTGGTTCTGGCACTTCGGGGAGCAACATTGGATTTCTTTTTCTTAAATAGTGATGGTGGTTTGAGTACAGCCAGAACATTTTCTGGTGTCAGCACACTGCCAATCACAGTCATAGTAGCACTGAGTCTTTCCACCATGGCTTTTAAAAATGGTTCTCCCACTGAGAGTGTCATTCATAGTTGAGAGACCCTGTTGTCCAAAGATCTTATGAGGTTCTTCCATTTGGTTTAAAAACATGAATGAATACTGTTTTATTTATGATAAATTTATGATATAATATAAAATAGTAGCATAGGAAAAGTGGCCACAAAGTACATTTCAAAATGTGTAGGGACATAAATTAAAACTAAAATTTTTTAATGCACATTGTCATCATTCAGATGTACTTTAGATGTGTTTTCATTGCAGATGTGGTCACGCACACAGTGACGTATATCTCATCTCGCGACTATACTTTAGTCTTACTTAAAACTCTGAAAGTCTTACTTTAAACTCAGAGTGGATGATGCATCCATGCTCTATCCATCTCTGGGGGCCCTCACAAAGCATTCTTATCCAGGGGGTTCCTTGTAAGGCCCATGCACAGTATGCCTCTGACAGTCCCACAGCAGGCAATCCCATTTCTGACATCACATGCCACAAAGGGAGAGAGCAGTCACCCTGTTCAGCCTTAGGCAGCCAAGGTCTAGGGAATAAGGTGACAGCCAAAGGACCATGGTTAGTGACTGCTCTCTCACTTTTATACACGTCAATGTCTCTTTCCTCATTGCATTTCTGCTGTGTGGTTCATGCTTACTCTCCTCTGGTGGACAAGCTTTCCTTATATCTTTGTCATACAAAAATGCAGGCACTACCAAGATATGAAATCAGCTTGTGCTAAGAATTTTATAATCAAGTTAAATGAGAATTTCAGTGTACAGTACTTTGGGCATGTTAAAACATGATAATTGTTTGCTGAGGAGCAAAGCCACGCTAACCTGTTGTAATCTGAACTTTATAATAATAATAATAATAATAAAACTTTACTTGTATAGCACAGTTCATACATGCAATATGCAACTCAAAGTGCTTTACAGTTTGGCAGGGTTGTTGCAAGACAACATTTCTTGCGGTTCAGTGATGTCAGAGCACATAAATACAGAAGCAGACTGACTCTTGCATGAACACAGGTAGGCAGTCCTTGTAGGCCCTAGTCAGCAATCTTTGTAGTCCAGTGGCGTTAGAGCTATGCAACGCTCTGTTAATGTGGGCTCTTATGTGAACATAGGTCGGCAGTCTTTGCGGGCCAGGGGCACTACACGAGGAAAGTTCATTTAGGCGCAGTCGGTTGTTAGTGTCCCCAGGGAGCAACAGGGGTGAGGAAAAACTCCCTGTTTGTTTGATTTGCGTGATTTCAGGAAGAAACCTCAGGAATCAGTGAGTAAAACTCCCTGTTTTTCTAGGAAGAAACCTCAGGCAGAACCACGTCTCCCAGGGTAGCCCATCTGCCGGGGCTGGTAACGGGAAGTCGGTGACTGAGTAGTTAGGTGTAGGCTTGGTTGAATAGGTAGGTCTTTAGTTGTCGCTTGAAGATGTCGATGGATTCTGCTTTTCTGATGTGCTGTGGTAGGGCATTCCATCTCTTTGGGGCGTAGTATGAAAAGGCCGATTCCCCGATCCTTTTGGGTGGTGCGTCTGGAATCCTCAGGAGACCGGCATCAGCGGATCAGACCGCTTTTTAGCGTCTTTATTGAAAAGGCTGACCATCCTAGTGATCAGGGCATGGAAGAAGCTTGAACACATTGCTATTGCTATTTTTAAACAATTCTTCACCGTTTCTTAAGTGGTATAACGAGCTCTGACATTTAAAATCAGGAATTGAGAACTTTGTATGGTGGTTTATCAAAAAGTCTGTTTACACAGCCTGTCCCTTGTGGAAGATTCCAGTCACAGCTATGTTGTAGCTGTTCTACAAGTCGTTTGACGAATGGATATAACAGAAGCTGTTTAGTCACTTACCTGAATTGTTAACTGTAGTTGTAGTGACTGTGTTCAGAATATTGCAGGGATGGAGGAACACTAGAACTCGAACCAGAGTATAGTGCCATTAAAAAGGCATGCTACCACGACATAATCTCTGTTCTTCAGTATGTGGATGGGGGTCTTTACATCGATCTGCAACCATAGCCTGTATGTATTAGTCTGCAACACAACCAGGCAGTGTTGCAAAGTGGACTTGTGATGCAGAGGTAGCCTGTGAAAACTTTCAGGATTGTTTCCTTTCATTTTCTTGTCACAGCCAGGAAAGGCACACACAAGAACCATTTTCAGGCCTCTTCTCGCTGTGTCTTTTAATCTGTATGAGGACAATCTCTGCTGCAGCTGCACTACACATATCCCATCTGTTGTTGATGTGTACAGACTCCTCAAACTCCTGACAGAAACTGCTTTAGCTAAGTGTGTAGTTAGACAATTTGTTATACGGGGCTCTTCATTCTCTTGCCAATGACCAGATATTGTCAACAACAAAATGAAGTCCATCCATTTGAACTATCTCTCTTCCTATTTTGCCCATACTGTCAACATGGCGGCAAGCGGAAACTACCGAAAGGTACTACCTGTAAAAACAATGTTTTTCATAAACAGAGAACAGAGTTCTTAGTGTCGTGTTTTAAATGTCAATGCGCTTGTTATACTGCCAAGGAAGTGTGGAGCTAATTCTTCTTAATCTTTTTTAATGGTTTAAAAATAGCAATGTCTTTAAGTTTCCTCCCTGCCCTGATCAATAGCATGGTGAGCCTTTTCGATAAAAACAATTAAAAATGATAAAGTTCGGAATGCTAACCTAGTTGTGCACCTCAGCAAACATATTAACTCCTTATCATGTTTTAACAAATACAAATTTCATTTGACACAAAAATTGTCCTTTAATTTAGGTACAAGTAAAACATCAGAGGGCGTACTAAATTGTCTGACGTAATACATGCTGTAACCTCTGGAGAAATGTTGCCAGGCAACAAAATAATGGGCCCCTAATGTGTAGCCTATGATCATGCAGGTTGTCTGTTCATGATTTAGTTTTTTAATTGATAAAAAATGTGTTGCCTACAATTAGTGATAAAGTGCCCAAACTTCTGGTAATAACACTGTCAGTACTGTTCAAAATGTTTCCCTCTCTATCATTACCTTAACTCGAGGATCAGGTCAAGCTGTTTAAGACTTTCCAAAATAGGTAATGATTTGATTTGCATTTTGAGTACAACATGGCACCAGGAGCCCAGAATCAATATTTTAATAAAAAAGAACATAATGTGTTCTCAGACACTTGTCAGGCAGTGGTTAACCACTGGAAAATACTGGATGTTTAAATGTTTTTAAAAACTTACATTTTAATTAGCACATCAAATCATGAATCATAGCAATCGGATCATGAATTGAGGTAAAAAAAAAATCACCACGCCACTGGATTTGTTGAATAACAAAGGTCATATTATTAATTCATTACAGCAATAAATGATATGGTAAGGCATGACATATTCTGAAATAATAAACTGAGTGTAGCCTCCTGCCACGACCAAGTCGAGTGACTGAGTGCAGTGACAAGGAAGCAAAGTGAGGTAAACCTATCTGTTCCAAATGTTTGGTTGCCATGGCAGTGACAGTGCCAAATGAAGGACCACCAACACTTGCAAACATCAAAGACTTGAAGCCTGAGCATTAACAAAGTCAATCATGTGCAAAAATATGATGGTGTTATTGTCAACAAAAGCTACTGGTAATTGATATTAGGAAAATGTACGCTATGTCATAAAATTGCTCATTGTAAATCTTGCAAGACGATATGACATGCAATACATAAACAAATACTTGCATGTGCAGTCTTTCAACTTTGTGCTCACTACTTAACAGTTAGTAGCCTCTCCTGTAGAGAAGGATATGGAGCAGCAGGGCTCCATCTCCATCGTATGTCGATACTGCCATGTTGCATTATGTGGCCCACAGCGTTTAAAAATAGGCAAAGTTCAGTAGTGGGCAGAGATAGACACCATAGTTTCAGAAAGTGCAAGTACAACCACATACATATGAAATCACGTGTTTGAATTATATAGAATCAGCACATGGCAGGACTTTACATTGTCTGAAGATGTCAGGATAGAAATCTTATGTTGTCTGTATGTTTTTTATTTCTCATCTCTCAATTCTCATCTCTTTAAAAAGCAGAGCAAACATGGTTATAGTTACAGTCATAGTTACAGATATTTTCCATATTTCAATGTCACTGGCTTCCACTCCATCCATCCTAAGTAAACCCTTCAAAGGTTGTCACTTTACATGTACTCACCTTGAAGTCATAACAAACAGCATATGACATGGCCATAGCTCTTTTACCAACAGCTGTGACCAGGGACTCTTTTTAAGTGCAGCGTTTATGTGCTTTGGGTCATCAGTTAGAGACTACAGTCTATTCACTGACATTCAATATGTAGTATGACAGATGTGATGTAACTGAAAGATTTTGAGGGAACTCATTTCCATACACATTTTAATAGTCAATGTGCATGCATGCATTTTTCTTTTGTTCTCCAACAAAAGTTACACTGACTTACCTCTAGCACTCTAGTAATAGTCACAATTGCCCCCGTGTCGATGTCAAGACAATGGCCAAACAGACAGAATGCCAATATTTGGCATTACGGCATAAAACAGATGACAGTGATGATTAAGTCACAGTTCGATGCTGACATGCTCATGGCAGCAACAGTAAGCATATGACAGCATGGGAAGCAACCACACTGAAAAGCTATGTATGTCAAAAGATCTGAGATTAAACACATTGTTTACAATACTAACCATTTCTTCCATAATTCATCTGTAAACATAAACAAAATAAACTTCATAATATAATAAATACTGAATATACTGCCCAACCTCTATTTTTATCAATAAACTAGTCACATTTTACCCTGCACTACATGGCCTCAAAGAGTGAAATGGCAGGCATGTGTGGTAAAATTACATTTGTGAGTGTTACAACACAACAGACAAAAAGTGTCACAACCACGGAGGAAACTGTAGAAGCCAGATAGTTGATCATGTTCTTTTCCATTACTGATAAGAAGAATAGAATAATAAGAATATGAAAATACGAATGATGTAAAACTAAAATCATCCAGAAATTGCCTGAATAACACAAATCGTGAACCTCTGATGAAAGAAAATGTTGAATAAATGATCGCTGTGTTACTGATGTTTTACTTGATGATAATATCTATGAAGAACATCTTAGTGGTTCAGTGAGTGTATAAAAAATGATGCTGCTTTTTTCTGGAGGTGTTGTACATGTGAGAGAAATATACCTGGTAAGGTGGGTTGTAGGCCTGTATGTGAACAATATTGGTAAAATTCTTCTTCTTAAAAGTCTTGTAAGAACATTTCTCTTCTCATAAAAAAGTCCATCTGTGCACCTCAAATGTGAATGCATGAAACTCAGGACTTGAGTGATGAAATGTTTAAGTGGCAGAGAGTGTATGCGCGCGTGTGTGTGTGTGTGTGTGTGTGTGTGTGTGTGTGTGTGTATGTGTGGTGGGGATGGGGGTCGGGGGGGGGGGGGGGGGGGGGGGGGGGGGGGGTGTGTGAGAGTATGTGTGTTTGAAACTTAAAGTATGTGAATGAGCGTTAAATTAAAAGTGTCAGGCCCAATCCTTAAAAATTAGAAGTGATACACAAAGAGAATATTGAAACTATTTATGGGCCCTATGGTGGTCTGACAGTCTGACAGGAAGTCTATTTTTTCAAGAGTTTGATATGCAAATATCAAATACAATTTTGTTTGTCTTTTTCCACTCTGTCATGTCAGATGCCTTTGTCTAAATTACACTTTATGTACACACAGATCAGTCTTGAAAATGAGACTCTTATTTCACCGGGATGACATGATTAAATAAAAAATTGTTTGATGAATGGCTTAATTTTTTATGGGTACAATTTTTAGATCTTAAAACTGATGAATCAACTGGCTGGCATATGTCCTAAGTCTTATGTAGAAACTGATGTCAAATTCCTCCTAAGGGAAGTATGTTTCCACATTACCCACAAATTCCATGGCACAAAGGGCTCTCACAGAAAACATGGAAAGTTCTGAATCAGGAGTTCGATTTAAAGACACCAGATCAGCTGTGCTGTAAGCTTTAGGATGGGCACCAACTGAGTAATTGCAAGCTTATGTTCATATTTTATGCAAAGCTTATGTTCATATATTTATGCTTGCTTGGTGGTTAAACTTGCAACAAACTCTTAGAAAGCCTGAGTTTAAAATGAGCTTGTTAAAAATGACTACCTAGTTAAAAATACCATATTCAATTCATACCATAGTCTATACAGATGAGATATAACAAAGACTGACGTACCAGCACAGAGTTGAGATTGAAACACGCAAGGAGCTGTGCACATCAGCAAGTGTGTGGGGGTGTAGATCAGCCCCGTAATGTTCCAGATGCATCTCTTAAAAACGTTTGTCCTAATGTTGTGTTTCCCTGCTGTGTTAATGTTTGCATGCATCTCTGTTATCATTTTGCTTTGTGTGTCTGTGTTTTGAATTTGTGAAATGGTATGTTTAGTGTGCTTGTTATTCATTGTGTTGTGTAAATACCCCACCCTTTCTACACATGCACTAACATTGCACAAACATTGATATTTTACACTATCAGTTTGTTTGAATGATAAACATATATGTTTATCCTGAAGTGTATTCTTATACAGAATACTTATACATAAGTGTATAGCATATACATAATGGAATATATACTGGTAACGTGGATACTAAATGATATATTTTTTTGCTTGACTGATTATGTCTGTCTGTATTACATATTTTAATTGCATTAATGGTCATGGGTGAACATCAGCATGATAATGAATACAAAAAAAAAGCATTACATATAACTTTATTAACACAAATGCAAGAACTGAGCATTCAATTTGACAAAGTATTAAAAAAAATAAAAAAACAGGACACAATGACAGTAATAGCTAGTAATTGGTCTTAATAATGAATCGTCATGAAAACAACAAAAGTAGGCAGTTAAAGCTGCAAAGTTGCACTGTGACTACAAAAAGATATTTATCACCAACTGACATACAATCATCACAACACAGAAGTACATTACTTTTCGACACCTACATACAATCCAGTGACTTCAAACAGAAACAAAGGCAAACTCAGATGCTATTTCTGTTTGTTTTGTTTTTTTTCATTAAAAAAAATAAAATAAAAATGATACTACAAGTAAAATCACATTACATTCACAATGGCAACTTTTGTAGTTTTACACAAAAAATCTAGGCTTTGTTTTAACAACAAAACACCAAAACATGAGTAATAAATTTCAAATAGTCTACATTCTGAAACGGTTATACTTTCATAATGTCTTAGAACATTCTATTTTAATTTACTCTAGCAGCTAAATACATGTGTATATACACATCTACAAAGATCCCCTATGAATCAATGGCCACATACTTCATGTACCAAAAGTAAAAAAAAGAGCACACAAAGGATACAAGGCAATTAACAACTGACACAACAAAGGCTGAGCTGAAAATGAAATGTGCTACAGGATTATTCCTAATTTTCTTGTCCCTCGTGTTTTGTGTAAGCTGTATATGTGTTAGAGATGTGTTAAAAAATGTACATCTGTTCAGCCATTGTCTACTTTGGTGCATCTCACAATTTTCAACACATGCCATGGTAAATTAAAATGTTAGGACTTGACAATGTATGCTTATTCTTATTGGTTATTTATTTATTCACAAAGCTCACTGGTGTAAGAGAAAATGAGTGTGTGTGTGTGTGTGTGTGTGTGTGTGTGTGTGTGTGTGTGTGTGTGTGTGTGTGTGTGTATGTGTGTGTGTATCTCTTCAGAAAACTATGGAGTTTTTTGTGCTTTCCTGCCAGGAGAACGGATCACAGGTGGACATCTCTCACCTGCAAGAAAATCTATTAATCCTGAACCCTTCCTGCCGGCTGAGGCGAGACAGCAGTGAGGAGGTCACGCAGGCCTCAGGACCCTTGTAAGGATCATAGGCTTAAATAATCAATGGCTATGGCTGCGAGGGTGAGAAACCCTGCAAGCTTTCAGCACCTCTGGCCACAGGCATCTGGGTGTCTGCAGCAGCATTCAGGGCACTGGGGCGATGACACAGACCAAAAAAAAAACACAAAAACTAATTTTTAAAAGTAAACACATCGAGAAGGACGAGGACAATCTGTTACTTCAGCCGTGTCACACTGCTGAGTTTCACAGAAGAGGAAATTGAACAGAAACTATGATGACAGCAAAAAAATACAGCTGGGACTTAGCTCAGTAGCCCTGTAAATGTTCCTTCTACAAGACCACAAGTAAATATTAAGATGTTTTTTCTTAAACAAAAAGTATGGAGATACATTGATGGAAAATGTTAAAATAATTGAATAATCCTTAGATGTGCCTTATACATTCAATAGTAACTCTAAAATTTTAACATGGTCTGACTGGAAGAAAAACACCACTACTTTCTCAATAATGTTCTTAGTTATGCTAAGGACTACCCGTAAGGGGGGTAAACATGACAGCTTTCTGGCTTTTCAGAGGCCCAGCCATCTGTCTGGACAGGGTTATGCTCATGTATTATTTTGTAGCTAGATCAAGCCTATTGTGATGCAAATACAATAAAATATTACAGAATTCTATTTCAGCTACAGTAAACTGCATGCTTAGACAAACAATCAGTTGTTGTCATAACATGGTCTCTGGGCTTATCTTTAACTGCTAGGATTTCAAGCTGAAATAATCAGATAATTCTGATTCTGATTCTGAACCAGGATTTAAATGGCCACTTCACTAACGTGTCTCACACGCCATATTCACCGTATGGATACTTGTAGACTTAAAATGGTTTCAAAATACTACTGCATCTGCAGACATGGTTTTTTTTTAAAGTACAGGACAATATGACCCATATGTCCTATATATAACAACTACTTCTTGTTTTATTCAACTTTTTCCAGGACAAAGGTTGTCAAAAGCTGTTCTAAAGATCTACCTATGTTTACAACAGTGAAAGACGGAAAGAGGATAACTCACTCTGCTACATTTTTTAACAGGTAGTCTAGCAATATACATTGTATTTTCTCTTGTCTTTTTTGTGCGCTTCAGTGCCACTCTTCGAAGGAGGAGAACGTTTGTTTTAGTAGACTACACAGAATATGTACAGAGAAGAAAAATAAGTTTGTTCCACAGAGATTGGACCATTGTCACCACTGGATAAGAGTGAGCAGACAGGAATAGCATGCTCCACTCCACCAAGTGACAAATAGCTTGTAATGCATTTAAGCCGATCCCATCGATTTATCGGGTTCTGGCCTGTATCCAGATGATGCATGCGCTTCCATTAATAGTCTCTTACAAGTTAAGCAGACCATGGTTTCCACTGGTAAGGCAGAAGTGACAGGCTAGCCAATGCTACTGCTATCCAGGGCAGACCTGTTGTGACAGTTGAAGGGCAGTCCATATTACTCAGAGCTAAACGTGGAGGTCTTTTCCCTCGGGGCCAACAGAGTATCTGAGGTCTGTTCACCAGGAGGTGAGAGAAAACATTTTAAGTGCAGGCAGAGATCACTTTTCCTGTTGGTGTGTGCAGTGATCAGTGTGTTGAACTGGAATAATAGCTGTTGCCAGCAGGTTAGTAAAAGTTAATGTTGAGCATATTGGCCTAGAGTGACCCTGTAGAAAATTAATCTTGGTGGTTTGTATGCAGAAACTTAATGCTCTAATGCTACATAGACACAGCATATTATGTCTGTAATTTCATTGTAAGCCATAAAGCCTTTGTCAAATGAACTGCAGGGTTTTTCAGTTAGATGTCAATCCCATAGTCTCTTGTGTAACACTAAGACCTCCCTTCACATTTCTTTGTATCCTCAGTGTGACAACAACCCACTTAGTTACACATGCTAGAGTGAAGAATAATGAACTTGCCTGTAGTTTGCAAAAAAAAAAGCAAGTGCACATGAATGATGGCGCTAAGTGCTCCAAGCTAACAGCTACTATTGAAACCTGCCAGAGCACAAGGCCATTTACATTTAGAGGTTGCAGTATAGGAATGCTTACAGTAAGAGAGAGAGAGAGAGAGAGAGAGAGAGAGAGAGAGAGAGAGAGAGAGAGAGAGATCACATCAATTTTCCAAAACAGATGCACTGCTAGTGAGGACATCAGAAGGTTTATGTCAGTTGACAAAAGAACTTGTCTTATGTGAAAAGGAAACGATGAATGGCAGTATAACTGATTGAGAGTAACAAAAGTGGTTGTGTAAAAGAAAACATCAATACCAGAGACAGTGTGTTTTTAAAAGGACAATGGTGGAAAGAATCTCCTGAATGCCAACCAACTGAGCAAAACGGCCGCCTGTCATATCCTAAGACAGATGATGTGTTCTTATTATCCACCCACTCACTCAGTATAGACCCTTTCAACCAAAGATGCTAGAGTAGCGCTCTACAATTCATAGTGAAAGCAAGAACAATGCCTGAACATTCTATTTTTTTTCCCCATACTACTTCATAAAGTTGGGCATGTTAACACTAAAACCCTGTGGGAGCAGCTATGACGCTAATAATGAAACTCTCTTGAAATGGTCTGTATACACATATGTAGTTAGCCCACACTATGTAGGCAAATAGACAGTAACACTAGAATTGCAATGTTACAGTTGTATGTCCCTGTACAGATGTTAATGTTTGATTTACAAACATTGGAATGGTGAGGCATGCAAAACAAGGAAATTAAATAAACTATAAAGAACATGTTTGAAAAATGATATGAAACTGGCATATGATTATTAGCAATGAAATCTTGATATCACCATAAACATGTTTTTTAAGCCATGATAACCTAAGCATGAAGATATAATCTTATTTTAAGGTGTTTATAATTAAATATTCCAAATTGCCTTTGAGACAACACACTGAAAATCACAAATTAAAGGTGAGGTTCCTAAGATATTATGTAGCTTTAGACTTTGGCCTCTACACTCCTAATTATAATAAGTTCCTCTCTGAGTCCAACTGGAAGTTGGCATCCAGTTAGAAAAACTGTACAGAAGGCGTTGCTGAAACATTTTGTGTTCAGATATGGTGGAGGTCAACATGGTCTTGACCTTTGATATCTGATCTATAAAATCTAGCCAGTTGATTTTTTTAAGCAGAAGTGAAAGCTCCTCCCAACCCTGTAGAATGTTTTTTAAATCTGAAATATCACATTCACAAGAATAGAAAAGTTAGTCCCTGTGACTTTAATTAATGGGCATTTTTGACATATCATTAAAAAATTGGGACATACAGACGAACAACCCAAAGACATAATGCATCCAGCTGTAGCTGTCACTAGTGGGGAGGTTAGTACACTATTACATTACTGTATGCTTGGCTCCCTTGCCATGAGCAACTGCTCCACTCAAAGCCTGCAACAGAATATCTACTGCTTGAGCAGCTACTACTGCAGGTTATTATTAATATGTCACATATGACAGTACTGACAGTAGATGAGGCAGTAGATGAGGCTAAATCACACTCATCGTTAATACCACTGCAAAAGATCAGGCCAAATGTTCCCTTTGAGGCAAAGAGCAAATACCAATTTTGTGAACTAAAAAAAACCAAAATAAAACAAAACATAAAATTGGCAATTAAGACTGCTTCCAAGGGGCATCTTGCGGGGGAAACATTGTAAAACAGGATTTAATAAGCACAGGGCTTCTGGCAGCTCTGATTGAAGGACACTTTGTAATCTACAAGACCTCTTTTTTTACTTATCAACAGAAGTATTCAGGAAAGGGTCATATTTGTTTGCTATTAAAATCAGTTTAACACGCTCTTAATGGACTCTTTGGGGTTGTGGATAAGCTGCGATTCAGCATTCATGTAACAGTTCAACTGCATAAATATTTCTGTCTGGAGGACCATTATGGCCTGATCCTGATTGGTGAAAATGAAACATAAACTGGTGTAACATCTGGAAATAACAGACAATGGTCTCTGAACTCCTACATCTACTTCATCCTAGTATCAAAGAAACAAACTCAGTGAAGGTACATGTAAGGAATGTCTTGCCAATGGTTCCTGCTTGTTCACCCTTCTCCTTTTTCTTAGCCAAGCTGCAGTAGCTGGTTGTTGTTATGTGTCATGGCTTACAACAGAGGGCACTGAATCCAGTGACTGTATATAATTGTATATAGTCATTTATTGAATCACTTTCCTGAAACGATTTGCTAACTTTGTGTTTCAGGCTACAGACCTTTATTCTGAATGGATATCGGCCAACATCTTCACTTTTATCTATGCTCTGCTCTTTCTGACGACTGCTCCTCACTTACACTGTCAGGGCTACATTTTCTACCAAAATTTCTCAAGACCAAATCAGCATATAATACACATTAACCTATACACCTCTGTAATACGCCTAGACCACCTCTTTGGTTATTAGTTGAGAAAATATTTTCAATGGTGGTAAGTTACCCTGTGTTGTCTATGGTTTGATTTGTGCATTTGTGTATTGTAGCTAAGTAAGTTATGTTAGGGGAGATCCTCACTGACTATGATAAAGTGCTGCCACTAAAAATAGTAGGAAAAAGAAGGAAAAATAAGTAATGCACTGAAAGACTTGCTTTGTGCTGTGCAGGGCTGTTTTATGTTATGAAGCTACTTCTTGACCAGCACACACCAAAACAAGTATAGATTAGTAATCAGCTAAAGTAACCTATGCAAATGCATTTATTATGTGTCATTTACACATGTATTTGGAGGATAAAATCAGTAATGCTGTATATAAAGACTAGCTGTTTGCATTTCTGACAAGGTAGTCACAAAATACTGCTGGCAAAGCCAAACTTTGAAAACAATCTTGACAAGCAGGACAAGCACAACACAACTCAATGTAAGTCAATAAAAACCCATAAAAACAATTTAAGCAATTAAAAGGTATGAACATATTATACATGTTATGATATATTTTGATTAGATCTAAAATTGCACTATGATATTAAGTAGTTATCCTGCCCAGTGCAAGGAACATGTCCTTCTTGAACACTAGTACTGAACCACCAATGCCTTCATGATACAAAGCTGTTTTTGGATACCCACGCTTAGTCTTGAAGCCTTAGCCTTTAAAAAGGACATGACACCCTGTAGATTCCAGTGAAACTAATCTATCCTCAGCTCACTTTCCTTACGAAAACTCCTCCTCCTGCTGGACGGTGGGAGGGGAGTAAATCACCGCCCTCCCTGCTGCGCTGTCCCCGGCGCAGCCGTTGTTGGCATGCCGAGAGGGTGGTGCGCACTTGCGGCCGATCTGCTTGGCTTCGCCCGACTCGCACATAACCACCATGCTGGTCTCCATGCGGGAGAGCGTGTACATGCTGCTCTGGCGGGTGGGGTGCAGGCGCGTGGCACGCAGCTCAAGCTCATCGTAGCTGGACACGCGCACAAATGGGCACCAGCTGAAGGCTCTCTTAAAGCCAGCACGAAACCTGCATAAAACAGCGTGATGGGAGGAGTGGTGAGACAGTCAGACTCTCACCCGGCAGATCTCACAGAGAATCTGTGAGAATCTACACAGGCTATTTCTACAGATCAGCACTTAATTCATGTACATGCATATCTAGTATGTGGGTCACATAGATAAATACCTATGATTCACACAAATAGATGTACATTCTCTACTTTTTGTAAACAGATAGTCAAGTCTATTTGTATTATTAACTTCTTAAGGTTGGGTTATACTCAACAGAATAGCCATTGCCTGCTTGACCAGTGCCATCATCATCGAGGCACAATTTGTACCATTTTGTACTCACACACAGCTCAAGCTCAGGTCACAGGGCACCTAGAGCAGTAGACAGATACTGCAACCAAGGCAAACAATAACAACAGCGAGGAAGAGGAGCTGAATGCACTGATAAGCACAATGCACAATGAAATACACAGTGTGATGGACTGTAGAAAAACAATTCATTTGTTCATTCTACAGGACTTCCTACACGTTTATGGGATGTAGCTGTGTGTGTTATTGCTTGTTGTTAGTAATGGTAAAGTGTCTAATGTTTTAATCTGGAAGAGATGTTATGTGTAAAGTTCTGACAGAAGGATGGTATTATTTGCATGATAGCAGACTATATATATATAAATTCATACATTAAGAAAACAAAGAGTCTAGTGCCATAAATATCAGGAAATAAAACACTTAATCATGCAGATTAACAAAAACAGGCATAAGGTAATCTATGAATAGATTTACATATGGTGAATGCTCCTGCCTGCTGTTTTTCTACTGTTTCCCCATCAGCCCAGATGTGCTTTGCGCAACCTAGTGACAGAAAAATAGTGGTGTGCTCCCAGGCAAAATGACACTACGAACGGGATGTGCTCACGTGAAAGGCACCTCATTTTGATGTCGACAGCCAGGCATGCAGTAGCCAGCATTTTGAGTATAACCCAGCCTTCACACAATCTGTCCAACACACACACACGTACACACTGAACTATCAGTCCTCTGAAAACACAGATGATTGTTCATTTAGATGGAATGTGTTGATTGCAGTGTCAGCCACAATCAGAGCGGATTCATGAGAGCCCCTGCTGCTCCGAAATAATGACCTCAAACACCGCCACAGTCTCTCTCTCTCTTGCACATTACTTAAATCGAGTGCCCATACGGCCCTATAAGCAGAAGCAGAACACGCTCCATATCTGGAACTATTTTTGTTGCAGCCTTCAGGTGGATATAAGGTAGTCTTGTCCAATTAGCAACCATAGCACTGACAAACACACTTTCTTTCTCTCTCTCTCTCTCTCTCTCTCTCTCTCTCTCTCTCTCTGTCTGTCTGTCTCTGACATAATGATACTCTTTCTCGAGACCCCCCCCAACCACACACACACACACACACACACACTCAGTCTCTTAACCAACTGATTCACCTGTTCACTTTAATATTAGTCTGTCTAATAGTCTTTCTCTTTTAAAAATGTATGGGCTGTCCACTGGTATTTCACACAGGGGCAGGTCAAACATGCAGAAAGGGTTATGTCTCATTATAAAACCAATTCAGCGCATTCTTGAAACATGAGCAACCTATTTACCTTGAAATCCTTGATGAATTTTAATGTATTCTGCGTGAGTGGCTGAGAGCCAGATAATATCCATTCCCAAGCTGTTTGTCTATTAGTATGTCTATTGTTGCCCAGCATGGGCAAAAGGCAGTGCAACAATAGCAGAATTACACAGGGTTAGAGCAGTAATATATTTCATACAACTCAAACATTGCACGCTCATTAGATGATAATGAGCACTCACAGTATTTCACAATAATGCACTTAATAGGGCCTCTGAATACATTTCATACACAGCTCAAAGACATTCCCCATGTAGCTCAAAAGTAGTACTAAGCACCATTCATGGTAAAAGCACCCAGTGTAGTTATTTTATTTCACTCCATACCTCTGCACTTTAGGTTAAAAACAGATCAACTTTTACAGTAGCACTGGTCTTATAATAGGTTGATGATAAGGACCTTCTTTTTAATGAGCCAATTTATTGTGTTTACACGAGTTGCTTATATAATATTCCATTTCAATTCCCATTTACATACTTAAGACTACAGTAGGATTAGTGCCAAATGACAGATTCACATTATGTTTGTTATTATGCAGATGACTTTGTAAATCATTTTGTCATAATAAAAATATGGGAAAGAAGTGGTCATTTGTGTTATTGTGTTTGTCTTGTGACCTTAACTGCTGCTTTTCTGAATCTTTATATATATAGAATATATTTTCTTGTCCAAATGTATATGCACTTCCAAAATCTTTGTCATGTTCACATTCTTTAACATTTAAAATACTAAGTTTCACCTTTCTCTCAAAAGTCTGACTTCTTACTTACTCCATTTTGTTTTGAACATGACCCATCAAATAGTTGGCATCAGTCAAAAAATGTTGCAAGATGCTACGGTACAAAATTTCTACTTTCACATTTATTGCAAATTGTGTTTACATGGCTACATAATGTTAATAATAATAAGATTTTAAATTAATAGTATGTGTATATGTGCCTTACCTGCTGTTAAGGCAGCAATATATGATGGGGTTGTACATGGTGGAACTCATGGCCAGCCACATTACCGACAGATACACCTGCTGGATGTACTTCGACCGAGTGACTGGCCTGTGGAGACCAGTAACCAGGAAGTAGATGTGGTACGGCAGCCAGCAGATGGCAAAAGTCACCACCACAATGATCATCATCTTCACCACCTACATCCAGGACAGAAGTATGGACATGAAGAAGTTAAATATTTTGAAAAAGCGTGTGGGTGTGTTTTTGTATGTTGCAGACACTTTTCTCAAAAGCCATATAAAACACTATAAACAACCAAATTATAAAAAAATATATGCTCAGCTAACTTAGAAAACCAAACTATTTATGATATATGGAGATATAATCAAATTGTGACACAGACTCATGATAGAGGCCAATAAACAGTTATCCAGAAATCAGTTTATAAAATAAATGCGCAGTGATTAATCAACTGAGTATAAACTAAAAAGCTAATTTTTAAATGTTTTCAGAACAATGAGTAATTCTATCTAAACGGTTTTACCATTGAGGCAGTAAAAAAGAAAACAGTCAAGACTGACAAGTGCTCATTGCATGACCAAAGTGGTCCTGATAGAGTATAAAGGGTTGTACGCAGGGGGGCTCGGAGATTCCATAAAAATGATAAGACATCCGATCACAGAGATTAAAAAAGCAACAGGTGTACACAACCAAACCTGGGTCCAATGTACACATGTGCAGACATACCCTGGTGACAAAATCATTCCCACAGAATCAAACACGCTGAATAAATTCCCATCCCTTCCACATTTCTACCCTTCAGGTCAAATAACGCACAGAGTTGTGTCTGTTACACTAAGTAGCTTTGTCACTGTGCTTCTGAATGTCCCCAGCACTTCTGCCACATATCCCCACCACAGTAATGAAGATAAGTGCATTCTGCCTCTCTCTCTCTCTCCATCTCTTCTTTACATGAATCCCAGTCTATTGAATAAAATCAATAATCCTCTCAGTCAAGTGTCATTAAAAACGATGCAAGGCAAAGGGTTAAAACAAAGCTTGAACTGTCCACTGTGTAACCTATCGATGTGCTTTAAAGCTGATTAAAATGAATGCTAAAACAACTGGACAGGAAGTGTTTTTTTAGATCATTTTAGAATAGATCTTTTTAACATTGATCAGAATGAATTTTAGTGGTTCTGTTTTTTAATCATTCTGCTAGGTAGTCCTGTAGATTAGATGTTGCTGAGTGCATGACAAGAGAAAACAAGATTTAGCTGTTAAGCTCAACATCTTTAAGGTACTGGAGGGTTTAGAGATTTCAAATGCCTTGCGTAGCTGCTCATTGTGGTCCCTCATATTTACACATGCTAATAGGATTGCAAATGATGTATCAAATTCACTTTTAGCCTACAGAGTAGCTGCAAATGATATTATTACACCATATTTGCATTTACAAGAATTGATGCCACTGGGACAAATAGTTCCTAAGGTTTCCTCAAACATGTTTCCATACTTTAGTTAGCCCATTGAATTAGCCTATGCTTTGAATCTCTTACCATCTTGAATGCATCTACCTAACCTTGAGCCTATATGTGCAGATATTACACAACTGAATACATACTTTGCTGTGCTCATTACATGCATTCACATACATTCATGAAGCAGTCTCCTGATGGAAACGTTTAACAAAGACCTTAGTGCAGACTCTGTTATTTGTCAAAACTGGCTGCCAAACATCTCCTGTGAACCTATGATTCAGTGCCAGAGTCATTTTTAAACAAAAATGTTACTTTTCTGCCAGCTGTTTCTAAAGTGAGTCATCATGTTCTTGGTCAGCCTTGCACTGAAAACATGTCATGGCCAAAGCTTCCCCAAAAAACAAAAAAACAAAAAAAAATCAAGGTGACCGGCTTGATGTTTGGTAAAGCTGGGGAGGAGAACTGACAGATAAAGGCGATGGGCTGGTGATGGTGGGGGGGATGGGGGACGGGGGTCAGGGGTGGCTAGACTGGCTCTATGCTTGCACATCACGCGCATCTCCACTCTGCCACAATGGCATCTTTCTACCTTTCTTTCACTTCGTAACTCAGTGGGTAAATATGTGAGCTGGCTGAATGGATGATTCCCTGCATACAAACAAGAAGAGGGAAGACGCTAGAGAGATAGCGCCAGAAGGGCTGAGAGAGAGAGAGAGGAAGAGAGAGGAAAATGGAGGTGTGGAAGGGAAAAAAGAATGGGAAAAGAGAGAGAGAGAGAAGATAAAAGTGGATTGAACAAAGACACCCTCTTTCATTTCCACTTATCTCTCCAACTCTTTTGTTACTGCAGAGGGAGAGGCTGGTCGTGCAATGATGGATATAGATCTCCTCTTTATGGTACGGGCTGTGAGGAGAGCAGGTGTGATGTCAAGGAAAAAGTGAAGAAAAAAAGACCATTCAAGGATATATGCCAACTAAAACCTATTTGCTGTGTCCTTTGTCCAAGGCTTGGATGAGCAGACCCAAAGTAATTTGGCTCAAGAGCTATGAGACAATAACTTTATGCAAATCTAAAAATCCCCTGAGGATAAAGAAATATTAGCTCCATGTACACATGAAATTCTGTCTATACTTCACAACTGATTTTACATGTGCACTGGGTGCTGTTTGTGTGTTTTGTTGTTTGTTAATCATTAAAACTATATCTGTGTTAGGCTATGTAAATGCATAAGAAAATCAACTGTAAATAAATTGTTGTATATTATTTTTATTATTATTTTCTAAAATAATAATCTTTTCTTTTATCACCATTCCATGTCAATAGCAAAAAAAAAGTCATTCAACTGTCCATTTTTACTCGGTTTTACTCATCAACTGGCTATTGAAATATCTGTGGAAACATATCTGCCTTTTCATCAGAGTAGACAAGTAACAAAGGACAGCACTGTGCAGAACACCTCTGTTTGCCTGCTGGAAACAATTCACAGGAGGCTGTTAATGGTGGCAAGGAGACAGGACACATGCTGCTGCCCAGAGCACGAACAATGAGACTGTCTGACTTTTCTGTCTGTCTGGAAGTCATCACAACACGCTGAGAGGCAGTGGATGTTGTTTACTTCTCCACTGCCCTCTCTTTGTTGACCTGCATTATTTGGTGTTTATGACAATGCAATACAATACAATATAATGTATATCTAGGAGACAAACCTTTTACTACAGTCTCCGTTTAACGGAGCTTGTCTTGACCGCATCTAAACCACTTGTCTGTTAAAAGAGGAAGATGTACTGTAAATAAATGAGAGGGTTGGGTCCTGTGTGGGGTGGCAAGAGTTGGAGCTTTGCTGACAGTTCCAATCTTTTTGAGTGAGGGCTAGCTGTAAAATGTGTTGTTTGTAGTAGGTAATTGCACAGTTTGTTAAATATTTTTGGCTTTATCCCACATGCAAACAGTGCGTAAAAAATGTAAGCCTTGCTGTCACATTAATAAATATTTAGACTAATGTTTGATTGTGACAAGACACAGGAGGGTGAAGCTTTCCGGTAGGCTGTGTATTCCAAAGGGATTGAACTCTATATATGGTAGATTAGGGGGGAAGGCTGTGTCCTTAAGTGAAGTAAACACAGCTAATCGGTACTGACATCACCAATTTGTGTGCCAGCAGTAAACTGCTCTTTGCCATGCAGTGTGTCTGGGCCTCAGACGGATGCTGGCTCTGGGACATGCAGACAGTATAACCCTTGATATTTACTGACTGTGGGACATGGTCAGGCATGGCAAGTGCTGGGTATATTAAATCAAATGGTTAAAATACATGGACAAGGCAAGGAAAGGCAAGCTTATTTATACAGCACATTTCATACACATCCTGGAAACTCAGTGTACATGGTAAGACCAAAGCTTTATACAGCACAGGCACAGCTGTTCATGCGTTAGTATGTATAGTGTGTTTGGTTCCTGGGAATTGCTACTGAATACATTCTGATAAAATGAGAGTTTCATTAATTTCATGCTTCAGCAAATCATGGCTAATTACATTACGCCCCAACAGTATTGTAAAGACTATGCAAGATATTAGCACTATTTAGATAAAAAGGAAATGGTTCTCAGTTAATATATTTATAGACCTTAAAAAAACAGCTGATAGTCACTTCAGGAATATCCCTAAAAACAGACATTGTTGATGTCAGTCTTTATATCCTGATGATTTAACATTCCTAAGTACTGAATGTGTTCAGCAGAGCTTCATGAGCTTGGGGCAATGCTGTTGGTGAAGTTTTAATTATTTATTTATTTCTTACCAATTCCCACTACAGGAGCATGCTAATTATTCAGACTTACCTATGTGAAGGTGTTCTGTGTCATTTGGTAGATTAATATGCTTGTCAACCGTGTGGGTATTGTTGATAGTCACGTTAATCATCATAGAGAAAGCAAGAGAGAGCTGTCTAGCTCTGCATAATTCATCGTTGAAATAAAGCAACATAGTGGATATGGAGCTCAGTTTGTTCTTCACTTGTGCTCAGGTCTCCGACCTTCTCCATTTCAAAAGCATTTTATCAGCCACAACACACAACAGCCCACTACGTTTTCTAAACTTTTACATCCATGGTACTTTTATTTTTAAATGAAAATGATTCAGGATGTCAAATATCACTCGTGGTTGCAGACAGAGTAGCTATGGCCTCTTTAAACTGAGCAGTAGTACTACTGGTATTGTTATGCTCTTCTTCTTAACAGTGGTTATTTGAACACCAAGAGCATATCATCAGAAAATGTTACATCTGCATCCATTACTAAAATACTCCAGTAGTGCTCAAGCTTTGGAATCATTGTGCACTGTTTTATCTGTGGAGCTGTGCAGTTTCCTGGTTATAATTACAAATAGTGATTGATGGACAAAAATCGACAGTAGTTCATCAACTGACTTACTGAAATACTTCATAGATCTTGAAATCAATAATTTTTGCAGCATCACTCAATACTGTCTGACCGTAAATTATTTTTAAATACACGTCCTCCTCCATTCTCATTAGTTTGACATGTCCTTTTAAAATTGAAATGAAGTTGTGCTATTCCATTGAGAACTGAAACACCCACACATTTCACCACCTTTCAGTAAGAAACGGAAAATCAGTAGTTGGAAAGTATAATATCATGAAGTATAATGCTTTGGCCAGAAATCTGATACCAATTAAGCCTCCCTTTGTACAAATGGCTCAGTGGGTCAACCTCAAGATTGCTCTGATAGAGGTAATAGATTAGGCTGGTCTGCTCCGTAATCTAAATGCACTCATTTCTAATCAAGGCAAGAAAAAAAAAGCACACTGGACGTATATTGGGTCCCAGCATCCTTGGAACAGCTGTCAGCACCATCTCCACATTGTCAGGGACCCTGAGAACATCACAAAATGCTATCCATATTGTAAACCCAGCTGTTGCCATCAGCAGAACTCACTGAACATTCTGTGCTCTAAGCTTCAAGAGAAGATGAAGGACAAACTTAGGAGTAATATTTCCCTGGCATATTTTTTTTAAACAAATCACCTTCTGCCACTACATTACAAAAGATCAATGGCTGACAATAATAATGATTGTCTCAACGGTGAAATATTTAACAGAGAATAATAATGATTGTCTCAACGGAGAAATATTTAAGAAGAAAAATTGGCCAAGACTAATCAAATGCAATATCAGTCCATCAAAATCGAATGTGTTGTTGCCATATAAACTACTTTGGCAACTCAACGCATTTCCTGACAATGAGGAACGGAAATCGGATTATCTGAGAAACAAACAACTGCTTCGGAACCATTAATAAGAGCATGACTAAAATATGTGGGAAAACTGATTGAGTTGCTTTGAATAATATTTCATTTGGGTCCATTAGAGCTATTAGGGATGTCTAATGTGTGAAATGTTTTCATATGGAATCCTCTCTGGGGGACTATCAGAGTGACTATTAAAAACAAAAAGACAGCTAAAAGAAACTACAGCTGATAACAGAATAGTTCATGGCCTTTTCCGCCTCTTTTTCTGATTCCAGAGTAAAGATATTCTATAGAAAATATACATTGCTCTCTCTCTCTCTCTCTCTCTCTCTCTCTCTCTCTCACACACACACACCTCTCTTACCCTCTCTCTTTTTCCAGTCAGCACAAAGGCTATGATTACCTTAGCTGTACTTGAAGACCTCACAAGAGGCATGCAGGCATGCTCTGATGATTTCGATTTCAATGTCTATAGCCCTGTGAGAGAGAGCCGCTACCTAAAGTCAGAACATCATGTTTCGAACGACACTTGTCTTTTTTTTCCAGTAACAAGAGAAATGCTTTCTCTCTCAAAGCTAACCCAAAGTGACTGGTGTCCTTCTCAATGTCAGACTTCTAATAGAAAGCACATTGGACATTTTTGCAAATGTAATAAGGGGCGATGCTGATATTCTGTCACACTGATAATAATGGTGCATCTTTTTTACTGAGCTGACACAACGTGCAATTTATTCTGCAATTATGTTGGTGCTAAGGGCCCACAGTGTCCGAAGCTGCTACACGCACAAGTGCACACAGGCACATACACACACATTCTCTCTCATCATATTCATATCCCACATTTTAACTATTTTTAAACAAAACAAAAGCTTTTGCAACAGCAAATATCCTGGCCAAGATTAAAATGTGCTTATGTTTTTATTGTGCCTATCGTAGGGGGCCTTAAAAATCCTGATGCTCAATATGAAACCATCATTTTTGCACAGTAGATATACAACCAATCACAAAAGTTGAAGGGAATTGTAATAAAAACACAGTTAGTGTAAGAAATACCTTAGTCAACTATCCATGGGGAAATGAACACCATGCATGGACACTGTAATGGCCGTAAATTTTCACCTACCTTATACCAATCCTCTCCTAGGAACACCTAGGAAACCTCCACAACTACAACCCCATCCCCCTAGCTCACCCAATATATACCCATACAACCCCCCCCCCCCCCCCCCCCCCCCCCGCCCCCACACACACACACCAAACCACCTGTGTTAAGAGCATTGGCAGAAGGATTATATGGCAGGACTTTTCTCAAGCTGGTTTGTCGACCTCTGCCACACACACACATACACACACGCGCGCACACACACACACACACACACACACACACACACACACACACACACACACACACACACACACCCACACACACACACACACACACACACACACACACACACACACAAACACACTCACACAGAGGAGAAAAGCAGAAATCCTCTCCGTGTCCAATCTTCCCCCTGAATCCTGAGGGGGACTCAGGTGTAGCTGACACACAAAGTGAGGTGAGAGGTGAAAGATCTGGTCATTACAGCCGACTCTGGGTGACTATCAGTTACTGAGCATACCCACTCAGAGTCCCCCAGAGCCCAGCAGCACACTCCAGCCATATTTCCTGCCCTCACACCACCACTTATCGTGGGCTTGAGTGCAAAAGAGGCTTGGGCCATGTAATCACTTAAAATGGCTTTGCAACCTTGTTAAGTCAGTACCATTTGAAATGCATTACATGTTCTGTCTTGTCATCGACTTACAGTAGCAAGGGTTGTAGAGGATATTTACATTACATTTACATTATTTACATTACAAAAAAATGAACCTTTAATGGGACACTTTCACTGCTAATAGGAGACAAAAAAGCACTAGACCCTCAGCATATGCTCTTTACCTCTGCCAAGGAGATTATGTTTTGCCGCCGTTCATCTGTGTATTTGTTTGTTTGTCTGTGTGCTTGTTACCAAAATAACTCCAAAAGTTATAAACATATCGTTCTGAAATTGTTACAGTATGTCGGTATTGTCACTGCTTCGAGGTGATTCTTTTTTGGTGAAAATTGGTTCATTGGTCACAAAAAAAAAGGAAAAATAACATGGGAAATCTCAATGGCAAAATAAACAAGGGGTGAATTGAACTGCTTCGCGGAGGTCTGCGCTCTTTGAGTGCTTTTCTAGTCTGTGAATGTAATGGTTTTGGCACACAAGACTGAAAAAATGCTTTCCAACAGTTCACAAACCCATTTAATGGGTTCAGGAAATCAAAGCTTAATGGAAAAGACATGGCAGTTAATACACTAACATTACTCCCCCCTGCCATTAAACTCCAACTCTTTAACTACTCAGTGACCTTTTCAGATGCTTAGCACAGAAGCGAAAACATTCTCTTGGAAAAAATGGTGGATATCCGGAGTGGAGAAGACAACGCTCTTACACTAATTAGCCTGTGCTTATGTGACCGCCTGACAGAGATGCCTGGCCTAACCCCTACAGGGAGAACAGGATCAGTCAAGGTGAATAAAGCAGCTGGGCTGGCTGATCGAGTCTGGCGCTGCCATTCCCTCCGACCTAATGAGGGATATTAGTTCTACCGCTTAGGCTTCCTGACAGGCTGGGAGCACTGGCTTTGAAGTAAAGTATGGCTGAGGAGGAGGCATATTGGTTCTGTGTATGGAGCTATTACAGCATATAATGGCAATAGCGGTGTTTATGCTTACTTAGGAACTGCGTTTTGTAGAGGAGGCGAGAGGTGACAAACACTGGATAAAAACCTGCTAACATTCTTGATTTAATCAGAGAAGTACTAACTGCACATTAATAGTTTTAATTATCTGGACTGAGTGGTGGTATGAGAGCAATTTGTTCCAGTGACACAGACTGAGGTCTGGCTGATAAGAGCTTTTCTGCTTTTCCGCTCTAATGCTTAAATAGGCTGAAGGAAATAAATTCTCTTGCAGTTGATGAATTACACGCAGAGAACATAAGACCCTGCTGGGTGTTTGGGTCTTTAAAGACGGCGTGGAGCATTAAGAGGCTCCACCAGACAACGAATAGCAATAGCAGTAGGGGTTGGTGGTATAAACAGCAGGAGACATAAACAATATAAATCTGTTTTTAAAACTGAGAACTGGCAAGGTAGTGTTTTTTGTTCAATTGCAGTTTTGCAAAATAAACTAAACTGCTACAAAAAGACACTCAATACCATCACAAAATGTGCAGACAGCAGTTAAAAAATACACCTTCCTGCCACAGTGCATTTGCTATAAAACATGCATCCATCCCATTCATTAAGAGTTATATTGAAATGTATATAAAATGTAATGTACTGTAATATACACCATTAAAGTTTATGCTTCAAAGCATGCTGCAATATGAACATTTGGCCATAGCTCCCAGTTGTAAGTAGTAGCTCACTAAACAGGTGTTTTTAATGGTGTTCACAGAGTTTTACTTGGCCTTTTTAGTCTCAATAATCATATATTTCAGTTTCTGGCCCTAGATCACCAAAATGTTTAGTACTATGCTGAAACCAGCAGGTTTTTTTTCTGTCAAAATTCACTGGTTTATGACAAGGTCCCAATTCTGCACCAGCCCTTGAACTACATGAAAAGAAAAAATGTAATAGAAATCTGGCCACTTCCAGCTCAATCGCATTTTAACCGCCCCAACAGCTTCTCCCTTTTTCTCAGAATAGTCCCTGCCTTGTTCAATTCCTGGTCTTGATTTTAATGTTCAAATCATGTTCAAATCATGTTCAAATCATGTTCAGTTCAGTGTTCAAATATGCAGACACTCTTGGCCACAGTACAACTGTTGTTGCTCTAAATCTTGCATGCAGACACCTCAGTGCCATCAACAACATATCTGCTTTCTCTCCCTAAGAGGAAACAACTAGATTTAACTACAAAAGATAAGTGAATTGAATTCTACTGCACAATGCAAACAACATTTGTCAGCTGTCCCTAATCTTTCTGCTGCAGAGAAGACCTCTTTTGGAGGGGAGGGTTATCAGCTGACATAGATTCTTCTTTTACAGCTAGCAGCAATTCGAATTCGTCCTTACATTCTCTTCACACTGACAAAAGCAAGGCTTGCTGATCCCCTGTTTTAAATAATAAAACAACTCTTTAGCTCAGGCACTCCAAGACAGAGCCCTCATTCCTTCTTGAGATCAAATTTAGTGTGACCTCGGCCAAACTCAGACTGACAGGTTATAACCCCTAAGCCTTGTATGGACTTCAGTGTCTTTGTGTGCATCCCCGTTATGTACATTGTAGATGTGAGTGCATTTGCAAGTGACCACACACACACACACACACACACACACACACACACATATATATATATGAATAAATATGTGATTCTAATTATGCATATAATACATAATGGAAGATACATTTAACTAAAAATTTCCTCATGAATGAGCTATACTATGATCGCCAGTAAGATAGGTAGGCAGTAACATATGGTTATTTCAGTCATGTTTCCTCTGCAAAGACTGCAAGAAATGTTGTCTTGTGTTTTTTTTTTTTTTGTCAAACTGTGAAGTACTGTGAGCTGCATCTTGTATGAATTGTGCTATACCAGTAAAGATTATTATATATATTTATATTTGCATTCTTTAGTTTTAGTTATTTTACAATATCCACATATAGTTTGTTTGGCAATGCTGTGATCTCATGTTTTGGACTAACATGTCTTTATTTCTTAATGTAGGCATTGTTGTATACCCCAACTATCCCCAGCTAGCCTTTTCATACAGTCCTTTCTGGTTTAGTGTTGGTCACCACCAGCACCCTTTTTACACATTTACTTTTTTATTTTGTAATCAACACTAAAACTGAAAAGTAAAAAATCTTGGATTAACTGTCTGGCAAGCAAACTAGACACAAATTATCTTTAACATCACAATTCATTCAGTAGTAGTGTCACGTTTACTTCTGCTGTCTTGACTTAAAAGCATAACAGCTCTTACCCAATGAATTTAAACATGCCAGTGAGTTGAAGCTGTAGGTGATAAATACAACTCTTCTGCATGGCGACACAATCAATTCCTGCAGACAAACCCGCAGGACTGTTTGGCCATTATCTGAAATCTGATGGATCTAAACAGTCCTAAATCAGTTTCCTGTGATTCAGCTGACATGTTTTCGTGTATCTCTCCTTTTCAACAATCTGCTGTACTTCAATAGTGATGAGAACTACAAGAGCACTTAGCACAGAGAACATTATATGCACCACATCTACTTTAGAAATATTTTCATAACTCAACACTGTTAATATTAGTTCCCTAGTGATGGCTAACAGGACAGATATGCTGGCACTGTCTGACCTGTAAGGAGAAGAAAACACTAAAGCATTTTAACTAGAGACAGGATGTCTGATTATTTACATTTGTTTAGCACTACATAGACCTGTGGGTATAATATAAAGGCTGCCCACTCTATCCTTTTAATTAATGACATTTTTTATCACCAGGAGCACCTCTTGTCCAAACACATTAGCTCCATTGGAAATGTTAACAAAATCAGTCCTGTTCCACTAATCATATAAGCAATATTAAATGCTGTGTCTGGTTTGTCAGTAGTTTGTCAGTCAGTCAATTCTCCTCCCAGCTTCATAGCATCCAATTTAAGGACTGTCATGGCTTTAAAACAAAAACAAAAAAAACATGTTTGCAGACAATGTATAAATGTATATGTATAAAGTGTCAGAATAATGTGGCAAAAAATGTTAAAACATACACACACACACACACACACACACACACACACACACACACACACACACACACACACACACACACACACACACACACACACACACACACACACACACACACAAACACACACTCACACACACATTGGCTTGCCCTTCAGTGCTTTGAAGAGCCTCTCCTCTCCTCATATTCCCCTGAGATGCTGCGTCTACAGTAGGGTCTGTCCCTGGTCTGCCATGTTACTGGCCCTTCTCCCAACCTGGCCTCACTAAAGAGGTGAAGGTGAAGCCTCTCCATTTCCCACACCAGACCCTGAAGCTTACAGGTCACCACACTCGTAATGCTAGCCCTCAGGCGCTATTGGAAAAGAGCACACTATGCACCATGGCAACATTACAAAAAGGCTGCGCTATTATCTCCTGTCTCCTGCTTGCGCTCCCCTGCGAAGGGAACAACAAGCTTGCTGCGTCTAGAGACTCTGAGATCAGCAAAATACGCTGCCTCCTGGCAGATTAAAGCCTATATCTAATTAACTGAGTAATTTTCACTGACATTCAGAACGACTTATAAAGAAGAGAGAGAGAGAGAGAGAGAAAGAGAGAGAGAGAGGGAGAGAGAGAGACAGAGAGAGAGAGACAGAGAGAGAGAGAAAGAGAGAGAGAGAGAGAGACTTGATTATCAGCAATGATTGCAAAAGCAAAACCATATCCCTAGGCATTCTTGAGAGGAACTAAATGCAAGTAGAAGTACATGGCTGATTACAAAGGTGAAACAGTAACCTTTACTGGTAACAGTGCTGTTCACTGGTGTATCAGTGTTACAGACCTTCCTCTTGGCACGAAGTTGGCCATGATAGTTGTCTGATGTGTCTCCAGGGATCTCTCCACCCCACAGCGTCACACCAACTATAGTGTAGGTGATTGCCATTACTCCAAGGGGCAAAACATACACCAGCACAGCCACAATGATATGATACCTGTAAAATGACAGAAAGGAAACAAGTAAGACCTAGCATTTCAGCAGTGTATTTAAATAATTGCAAGGAAGCAAAAGAAATTTTATACATGGTCCCCAAATCTGGCAACTGTTAGGGATGCAGTGATACCAGTTTTTCATTGTCAATTATGAGTAAAAGCAGTTACATTTGTGCACTTGCCAATGGCAAATTCAAATCTAAGAAATTTAAGGCTGGCAGATCTGATGGGACAGTTATAAAATCTTGCTACCACTGGCAAAAAAATTAAGATTAACTCCTTAAAGCACCACTGACTTTAACATAACATTGCCATAAGGTATGGCTGTGTGGTGTCTGAAAAATTTCATGAGCACAGTGTAGTGGTGGTACTAGTGTGCAGGTTTATTTGTGTTTGACTGCATACCCGGTAATATTATTGGTATTGATGCATTCCCAGCAAGTGCCATATAACGAAAGGCAGACAGTAAAGGAAGTTTAATATAAAAGATGTCTGACATGACGGAATCCTCCGAGGAGCGAGGCCAGGCAGGATAGCAGACTGTCCTCTTGGGCAGCACCTTAATGGTGGAGTAGTAGCAGAGAGGGAACGCCAGCACCACAGCCAGCACCCATATGCAGACGATCACGCCCCTCGTGGCTTTGGCCGAGAGTCGTGGCTTCAGTGGATGGATGATTGCCATGTATCTGCACAGCACAGGAACAAGCATGTATACATCCAGGTCAAAGGTCGGGGTGGCCAGCAGGCATGTGAAAGCGTGTCACCCTGCATTGAGAGCAGCAATTGATATGTGGGTTATCTGTCAGGGCTGAGATAATGATTCAGAGGCATGTGCATGGATTTCAACCCACCAATGTTTCAGGCGGTTATGTTAATGTAAGCCTCTAGGGTCACTTTGTATGTATACTTGTATGCATAATGGAGGTTGAATGTGGTTTCAGTTTACTTTTTTGTTTTTTAAACCCATCCCGGTAGTAGCTCTTGTGATCTGTTTTACCACAGGCATAAATACAACAAAAGGCCTCAGTCGCTTTAGCTGATATTTCCTCACAAACAGTGCCACCTTAATGAGGTGCTGTGTTGAATGCACATCACAGCTGCCACCATTCATTAACTTAATTTGTTAGTGTGAGCACAGGCTGATGGAAAACACACACACACACACACACACACACACACACACACACACACACACACACACACACACACACACACACACAAACACTTGACTGCTTTGCAGAGGGCCGCAAGAGTTGCTTTGCACAAGGCCTCGCCGCAGGATATGATGTGTTATTTAGGTCCAGAGCATCACTGCCTCAGTGCATCTGGAGTGACCTCTAACAGGAGGAATCTAAAGGAGGTGATAGACTGGCCTAACATTTTAAAATGGAGCCACATACTGTTGCACGCATGCACACATGCACACACAAATACAAACATATTCAAAAACAGGCGCTAATTGGGACACACACACACATGCACACAAATGTAACATGATTATTATTATTAATTAGATTTAAATAATGAAATGTATTTAAATAACACTTAAACATAATATTACTGAACAAGAACATAACATTAAACATCAAACCCAATCCATCCATCCCACCACTACCCAATTGGCCAGCCTCCTGGTGTCTGTGAGGAGGTGCCCAAGTGCCTGAGCCAGCACCACCAGACTGAGCAACAGTCTCACACATCAAGCTGTAAGGATGCTCGGCTCTTGTCCAGGACTCCCGTTCATGCCAGTACATGAACAATACACTCTCCCCTCATTCCCCAGTCTCCTGCACCAGTCACTTTACATCAGACAGCCCCCATCCGCATACATAAACAAATTCACCCACTGTGTCCAATATCCAATATTTATACCATTGTACTGTTTCACTCTTATTTGTTATGCATGTGCTTCACTGTGTGGGTTCTTAGTATGGGCTGAGGGTAACATTATCTCTATACATTTGTATGTCCTGTACATGCAGTGGAATGGACAATAAAGTTGACATTGACTTTTGACCTAAAACGTTAACACTGTAAGAAAAACAGCCACCCATAGAAAAACACATGCTTGCATACAGACAGGGATACACAGACACAGACAGAGACACAGTCACATGGATGCATGCACACACACACACACACACACACACACACACACACACACACACACACACACACACACACACACACACACACACACACACACACACACACACACAGCTGTGTGAAAGTACTGTAGATGCATATTAGCAGGACAGAAGGCATGCAATAAAGCAGATTTTGCATGGACTCTTATATCTTCTGATGTGTTGAGGCTGCTGATAATCAAAATGCAAAGTGTCTGGAGACCGTCATCCATCAAGCTGTTGATTCATAAGACTAATCAGAGGTAGGAAATATACCAATGCATAAACTGAATTGAAATCCCAATATAAAACTGAAAAAGCACTCAGAGACCTCCACCAGGGCAGGTCAGATCTAATCACTTTTAAGTTAGCCCCTTTTCTGACCTACCCTGAAAATTTCATCAAAATCCATCCACCAGGAAGGTGGTTTAGCGAGTGAACACATGTCAACACAAGAAGGCAACAGTTCTGTGTGGGACAAATCTCACAATGGTGAAGAATCCTATAAAAATTCCTGGATCCAGATGGTGATCCAGATCACCACCAAAATCTAATCAATTTTAAGTTAGCCCATTTTTGACCTACCCTGAAAATTTTATCAAAATTCATCCAGTACTTTTTGAGTTATCTTGCTAACCAACCAACCAACCAACCAACCAACCAACAAACAAATGGCATTGATTACATAACATCCTTCTGATGGCAAGTTTTATCAAAGCCTTCTTTAGACTTATGCGTTTCTAGACTCACACATTTTGTTTCAATATATATAAAATAAATATAAGAAAAAGTAAAGAAAAATCATCACAACAAGGAATCCAACACATCTGTTTAAGGCATATCATTTTTTTTATCATGTCATGTTTCTGTTATTTAATTTTTATTCAATACAGACTTCTAGTGCCAAAACAGTTTCTTTTCTTTTAGTTCATGCTCACCTCAGAATTCTCACCAGATGTAAAATTTCCTGTCATGTACAGTAATATGGTTTAGCATATCTCTGCCATGATTATCTAATTGGAGATGGAATTAATGAAATCATTGTCAGATTAACCGATATGATTTTAAACCCATTTCTAATCGTATTGACGTGTATGCAGTCAGGAAGTAACTGTATCAAATAAAGTGATGACAACATAACAGCACCTTGACACATGACATCAAAAAGGAAAAGACAAGGCAAATAGTAGTCAACAGCCTTGTTAAAAGCAGTAACACTTAGCTAAAGAGACATAGGGCATGGGTTGAGCAATATCGCTGCAATATTACTGTAACCACATAAGTGTTTACAGGACAGTGGGTTGTGGGCTACAGCTACTTTTATAGTCATAAATGACAACACGTCCAGAATTCACACATTTAAGACCAAACAACGACTCTTCCATTGATGTCTCAAAGCATTTCATTTTTCATATGCAATAATCCTTCACATCTTAAGCATGTCAAAATGTCACTGAACAAAAGGAACATTGCCTTTTCCCCTGTTTTCATGGCACTTGTTGCAGCTCCTGAAAGGCAAAAATGGCCCTGGCCAAGAACTTCAACTTAAAGAAAAATGCATTGTATTCTGCGAAAATGGCACTGACAACCTGCTGGGAGCTCCACAGCATCTCTGATTTTCCCTGTGCTCAAGGCCTGTGCATCCCATTTACCTAAGGTAACAATTGAGTTCTCTAAACGTATCGCTTCATGACGTGTCACGGATATCGAGCTTTTCTGTTTCTCTCTTTCTCTCTCTCTCTCTCTCTCTCTCTCTCTCTCTCTCTCTCTCTCTCTCTCTCTCTCCCAAAAGGACGAGGGAGATTACAATAAGTAGTAGTGTTGCAGGGAACATTTCCTTTTAATGAGCTGTGAGCTCATTCTAATGTTTGTTGTCATCCGTTTGACAGCACTTTAATACTACAAAGCCACTGTGACTTCAGGTTTATTAGCCCAATTGCATTCAACCCTGCCAACTTAGAGTGTAGTGATATATTCAAAGGCCATCTCTCAAAATTAAACCAGTCTTTTTTAATAAAATCAACATTATTAGGCATAAATCTAAACGGAAAGAGATGTCAGGGGAAACACCCCTTTGGGCACAGAGTAATTACAAACATATTGCATAAAGCATTACAAATAAATATCTGCACATGGAGCATTACAGAGCAGCGGGCACATAAAAGATGGCTGTTGAGATGTAAATGAGTAAAGGTAGGCTGCTCCAAGGGTTCTTGGGGCCAACAGAATCTGTAGGAGTAATGCACTAGAGCCTTTCTGGTGAAACCCCTTTGAGATTTTATAAATAACTTATTAGAGCTTGAAAAAAAAACACAATAGTGTAGCACTCAGCAAATGCATTTTGGTTAGGATTTAATTAGTTTTTCTCACACAGTAGGACAGAATGATAAAGTGACTACCCTTGCACCACCACCACCACAACCACCACCACTGCACACAGACACGCACGCATACACACACACACACACACACACACACACACACACACACACACACACACACACACACACACACACACACACACACACACACACACAAATTGTCTTTTCATTCTTGTTGTTCCTCTCCTACAGATGTGTCACTGCCCTAGGAATTAGTTTGTATTGAAATATTATGTTTCCAGGTTGTATATTTAATCTAGTCAGAAAAAATATGTTTCTGTTTTTTTTTCTCGTTCTTCTCAGCAGTGCTGTCCCTTTCATGGACATACATATATTCACTTGACTCATTTTGTATGCCCAGTTCACTCATATACACGTCGACTGTCTGAAACATCATCACATCTGGGAAAAAAACTGATATTGATTTTCCAAAGAAATAACTAAAACTACCCACCCACATAACAGAAACAGCGATACATTCAATCTCGTTAACCTGACGAGTGTGTAATGAACAATGATATGTCACAGCACATTGTAGAATCGAAACCTTATTCTCAAGACTCAGGGCCGCAGTCATATATTCTGTGGAACTGAACATGTGTGTTTGTGCGTGCGTGCATGTGTGCAACATAGTGCATATCATACTTTGATGTAAATAGTGGTAGCCTAACCGGCAACTGTTTTATCGTGTGATTTTTTTCTTGCATTTTCTTGTTTAATCTCAAAGCTATTTAGCGTGTAATGAAATATAAGACTCCTACCTGTCCACGGCGATTGCAGTCATGGAGTAGATACTTGCAAAAACAGAAGTGACCGGGAAAAAGTTGTGGAATTTGCAATATGATTCCCCAAAGTACCAGTCACCATGCGTCGCGTACACGAAATTAATAAGAGTATTGAAAGCTGCCATAGATGCGTCGGAAAATGCCAAATTGAGCAAAAAGTAATTCGTTACTGTGCGCATTCTCTTGTGGGCCAGTATTATCCAGATCACAATCAGGTTTCCAAAGACCGCAACAGCCAGAATTGTGCTGTATGCCACCGACCAGAGCGCGACGCGCCAGGGAGGCTGGACAAATTGGTTCGTTAAGTTCCCCGTGAAGTTAGTTCCATTCGATGCAGCTGCCATTCCAAAATGAATCCCGACTAACTAAAAATGAAATAATTTCAGTTTCACGTGCGCTTCAGCACAGGGACTAGAGCTTCACTTCACTGCTTCGATGGTCAATAACTGTCCAGAAAAACACCCTGGGTAAATAAATCTTTCAGCTAGGTCTGTTGAAATATACACGCTTAATTACGCCATTACTTGTAACATTCAATCCTTAGACACAAAATGTGAAAAGAGAACTTTATGGACACCGTGCCTGCTCCTAACGGCCAGCGACCCTCCTGTTGCATGCGGATGCAGAGAATAACGGTGTGGGTTTTGTGTCATAAATCCAGTGGTGACGCGCTCGTCATGAGTTCAGCAGCAGTCGATTGATTCACTTTGTTAGACTCAGAGCCATTTCTATGGTTAGACTGAAACACTGTCATAAAGAGGAGCCTACATCTCACATCCATGAAATTTCATCACTGTGTGTGTGTGTGTGTGTGTAAGGCGATGTTAAAAAATGTATACACAAAACATTATGCAAGAACATTATACAAAATAACAAAATAGTTGAAACACATTGTCTATGCATAATGGGTAATGGATATTGATATAATGAATATTACTATTAGATCGAGACTGTGCCCTTTTTTTCGGGGGGGGGGGGGTTCTTTACACATTACATTAACATACAAATCACATTTGCTTGAAATAAACAAAAAGGAGTGTCAGGGGTGTCAGGGAGTGAAGAAGATCTGTGCCACAGCACCTTTTGTTCACCACCTGGCTTCTTGTGCAAAGTGATGTTGCACTAAGAGAGGCAGGTGTTCATAATCAGCTTCTCTAAGCACTTGGTTATTAGGGAACCATTGCAGGTGGTGCTGGGAGGAGGTAAGGGTTGAAGACTCAGGATGTTGTCCCTCGGGCACTGGTATAATTTTGGTTGTTTCTCAAAGGTTCAGGACAGTGGCAGTCAGATTGGACTTCAGGAGAAGGAGAAGGGAGCAGATTGTTGTCACTTTCTCCATGGTTCTCTGGCGTGGTTGCACACATACGAACGCTGAATGTTGCATTACCCATCCCCTTCCATGTGGCATGCAGCAGGCAGTTTGTGCACCCCTCTGCAATTAAAGCCTTTGATGCATGTAGTTCTCATGATGTTAGTGTCAAACAATTTGTGGTTGTATACCTAAGAGCGCTGTGGAAATATTCACAGCAGACAGTTATTTGCATATCTATGAACACTGATTGCTCTTGAATGATAATTCAAATATGGTACACTAATCAAAGATCAGGACACATTCAACAGTGTTTGTTTGTTTGTTTGTTTGTTTGTCTGTTTTGTTACCAGTGAAGGTGCTCTGATGCAAAGCTACCAACAACGCAACATTCCTGATTTATAAAGTCACTGTTTGTACATCCACAAAAAAATCTCTGAAGCTCATGGCACATTGGGCTGAATACTAATATACCAATGCTGTATGTACAAAAAAAGAGATTACAACATACAGTAGGCTTGGAAGCAGACTATAATAGGTTCAGAGTGAATGTAGACGTTTGTTCAAAGGCACTGAAATTGAGTATTACACCATTATTAACCATGAATTGCTCTCTTCCCGCACTGCTCAGATATTCTATTTCAGACAGACTTCCAATAATTCATACTTTCAAAATAAAAATGTATTTTTTCATTTTAGTCAAATATTTAACATTTCCATCTATATGAGCAGCAAGCTCAAAGCATCTGTGAATAGAAGCAGGAAACATCAAAGATCCTTCCTTAATACTATGCTTGAAGGCATGCTAAACAGAAATGGCCTCATTCATATTTGGCTCTGTGGGAGCATAACCTCTAATTTCCATACATTTGTACATTTTTATTTTCATATTTAGCCAACATTTTACAGAAACACTCTGCCAGCTCTGTGAAAGATAATATTCACATTGATAAAATCTGTATTGATTATTCTAAAACACATGCAGTCTTGTTTCAACAAGTAATTGTTGATGGTGTGATATTACATGAATGCTTATAATAGATTTGACACTTACTTTTCTATATAAAACAGCAATAAGGTATCTTGGTAACTGAAGCATCTTCTGAACAATTTTTAGTCAGTCATAATGTCTTCAGTCATCTACAGAACAGCTCTTTCCACCATGACACTAAAACCAATCCTTTACTGAAAGCCCTCTGCATTACGTCTTCTCCCATAAAGGATATTTAAATTTTATCATTTGCATAAAATGAGCTTTGACCTTAAATTAATTGCTAATGCAGAATTTCAATCATCCCACTTATCAACCTCTGCAGCTGCTATTTCATATTAAACTGCTGGGTTTCAGAAAAGCAGAGAATTGGAGGAAATTACCAGCACTTGGGTTTGCATCTTTGTTTTTAGTATAAAAGTGACGACTATGAAGATACAAATGCATATTCTATCTATATCTATTATATAATCTGCCTTTGTGATCCAAATAGTCAAAAGTGCATGTCTGTGTTGCTTATAACAATGTTTTCCATCCATTTCAACAGCCTTTGGTCTTTGATGATGGGAAACTTGTGTTTCAAATGAAGCTTGGCTGTGCTGTGGTTTAGCTCCCCCCCAAATCAATATACATTGGGCTTGTGTGCTGGTGAGGGGCAAAGCCTGCAGTTCAGTGGAAATACTTTCACACGCGCACATGCTGTCCCTTTAGTGCACTCAGTAAAAGGTGAATGATCGCATGCAGACGCAAGTCCACAGTCCGCACGTCAAATACATAGCAAGAGGCGAGCAACTAAACTGTGTATACAGTACACATGCTATTTAGTAATATAGTCAATGTTTTTTTTTTTCCAAAAGTGATTGAAGTCATTTTTTTCAGCTTTGCACCATGTTTAAGAGAGGTAGTTCTCTGCTTGATATTTGGAGGTAATATTACAATTTCAGAATCAGAAACTATGCCACAATAATATTGTAAATCAAATAAAAAAATGTGAGACATCAAAAGGATTTTTTTCAGATGTAATACACCACATGACTAGCCACAGTGGGCAGACTGTACAACCTGTCCATGTATTGAGTGAAAATCCAATGAATGTTTAATCCCTGTGCCACTCACCCTCATCAACCAGCTGGCTGCCAGTGTCTGGCCATGGGCGATAGCGGGGTGGCACTAGGTGGATTCAGCCTTACTCCTCTGAGGCTCTCTAGGTGTTTTAAAGGTTGTTGGAGTAGCCAGTGTTGCTAAGAGTAGTGCTATCTTTCTGACAGTAGTATAGGGGCCGGTTGGCCAGATCTTAACATTTCATGTCCGTCTCCAGAGTTGAAGGTGAATAGATGTGTGCAGGTGTGTAACTTACCCAACTAGCTATTTCTACAAAAGGCTGCTTCTGGCTAGGTTGTCATTACAGACATGGTATTGTAGCATTAAAGTACAAAACTTAGCATTGCAATTTAGTCTGTGATCTTGCACAGTGTGGAGCTGACCGGTGTTATGGAGTGCAGTGTTGCATGGACTGGTATTGAGGTCTGTGTCCTCATCTGTTTTTTTTTTTTAAGTTTGGACACTTGGGGTGAGATAATATAGCCTGAGCTACTGTTGGAAATTGACTACAATCATACAGATATCAGGTAATCCTGCACTATGTACACTGTTAAGCATACTGACAGTCTGTCAGTTGACTGTTTATCAGGTTATACACACTTGCCTAATATGAAAAGATGTGTTGTAAATGGATATTTTACGTTTATAATTTGGCCATACTTTTCACCCAGACAACTTATCTTTTTGGATCACAAATAGGACTGTAAGAAGGATTTTAAAGCTTGCTAATATGTCTGAAATTTGCATTTCTGTCATAGTTCATAGTCTACATCCTGTAGGCCTAAACAGTCAATGTGTCAAACACTCACACAGGGGCGGAGCTAGGGGTGGCTTTTGGGGCTGAAGCCCCGAATCTCACGTCAAAAGCCCCGAATGTTTTTAAGCTTTAAAAAATCATGACAACCCTGAGAATATGCTCCCTGTAAATTACATTAAAACTGATTATTGGGCAAATAGCCTACAACAAAACCCACATTTCCCTCATTCTTAAAACTAAATGCTGTTATTCTAACGTGACCCAACTAGAAAAATAGAATCCCACTAAAACAAGGGCGTGCATGTGTTCTAATTCTAAACATTAACGTCTCCTTTGTACAGTCTATGCTCGTCGTTTAGAACTCGTCTGTCTTCCTTCAACCATGGACATAAGACATTTCTTTAAAAAAAAACTATTGGTACCTTGTCATCACCAGCAGCCAGTAAGTTGTCACACGTTTCAGGTCAGTGATTAAAACGTTATTTTGGGTTAGCACGGCAGTCTTGACGTTTGGTAGGCTACTAGCCACAGCTTGGCTGTCTACACCGGCTAGCTAGGTTAGGCTGCTATAAGAATTCTAGCCTGGTAAACCAGCCCCTCGTACTTCTTTTTTATTTTGTACAGAATTCTGAAATGAAGTACGAGGAAAAAGTTAATGAGTTAATGAAATTGGGACGTGAACAATAACTTTAAAGGTGTTATGATACATTAACTAGTAATTTTCTCCATTCCTGAGCTTTGATTGCCATCTAGTGGAAAGTATATGCAACAGCATACTTAGCTACAAAATTATGGGCCTATTGTTCACTAAGCACAGTGAGGATATTTTAATGTCACGTGCATAGGTCTACAGTGACAGAGTGTAGAAAATGCAGCGAAATTGTGTCTGTCAGTCTATTTATACCACTTCTAACATACAAAAACGCAAACAAGTAATCCATCTCTGCAGTCCCAGTTTGAATCTACTGAAAGTTAGTATAACATGAGTCTCAATTTTGCTATTGTTTACATAAGAATCTCTAGAAGTCAGTAATGAAGTGGTTATTGTTTCTTTCCATATTGTCTTGTGCAGGCCATGCAACTGAGAATATAGGCTATGAATTAGAAGGGATTTAGGTTTTGACATGTCTAACAGATCCTTCTTAAAATGGAATAGAAAAAATTGCATCTAAGAAATCCAAAATTTCTTACCCCAGAATTGCTGAGATATTGTGGGTTCGAGCCTGGGCCTGGACTGCGCAGGATGACCTTGTTTAACATTTGTTTGACCGTATGATATCACTATAGCTGATCACAAAAACAAGTTTTTATACTACTGAAACCTATACTTTTTTCATAAAACATATGAGAAAAACATCAAACATATTACACTTGTTCAGATTTCTGTTCTGTCATGTATCTTGATGATGTGGTGAACAAAATTGGCTGTCGCTGGGTCGAGTTGCTCAACATTGGCATAAAATATTAGTCTTTGTTCTTCACCTACCTAACCAGCAACATACCGCTTGTCGCTGTCAAAAGGCCACTGTTATTGATAATGAATGGTAACTGGTCAGCCGCTTTGTTTGTATGCGTCACTAGCAGACGGTAGTTGCTAATGTGACTAGAGTTAGGCTGAGAGGTGTACTCACACCATACCACCAGCTTGAGCTTCTTTAAGGGTTTAAAAAAGCAACATCTTCAAGCTTCCTCCGTGCCCTTACCACTAGCATTGTTAGCCTTTTCAACAAAAATGCTAAAAAATAGTGAAGTTTGAAATGCAACAGGCTAGCGTAGTTTTGCTCAGGCAGATATCAGCAAATATACCTACTCATTATGTTTTAACATACCCATTTTCATTTTACATCAAATTTCTCCTTTAATGCCCAAGATTCAATGACATGCCTGCACCAACAAGCTTGGCACTCCTGGGCACTCATAAAGCACGTGGAAAGGCAGTGTACCAGACACACTGACCGGACAGACATAAAATTCCTTTCTGCTGCCCTGTACTCACAGTTTCATTTTAAAGTGTACATGTAGGCTACTTCATATGCCAGTGTCTCCTCTTCCATCTCTAGTGAATTTCCTGGGACAAATTATGTAGAATGCTATTGCTTGTCGGTTCGCAGATGGAATTTTTGACATGCCACAGAGGTATAAAATAACCCACAGCCCTGGGATAATGGAAAAGAGCTGACATACACAAACGATTTCAGTAGGGACAGAAATTGCTTGTCTTTCACTCTCGGGTTTCTCTCTTTTACCATCCAATGTAAGCCTCTCAGGATTACATCTGGTGCTTTTGGGCACTGTGTGAGGCACTCTGCTCACAGAGTCATTCTATACACACAAGCAGATTCCCCTTTCAAGAGCACAGTTTCAGAAAAAAATATGAATATTCAGTATTATACACTTTAAAATCATTCCAAAGCTTTTGAAATCCATTGCCCATTTTCTCAAAGGTCTCAGTAGCCAAATAAGATAAGTGGATTATCCTTAGCCTCAGCATGACATTAGACAAAATTTCCTACCCAGTGAGTGTGATCCTAGCAGATTAACATATGGCCCACATTAGAGGAAATGAGAGACAGAGAGACCAGACAAACTGGAGAAACTGTAACAACTTCAAACAAAACAGTTTCAGACCACCTGCTATTTAATTAGTTCACAGACTTTAAAAACAACCCTACTGTTATTTTTCTCCTAAACAGTGGTGGAAATATGCAGGATTTGGGTTTTTGACTTGCATCCCATGTAGGCCCACTGTACACCTTACTGGGAACACTGGTATGAAAACACTACAGCACCAATGCTTGCTGTAGCCTGTATTTACTCCCAAAACACCATCAATTCCTCCTAGTATGGATTCCAAAAGAAGACTCGGTCACACTTTATTTCCACAGTCCAATAGATCATTTTATAAACTATCTACAGATGCTGAGAGTAGTAATAAACCATCAGTTGAAATGTTATGTCTTGTTAATATTAGTGTCAAGGGTTTGGTTTGATTAAAGTGATAAATCAGTAAATAGTAAACAAGTTCATTACGCATGTGCTACTGATTTCTCAGCTTCCCATTTATGCTGCTTCCACTCTCCCACATTCCAAAGACTGGGAAAACTGAAGAGTACAATATTCTTTGTCATGTGCACAACACTACTGAGAGACAACATTCTTCATGACATGGTGTGTTGTCTTGCTATTCATACCCATTAGATGATGGGTAATCCATGGCCATGAGGGGGAGATGGTAGTTGTAACAGTAATACCTCAGTAGGCCTGGGTATTAATAAGCATAAAGGCTATGAATAACTTGGACTAATAAAACATTCCCTACATCACCATCATCAGCAGCATGGACTGTGGACACAAAGCAGGAGGGATGGATTCATGCTTTTGGCACCAAATTCTGCCCCTGCCATCTGTGTGGCTTAAAACAGGGATTAATCACAGGGTTTGGTTTAGCCAGTCTTCAGCTGTCTGGTTTTGGTGAGTCTGCTTCCACTGTAGCCCCAGATTTCTGTTTAACCCAGTTTTGATGAATGAACATTAACTGAGGGCCATGACTTGCATCTGCATGATTTTATACACTACACTAGTGCATGATGGTACGATTAGATAGCTGCATGAATACGTAGGTGGACAGGTATTTAGAGTGCTGTGTGTAAGTAAAACATACATGTTAGTTGTTTTATGATATGACACCAGTACGATAGCACCTTTAAGTTACAAAGGTATATACCTTATATGCTGAATGGCATTATGCCATGTGTAGTAATAGCAGTTTTAAGAGGCAAGAAAGCAAGTTCTTTAAGCAACAAGTGTGAATTCTAAAACATTTACTCTACAAATCTTTCTATATGAGATTGCACAACACAACATTGACTAATTTGTGGTGCTTTACCAAGATAATTCAGTGTCAGTCCTGCTCAAAAATAAAAAATAAAAATAAAATAAAACTCTGATTTGTGAGACCAAGCTGTTTGGAAGGGGTTTTAATACACTGTATAATGGCTCATACTGTCAACAGAAGAAATGTTTGAACACATTTAAGTGGTTTTATTTGTACTATATGAATCTTCTGTAGAACTGAATGAATTTCTCCTCGCAGTCATCTAACTGTTCATTCTGTTAATTTTGCACAAGTGAAAAAAGAACAGTAGTGTTCACACACAGCCCTAGTTCTGTATATGGAGACAGTAGTCTTATACAAGACCAAATAGTGTCAGGGTGACAGATCAGCTAGTGAAAATGGGAAAATGGGATGATTGGATTAACGGGTTGTCTTAAAAGCAGTTTGAAAACAGTTTGAAAATAACCGTTTTTTTCAAAAATTGATATGGGGTTAAGTTTGACGTTGGGTTAAGGGTTGCAGATGAAAATGGATAGTAATTTGTTATAGTGCCACCTTTTGGCCAATGCTTTTCATATTACAGTTTTTTTTCAGTCACTAACAAGCACTTACCCATACTTCAGATACTTTTTCTAAACTCTTACCACCAGGGCAGGAATTTCAGTGGCCTTGATGCCCTTCCACAAAATTGACAACACAAAAGGCCAAGTGGCCTTGCCCCTAAAATGATGAAATTCCCGGCCTGCTTACCACATTCTCACACAGAACACAGTTGGCCAAATGGTTATTTCTTTTCTCAAAAACACATTTTGTTAAATTTATAGAAATTCATTGATTCAAAATACAGTACACTTTCTCTGCACACATTTACTTTACCAAAACACTAGTAATGTGACTCAAAATCACATTAGTCTGTCTAAGAATTATACATGTTTCTTCAATTCACAAGGCACCAGGTTTCAAATACTGGCAGTTGTTGGTATTACAAACATTACATTATATTACACTGCATTTCTTGGTTGGGAACTGTATGTGCACATGCAATGTTCACATTCTAAACCATTCCCTTTACTATATACAACAGGAGGTGCAGAATACTGTATATTGTATAACAGAAAACATTTTATTGCTTACAGTGTACAAAATATCCATAAAACATACAAGCGCATTCTGAACGTACTGTACACACAAAAATAGAAACAAAAAGGCTGAGATGAAAGGGGGAGAACTCACAAGAAAGCACAAAACGATCTAATCTCTGCAATGTTGAGGGTTATAGGTCACATGTTTTTTGTCTACATTGCATCTGATGTTGCGATCGCATCATCGCAGCTGAAGCACCTGCAATAAAACCGCTTGGTATGTTCCACCCTTGGCAGTCTTCAACTGTGATGTCCCTACAGCCAGCATCCATGGCATCAGGGATGGACATCTATCCTCCTATCGTCATGTGGCTGATGGTCATGCACCTTCCAGCTCCATGCAGAAAAGAACCCATCTAAGGTATTGAGGAAAGTTGAATAGGATGGAAGGAAGACACATACCAGACCTGGGTGGTCTTCAAGCGATGTTGTGAGTGATGGAAAGCCACATGTATTCTGAGGTCCTAGGTGATGAGAAAGGTCATGTGGTTCACCCTTCTGATCCTGCTCTGGAACCCGGTGGTGGTAAAAATCATTCAGAAAGGTGAAGAGGTGCTCAGTATAGTAGGATCCAACCTGATATCTATGAAGGACAAATCAAGCATTTGCAATTGCTGGACACATTGTAATGTTTGCACCTCTCTGTCCTTGCACTTTAATTGTGGCCCTTTTTCCTACTGCACTCTGTCTTTGCTGATGCTTTTTGGCCAGATTGAATTTTGCCTCATCTAAATGAATTCATGGGGGGATTCTTTTCAGGGCTTATATTATGAGACAGTGCTATGGTTGCTTTTGTCATTGCCCTCACAACCTGAAGGCAAGGGGCTTGCTGCCAACACTGCCACCCCACTGACCGACTTGCACTGGAGATCAAGTAATGGCGAAATCACAGCAATTTCATGGTTACCACCATTAGCCTAGGCAAGGCTAAATTAACTACTTTAAGAGACAGCTGAATGTGCCACCAATCAGCATTCCAATAACATGGTTTAATACAGCACAACACAGTTTAATGGCCTATTTCACACTGCTGTCCTGTAACATCTTTTAAAAAATACCTTCAGTGTGGAGGTGAGGAATTGTCGCCTGAGTGTTGATGTCATTCTTGCAGAGCGCTCGCTGGCTGTTTCATCAGTGTTAGACGTCATTTTGGCAGCAGAAATATGGCAAAGCCCATGCACATTCTGCCACCAACAGCACTTGTTACCATTCCAACCTCTTGTCTTCAGACAGCACATGTGAACTCGCCTGTGGTCTGTGAGGGGCAATCAGTGTGGTGCTGACATTCACATCACATGTCGAGTCATTCAACCTATACCGTGTAAACCCATCAAGTGAAGAAGATGTGATCAGCCCCAACAAGTTTTTTTTCCGCATTTAGATGCAATTGTGAACCATCACAGACTAATTGCAAAAAATAGAGCTCCTGCTTCCTTCTTTAAACCATGGAGGAAATGTTAAAGGTTAACGAGTTCATTCAAAGGCACAGATAGGCAGATGTTATAGTAAGAGCAAGTGTAACTGAGGTGGTATTTCAAGAATTCTCTGTCAATGATTACATCCAATTTTTCTGCTTTCATTGAATAGTAGATATTGAACAAGCCTATGAACAAGTGGAGCAAATGAGCTAATGTACATCTACCCATTGCTCTGGGCTGGGGCACTGAGGGTAATGGTTTGCAAAGCCACAGTTAAATGCACAATAGTGTTTAAGCCAAATCAAATCACACCATTATAACACTCCTGGCATTGCAGGCCATCCCTACTGATGAGCCTTTGCTTCACCCTAACCCAAGCACGAAGGCATCAGAAAAGCAAACATCTCTAAATCTTCCAGATGGGATGGACAGATGGACAGATCACATAAACTTAGGTCTTAGTATGAACATAACACTCGCCTCATTACACAACTTCTCTCGGTGGGACCTGAGGTGCTAAGTGATTTCCCCCAAAACAAGTCCAGCATCTGCTGTAGTATGTTGCACATGTATTACAACGTTTTCCGACCACAGAAGATGTCCAGAAGGCCGTCTGTTGATGCCAAAGCAGTCTCCAGCCTTAACTAAACTTACCTGAAAACACCCAGCGTACCGGCCTGACTGTCTTAATAGTCAGAGAGCAAATTGCCCTGGAGACACTGCACCAGAAGTGAATACAATTAAGGTCAGAAGACAGGTTAACACAGTCCAGGGGAAGAACCCAATCAAGTAGTCTTTGTGCAGTCAAAAAATACTTTGACCTGTGTGGGTATAGGGAAGAAGGGAATTTTACACTGCAGTGGCCAATCTTCTGAGTGATTTGGATGATTAGAGTAAAGTGAATCACTTATTTCACCCTTTGTTCCTTATCCATCCACCCAATTATTCGTCCATAATGTTTTATTCATTCTCTTCGTTTAACAGTACTTATGACCCTCTGGAACGTGGCGCTGCTTTCTGATTGGTTGCTAGGCATGCAGTAAAATCGTATATCATGCACGCCTTGAAAGTAGTTCTGGCAAAAAAAGTTTAAAACTTCAGCACCGTTCCACTGCTCCACCTCGTTGACTTAAAACTGTATAATGCATGCCTCGTCGGATGTTACCCCTTACGGTAACACTTTCTATGAACTCGGTGTTCATAAGACACTATAAACACATTCATAAAGCGTTATAATGCATTCATAAGGCTTTATAATCATTGACATTAGTTGACATAATTATGTATACATACTCATAACTACACTCATAAGGCATTACAATCCTTTGTTATAGGCATTTACAACTGAAAGTGACACAGTGTATTACAAAGCTTCTTTGTCCTCATGAGACCAGCAGTGTTGAGGTCAGTATTATAGCAGAATCCATGAATATTCCAATTGCTGCTTATGTGTACCTGTGTCAGAACTCCATGTCTTAGTTATATTTTCTGCAATGGTTATTTTACTGCTCATAAGCACTAATTAAGAGATACAAGTGCCCATTGCATAGGCTAGGTAAAGTGAGATTAACTCATAATTACTCATAAAACTTCATAGAAATAAAAATAACCATTACAGAAAATAGAACCATTGCAGACATTGAATTCTGACACAAGTACACATAAGCAGCATTTGGTATATTCATGGATTCTGCTGCCTTATAATACAGACCTCAACACTGCTGGTCTCATGGTTTCATCGCTTGGTAATACACTGTGTCACCTTCAGTTGTAAATGCCTATAAAAAAGGATTATAGTGCCTTATGAGTGTAGTTATGAGTATTTATACATAGTTATGTCAACTTATGTCAATAATGATAAAGCCTTATGAATGCATTATAATGCTTTATGAATGTGTTTATAGCATCAACAGCAAATTCATAGAAAGTGTTACCCCCCTTACATAACAGTACAACATGTATGCTTAGTAGTCTCATTACTTCCTTTTTCATTTATGAAAAACAGTAATGTGATTAAAGATTTTGCTTAAACGGTGAGCATAGTATTATCTGCTGCTTTCTCTGTCAAGTCAGGGATAAATTTGACATGGCATGGATAGAGGTTAATTTGGTCATTCAAAGCATGGACAGGCAGATTTTCATACTGAGTGTGTGACTGTGCTAGTACTTCAGAACGACACTGCAAGTAATTACATCCAATTGAAGAGGTGTTTTTTATCCACACAAATACCTGACAATGCTCAAGGGGGAAATGGTGCTCCTCACAGAAGCTTGGTTGAGGCTGTTATGGCAGACTGACCAATTTCACACAGAGATTTAAATTGTTCATCTCAATCAAGCTGTTTTTGAGATGCTTGTCAGGCACTGATGGATGCACCCTGGACTCGGTTAGTCGGTCCTGTGGGTACCACATCTGTGATGATGGGAAAATAGGATGGTAAATTGCATGGTTGTTCTCTGTTCTTGTTTGCCACTAAGATGAAGATACTCATGGGTCGTTTATCTCTCCTTCCAATCTGTTTTCTTTCTTATGGACCAGTGCTGGTGAAACCAGCGGGGTTCCACGGCCATCACAAGAGAATGATTGGATTTCTATTCTACTCCAATCCTGTGTGTGTTTTTAGTCTTTGATAATCCTCTTTTCACACACCATTTCACCACCATCGCACTGCTCTTTATGTCACCATCCTGGGTTTGTCTTTAGCATCCTGTTATTATTTCGGTATGACACACTTTGTGTGAACCCATCTGTTTAATCAGATTGCAAGTCAGGTCCTAACTATGTGATACAGGCTAATTGGATTTATTTTGCCTTTGATTTTGGTTTAAAAGGTTAAATAGATAATGTGCTTTTTCAAAATAAATTCTGTGCACTTCGTCCTTTTAAAAATGCAAAATTGTTTTTTTTTTTTTACAGTTTTTCTCAATTGGTTTGGTACATTTCTCACATCAGAATTGAAATTCTCAAAAGTTCTTGTTCAATTGTCACATCATCATGCCATTTGTGCAGATGAAAAAGGCAGTTTCTCATTGCATTAAACAAATTGCAAATGCTTTTGTCCATCCATGCAAATGATTGTGTACAATTCTCGTTTTTTTTTTGTACATTATCAATTGCTTTTGTCATGCTGATCAAAATGCTTTGTTATGGGAATCTATCAAATAGTCTCACTCCCCAAAACATTTAGGCTATAGTTCATCATATAAGTCTTCACATGCAAAATGATTTACGAAGCTATTATAATATGTCAAGCACATTTCTATACATTTCCATAAGACATTTGTAATATGATCTACATTGGTAAATTGCTTGAATCTAGACTGTCTCTAATGAAGAGAGTTGATCAACCAATGATCAACAGTTTTCTGAATGAGCTCAAGGGAGCATCTCATGAACAATCTAATGGAAAGTATATAACCAAAGCACAATACAAAGTTACAATGTTTGACAATGGAAGGACAAGAAATTGGACAACAGCGTGACAGGGATGAAAATTTGTGGCCTGACAGATGGGAACGTGAAGAAGCTGAAGAAGCTGAAGATCAGGATTAGGATTTAGAATTTGGGGAAATGTTCATATTTTTTGTTTACTTACTGTATGACCTATGTTTATATTTTTGAAATATGTTCACTTACTGTATTTTATCTTTGTTCTGTGCAAAGTTTTTTTTCTTTACGCACTGCAATGTCAATGTCTGCCAATAAAGAAGTCATACTGTAAATGTGAATCTTGACTTTTGCAATCAATCTCACACATATACATTATATGAAGTCAAATGTACAACACTTGTCATCACACCTAAAGCACATTTTACATCAAAATGTCCCTTTGAAGTGCACTATTCAATTGCCAACATGACAAATGAATTTGACTGTCTTATCTGTACACAGTGACACAATGACTAAACATTCTGATGGCACTGACACGTATGTTGACACAAAAACTTGCTTTTGAGGGATGAACTAAGGATTTTGAGCAAGAGACTGGTTTTGCAGGTGATCCACAGTGTTTTGGTATTTGTCCAAACTGTTTTGAGAAATGCACTTGATCTTCTGCAAATTGCAAGAAAGATTTGAAAAATGTACCAAAGCGATAGAGAAAAACTGTAATTGACTGAATGATAGTCCAGTTTTCATTTAAAAATGCCTGATATCACTGCTATTTCTTAGGAGTTTATGCTCAGAAGTATAGTATGATGTACCTATCCTCTTACAGTAGCATTTGGAGACAGCTAATCCTAAAACAAATGACAGAAGAGGGAAGTGGCAGATAAAAATGATGCCTTTGGCCTGGGTATCATTTTAAAGCTTGCTGTCTCCCCATTTCACTGACACCAACATCTTAGCTATTGCCAGATTGGATAAAATGTTGTCGTAATATATGGATTTATGTAACACATGTGCACATAAAGTAAATCTAAAGAATGTGTGTGTGTGTGTGTGTGTGTGTGTGTGTGTGTGTGTATGCCTGTGTGTTCCTGTGTGTGTGTGTGTGTGTGTGTGTGTGTGTGTGTGTGTGTGTGTGTGTGTGTGTGTGTGTGTGCCTGTGTTTTGACTGTTTGTGTGTGTGTAAATTAACATTTGCCTTAATGCTAAAAGAACTGAGTACAGTACAGTAATGGTGCAGTACAATGCTATGGTGCCACAATCTTCACCCTTACGATACGATTGACTGGTATCACTACTGACCTATATGTACTGGCAATATTTCATGCACATACAGTATGATGACTGCCCTCTGGGGGAAGAGTTAAGGGTATGAAGATAACAGTAAATTAGAACCAGCACACCATACTAGAACCAGTACACCATACACAGCAACACACAAATCTATGTTGTAATTCTTCATACCGAGAAACACCAATGGTCACAGCACTAATGAAAGGATATTTCATACCTAGTCATTTCTGCATACTGTTACTGAGGACCACACCTCTTTTCGTATAATCTGTACAGGCCCTGAATATTTCACGTCTCCCCAGCAGATGGCAGGGACTGACAAAACACTGAACACATGATTAGGGGGACTGTACATGTAGCTCATTTGCACAACAGATAAAATGGGAATGTATGGGAATGTACGGACAGAAGGTCTAAGAGGTGTCCTCTTACTGTTCTGCTGCACTGTTCAGTTGAGCACATCTTTTGAGCTGAGAAATGCACAGATTTTCACTTTTTTCTAGTATCAACATTAAAGTATGGTTACTTAATGGTTACTGTCGGAAAGATTGTGAAATAAGAAAAAGGGTGAAAAAGTATCCAAAAAGTAAATAAGACCAGCCAAATAAAACTCACATGCATTAAAAAATAATACCTGTGAGGGCTCTGGGGCAGCGCAAATATCTCCACTGATGGTTGGATGTCAAATGAAAATTAGTTGGATATCAACTTGTCAGAACACACTTGTGATGAATCTAGAAACTGGACTATCCAATGAACCGGTAAGCTCACACCATGCTCAGTGAGGCTTGATTATTTGGCCTTTTGAAAGTGTTTTTTAAGTTTTATTTTCTTGTGTATATGCTACTAAGCACTTGAAAGGTTCTTGATAAGCCTAACCCACAGCATGTAACACCAGGCAATTAAATTGGCAGTGCTTTGAAGCTCAGTCATGGGGCTTTTTACTGGCATCCTTTAAACATGACAGGCTGACTGAAGATGAACTAGAGATAAATTAATATGGCTCACAGGGACTCAGTCAAGAAATGCTGCATGGCAGAGACCAAGGAAACCAAATCACAAATATTGTTGCTGGACTCACATCTTCAGTTGATTTTCCACATTGCTTGTGCATATTCAAATTACGATTTTCTTTTTTTTTTGAGTTACATAAGCTCTGATGGTTAAAATTAGTTGAATATTGACTTGAACACTTCGAAGTTCAATTTATGGCGACTGAACATTTAAAGTCTGATAAGCTTTGTTTGACAATTTGCGATATATATATATATCAGATAAATATGGAATATACGTACTTCTGTTGGGGTAATATGGGATGAATGTGCTTTCTTAAAGTTAAAGAACTGCATAAATGGCAAGCACATAACTGTCGACTCAGATGACATTTTTAAGAAATAAAATTAGGCAGAATTCATGTTTTACTCTTGGCTTTGGTTTTCTTATTACTTAAAAAAAAATAAGTTATTGATTTATGGATTTGGTTATATATTTATGGATTTGTTAAAAAATGCAACAATCTTATATAATAATAATAATAATAATAATAATAATAATAATAATAATAATAATAATAATAATAATAATAATAATAATAATAATAATAATAATAATAATAATAATAATCTTTACTTGTATAGCACAAGGCATACATACAAGATGCAGCTCAAAGTGCGAGGTTGAGGTGTGTGATATGATAATTGCATACATAAATTACATTTAGATATTACATGTTTTACAGTAATAAGGGACTGGGCAGTCTCAATGCATGTGACCAAATAGCCAAAGAAACAAGCAGCAACAAAAAAAAAACAAAGTTGACTACATTAAAGCATTTATTTACATTTTTATGGGGACACAGTTGATGATGAAACCTCAAACAGCAGAGGTATTTTTCTGTGATGATTAACTGATTAGTCTTTATAACATGCAGCAATGAACACATTTAGTCATGCAGTTGTGATCATTTACAGCATTCATTTAGAAATTGATTCTTTTCCTAAGTCACTTTACTTTTCCTCACCTCCCTCTGTGTCCTCTTTTTTCTCTGCACCATCATCTTTTCCATCCACCCCCTCTTTTTGACCCTCTCCCTCCCCTTCCTTCTCTGCTGCCCCTGTCTCCCCTGCTCCCTCTAGCTTCTCCTCCTCTCCCTCTGACTCCTCCACCTCTTCACCCATGATGCGCTCCATCATGGTGACACGTTCCTTGAGTGTCTGCCTAGCCACACAGTGATCCTTTAACACCTTGGAGAGCTTGGTCTTCAGCAGCTCAATGCTACCATACAGGCGGTTTACATTTCCCTCCAGGTCCTTCTCATCAGGCTTCAGCTTGGACGGGTCGAGCTCAATGAGATTATCCTTCATGAGGATCTGTTGACCTTTTTCTTCCAGCATAGCCTTGGCCTCAGGGTACTCTGTGAGAGCCTCCATCAGGTCGTCCTTGGACAGGCAGAAGAGATCTGAGTAGCCAACACTACGGATATTGGCCGTCCTACGGTTTCCCGCTTTGCTGCCCCTGATGTTTAGGATGCTGATCTCCCCGAAGTAGCTCCCCTCGCCAAGGACGACAAATTGTGTGATTCCGTCGTCGGCCACCACAGCCAGTTTGCCCTCTTTGATGATGTACATCTCTCGGCCAATGTCGCCTTTGCGGCAGATGTAGTCACCCGGACTAAAGACAACGGAACGAAGCTTGAGCACCAGCTCGATCAGTAGTCCTGCCTCGCAGTCGGCGAAGATGCGCACCTTCTTTAGGGTCTCCAAGTGCACGCTGATGCCAATCTCTGCCCGCAGCTTGTCAGGCAGGTACCGCAGCACCTCCTGCTCGTCCTGCGCACGGTTGTTGTTCCACATGTAGCCAAACCAGGTGATCACGCGAGTCTCCAGGTCCTTGCTCACGTTACGGACCCGCATGTACTGCTTGATATTGTCGATTTTTGCCTGAAATTTGGCCCTGGCTGCATTCATGTTGGAAATCATGGAAGCTACATTACCCACAATGGTGGCAAAGATGAACACACCCGCCAGGAAGTCACAAGTGTGGAAAAGGAACTCTGAGTCAAGCTCGGGTGGTGGCATCTCGCCGATTGTGGTGAGTGTCATGGTGGACCAGTAAAGGCTGAAGGCGTACTTTGTCAACAGCTCTCCAAAAGGGGCTTCCTCCAGAGAAGGGTAGACCCAAGGGTCTGAGCCAAAACCAATGGCCTTAGAGAAGGAGTAGTAAAAGCAAGCATTCCAGTGGGTGATGATTATAATATACATGACCAGTGTGCCAATGCGCAGGATGTTAGGGTAGTTGGTCTTGGTCTCCATGCGTTGAAAGAACTCAAATGCACGGTTAACTCGGAGCAGTTTGTTGATGCGGATCTCGGGATAGTCAAGGCCAAAGTAGAAGTAGAAGACATCAGTGGGCAGCATTGAAATTGCATCCAATCTGAATTGTCTGCTGGACATGTACTCTGCCAAAAGTTTTTTCTCATCCTTGATCAGTAGGCCTTGCTCCAGGTAACCTAAATTTTTATAAAATGCAAACACGCATGAGACACTTTTCATGAGATCAAATATCCAATACAAACCAACTATTTGATCTTTGTCAGAATTACCTGTACATTCATGTACAAGTAAGGCGTAATGTACAGTGGGGGGATCAATATCATGGAATAAACACTGAAATAGTAGAACAGGTCTTCAATGACTCTAAAGGGGTTTACTCTGCAGTATTGACTGCCTCACTTTAAATTATCATGCTTATTAAGTGACTATCTACTAATGTTTAATAGACAGTGATTGCAAACTATTTTGTTTCATCTGCAAAACTCTTATGGCTCTAAATTAGTTTCATGGCAACATCATCTGTTGTGCTTCACCATGCCCATTTTTTTTTTTTTTCACAAAAGTGTTTACCTGTCCTTGCTCGCACAGCCATGTCAGCCAGGTACACCAGGTCAGAGGAGTAGTCCAGTAAGAACCAGAAAAGCAGATACCTGTGCTGTAGTTCCTCAAAACAGGCCCTGCAAAACAAAATAGACAATGCAGGATCTTCTAGAAGACCTCGGGGGTAATAAATTATTCATCCATGATTTAGAGACTACCTTGCAATGATCATAGTCCAGTTGTACATCACAGGGATTGTGATTATGAAGAGCCAGTAGTTGTAGAGGCTGCCTCCTGGATTGACAATAAATGGCTCCTTTGGTCTAAGACGAAAAACGAAAGCAAATGTAATCAGAATTACAATGAGAACTTAAAGGTCTGAAGAACTGAAGGTCAAAACACAAAGGAGTCTCGGTTCTTTGCATTCGTATCCATACCCTTGTTCTTTTTTGTCTTTTTCCTTTTCTTTTTCCTTTTCTTTTTCTTTTTCTTTTTCCTTTTCCTTTTCTTTTTCCTTTTCTTTTTCTTTTTCCTTTTCCTTTTCTTTCTCCTTATCTTCTTCTTTCTTCTTGTCTTTGCTGTATAATAGAAATAAAAGACCAAACGTGACATCTGGACAATTGATTAATATGTTAATCCTCTACACTTGCACTTACAGTATGTCAAGCAATACATCTGATACAACTAAAAAATCTCAGTGGTTTTAATTGGTTTGACATCTATATATTATAGTACCTATCACCCACAACATAGATTCCAACACTTCACAAAGGACTACTAAAGAATACTAAGACTATGTTCAATACGAATTGCAATAAGCTTTGACATAATTGTTTATGGCATCTATGTTCTTGTGTGAATGACACTCACTCGTCATTGTTGTTGTTGTTATTCACATTAGAGGAGCCTAAACGTCTTCTGAAGGTGTCTCCCTCCACCTCTGTCTTTCCAGAGACATGGCGGTGTACTGTGTGAGACGGCTGGATGGCACCATGGCCACTCCTCGTGCCTGCCATATCTGCCAAGTCCTGTGGACACCTAAAACAAACATATCGAATAAAAGCCCCAGACATAGCAGCAAGCCCCCAGGTTACGGATAGAGAGTCATTTAGTCCATTCGCATAGACTGATATCTATCATGGGTTAATTGTCTCAATAACTGAAGTGTACAGTGCTCAAGCTGTGTTTCAGGGCTTAGATCAATACAGAAATAAAGCTCACATCAAGACTTTATTATAGCTAGTGTCATGCTGTCAGATGTCCTTGTTCTGTGATCATAAAACACCTGTGGCTGATTTAATCCTGTGTGAAAATTACTAATGTACACATCAAATAGGTAGCATCACCTACACTCACCTCTAGCTAGTTCCTAGAGCAGTCCATTATTTATTGTCTGCCAGACGGTCGCTGGGTGGCCCAGAGGTGCTTCAGCTCTTGAAATTCAGCACAGCCCCATCAGTGGAACTGTCCATTAAATTACACACATGGTAGGGCAAAAAAGAGAGTTGTTCAAAGGCGCCTTGTCAGTTGTAGCTGCAGCGCTGTCTGTGGATCTCCCCGACCCTCTGGGGGATTTGGAGATTACAGAGATGAGTGAGAATGACAGTGGCAAAGTCACACTCTTATCCGTCTTCCTCCGCCTTTGTGTCAGGGAGATAGGTGTCTTTACATGTATTACGATCAAACAGCACAGGAAAAGGGAGATAATCAAAGTGATAGTGTTCTTTTGACACAGAAAACTGGACACATCAGATATTGCTGAAGTGTCCGTACCTTGCATCATTGATTTATTGAAATTTTGCCATTTTCAAAGAAAATGAGTGACATCCAAAGGCCATATTAATTGGAAACAATGGAATGAATGCAAATGCATCTGCAAAAATATGTTTTAATCCTCTAAGGTTTGAAAGTACCTATTTTAAAAGTATTATTTAAAGACCTGTTTAAATTTGTCCAGTGGCAGGCTTCTAATGAACTTTCACCTGCAATTACTGGGGACTGAGAGACACATTGCTGTTTTTCAGCCTTTGCATGCTAACTAAAACTGGGTCCCATCACTGCATGTTTGTACTTGAGGAGGTCTGTGGCCAGCATGACAAGCACAGGGATTATCCGAGACAGGCACACCCGCCCTGTCAGCATTCTGTAACAGATCCCCCTGATCGTATTAAAACAAGCTGCTACTCATCTTCCTTCGCATCAACCACAGCACTCTCTCATACACTGCCCCTCAAGGGTGGAAACCACAGAGCTCTGTTTGTAATGATGGTGTCACTGCATAATTAGAATGATGGAAAGGTAGACTGGAGTTGTCAAATGTTTTCAACAAAATAAAAGGCTTTGCAGAAATATAAATAGAGGTTGAGGTTTTTTTTTTTACTCTGCTTGGTTTTCTTTGACAGCCATGACTGCTGTCAAATTGAAAGGACACACAACACATAATGACAAAACTGGAGTGCAGTTATTTTTATGGTTTGAATCACCACATTTATTTGCAGAATGAAAGGGGATAAAAGGAGTTACATCAAAAATTACAGAGCGAGATACAGGACAAAATTCTCCAAATTTAGACAGTAGGACAGCAACACAGAATCAACTGCGATCTCGAGGTTCACATTACACTTGTTGTCCTACAGTCATTTATTCTACTGTGTCAAACATTGCATGAGGCTCAAATTCACTTTTCAGCATTTATCCAAAGGCTCACAGCTCATTTAATCTGCAGCCCACGTTTGTGGCTAGCTAGCCCCACGTGGGAGCAGGGATGGACGTCTTGTGTGCGGTGTCCACATTTACAGGGGTGAAGAGGGGGCGGGGTTGGTGTCAATCTCCACAGCCATTGGGACGCCCTGGAGGGATGGGTCAGCTGCAACCATGGCAGCAGAAGCCATGGCGACGGCATCAGCAGCAGCAGCATCAACAGCAGCGGGGGTGTCCACAGCAACGGGCACATCAACCTCCACGGCCACAGGTCCTGCAGCCACATCCACCTCCACCACGGGGCCAGCGGGGGCAGCGACCCCAGCGTCGACAGGGGCGGCCACCTCCACCACAGCGGTCTCCACAGCGGGCTCTGCTGCGGCCTCTGGGGCAGCCTCAGCGCCGGCCTCAGCTCCACCCTCAGCTGCGGGCTCTGCCTCTGCTCCCTCAGCCTCAGCACCCTCAGCCTCTGCGCCCTCAGCCTCGTCAGAGTTCACGGGAGCAGCAGGGGCAGCACCAAAGGCAACCTGGGGCTGAGAGAGGGAGAGGGAGAGGGAGGGAGAGAGAGAGAGAGAGAGAGAGAGAGAGAGAGAGAGAGAGAGAGAGAGAGAGAGAGAGAGAGGGAGAGTTAGAGAGAGAGGGAGAGATACAGAAACAGATACAGAGAGAGAGAGGGAGAGAGACAGAGACAGATACACAGAGAGAGAAGGAGAGAGACAGAGAAAGAGGGAGAGACAGGCAAAGAGAGGGAGATAAAGAGGGAGAGACAGGGAGAGAGAGGGAGAGAAAGAGAGAAAGGCAGGGGAGGAGAGGAGGAGAAACAAACACAACAAATAGTGATTATCAGAAAATCGTAAGCTCATCAGACAAGGTCATGGTGACATGCAGTTTTGAGAGTGAAATGAAACAAAACATTTATCCTACCACAGCACCCTCCTCATCTGAGTTTACAGGGGCAGCAGGGGCTGCAGGGACGGCCTGTGAAGTGAAAGAAATTGGACTGCAGTGAAACATAGGTCCTGAAAATTTCTGTTCTGTACAAATAGACGTCCAAACAATACTTTTTCTATGCCGTACAAATAGATATTCAAACAACAGTGAGAAATCACTACCTTTGTATTATTGTTCTCTTCAGGCATAGATGCTATTTGTGTACTTCATAAATGGGAGTTATGCTGACTAAATTTACAGTGTGAGCACAGAACAGCAAGAGTGACTTGGCAATTGTTAGCCCTTCACATGTTTAATTCAGTAGATATAGAAATTAAAATGTACTGCTGATTGTGAATCTACTGCTTAGTTGTTAAGAATGTTCATATTGGCTCATACTATTTAACAGTGTCACCTACTAGCACACATGCATTCAACCCAAAATGTTACATTAATAGCAAAATGCACAAATGAGCTGTCTTCTAGCTTATAACACACATTTGTTGTATAAGAAGTCACAACAGATCCTATAGTAGTTATTAAACTGAACTCACGGGTGCAGCTGCTGCAGCTGCTGCAATTCCCTACAAAAGAATACAGACATCAGATAGTTCACTGTTTTTTCACATGTTAGCTATGAAAACTCTCCATCAAAATGATATTAAAAAAATAACACAAAGTGGATGAGATGAACATTTACACTCCAGCTGAGTTAAAGTCATTACATTGTGTTACTCTGTGCTCACCTGCTGGCCAAGCAGCCTGTACAATTCCATCAACTGCACAGCAGTGTTAGCATGGGCGGCAATTTGCTATAAAAACACATCAAACATTAGCTCATCAACTCTCTGTATTATCATGCCCAAGTATCACCCACCATACAAGTATGTTTTCTTTTAGTCCTACCTCATTGCTGTTACTCTCAGGGGCCTAGGAGAAACAAATGATTAAGATTGTGAATAGCCTAAACTTGTTTTGTCATTTTTATATATTTTATAGTAGGTCAACCCAAAAACTCTCTAGGGAAAGAGAACTTGCACTGAGAAGGGGACTTACAGGGGCAGCCAGGGAGAAGCCCAAAAGGCACATCAGAACAACAACAGTCTGCATCTTCACACTGAACAAAATAAGAAAAGTGTTGTGGAAAATCGTTAGGAAACTACATAGGTAGACACATAAAAGTTTGAAGCTAGCTCTAAAATATGAGTAAAAAAGTCTTACCTGTTTTTTGTTGACTGCAAGTGCAGTTAAATTCAGAGGAGTTCAGTGATTGAGATTTGAAGCGAATACCTAATTGCTGGGATGGATGCAATTTATACCCAGCAAACTGCTCAAATCAGCCAATCGTGTGTAAGGATGCAGAAAAATGTGAATTCCACAGTTGCTGCCGCAATTCCCCTTACTCTTCAAAAAACGCCCAGGTGGGGTGTACAAGTCTTAATGACCTCATTATGTTTAATTATAGACTCCGAGATTTCGCTAAGTGTTCAACTCTTCAAAAGTGCCAAACACATGAAAAGAACCCCCCCCCCCCCCCCTTTGCTTTTTTTTACCATTTGAAAAAGGGGATTGGGTATATGCCTGATGGTTACATTAAGGGTGGTGACTTTCTAGTTTTCAAAAGACCCACAAGGGTGGAGGTTTGAGCTGTTTGCCAAGTCAATATGTTTAAAGTAAAACAAAGATGCCTAATGTATGAGTGTGAAGTGACTGTAATGGTTGAGTGTCTAGATGTGGGGTTTATTTACAGCTTTGTGGTGAGAAGACAGCTCTCCAACTGATTGCCCTGCAGATTATGGCAGTGACAAGCAGAAGAAAGAGTGAGAAAAGTTCCCAATATTCATGGCAGTTCATGAACACAGCACTTTCAACACTTCCATTGTCAACTGTATTTTTTTTTGTCTTTCTTTTTCTGAGGGTCTCAGCTTGTCTGGATCAATATCTCTACTGCTGGAGGGGGCTGTTAATCATCACACTGCTGTCTCTATCTGATAACGCTGCCGGTACACAGTACTGTCAGATGAGGTTTTTTTTTTTTTTTTGCAAATCTTTCCAACTGCACACTACCACTTCAAATGTGATGAGCTCTTCGAGCTTGGCAGGAATAGATAACCATCATGGCGCCTCTCTATGCTCTCCTTTGGTCTGACTTCAAAGACACAGTGAAGAGAAACTGTAGACTTACTACGTTCATATGCCACTTTTTCATCCTCGGACACTTCATACCAGATATTAAAACTGAAAGCTCAGCAAAATACCTGATTGCCTCTGACATGATGGAATCCAGAGCAGTAGTAACTGTGAATTCTGTCATTTTTGGCAAGAAATGTGTCTTACTTACATATTACTTACATAATACAAAACAATGTTTTTACTTCGTTTTAACAACGTCTAGACTTATTATGGATTTAAAATACACACACAATACTTTTTATATATTTTTTTCCCCCCCAAAACTAATGGTCACTTTGCACTGTGCAAGATGAATCATATCACATTCAGGAATCATCAGTGAAAAAAACTGGGAACAAAAAACAGCTCAGCTGTGCTGTCAAAATAAAATGCAGTTGATGCATTTAGAGTCAGTAAGCCAGATCAAAATGGGTTTGAGGGTAATTTTAATCTGTAATTAAAACTGTAATTAAACTAAGTGTATAGAAAGAGAGATAACAGAGAGCTTTAAATGTTAATAATTAGATTTATTATTCACATCATTCACAAATGAATACATTTTGGCACATGGAGCTAACGTACTACAGGTGTGTGACATGTGCAGCTAATGTGGTGAGCTGTGTGACCTGCAGTGTGGACAAACTGTGTCCTCTCTGAATTGTGGAACATAAACCACTGTACACAGGTGCTCCTAGAAAAGTTGGGCCCCTTGAATGGAGAAAGTATTTGGCACTCCTGACAATAATAATGGTCGGTTGTTATGTTTTTCTAAGGGAGCCTCCTGTGATGTGCATTGCCTTGCACTCCAATATTGGTTAAACACTCAAGGAGAAGCCAAAATTAAATGTTCCAAAGGGCTGCAGTAAGATCAAGGAGGATGAATGTGCAAAGTAATCTACAATTAGCCATACGTACATGCAGCACCAGAATCTCCAAATGGACAGAATACACTAATTCCAGAAAGTGTATCTCGCATTTTCAGTTTGACAGACCACAAAGCTCAGTAGAACCAAAGCTCTTAGATCCTCCCTCAACACTCTTTGGTAGAACTATGCTTGATATCTAGCTGTGTTTACCTGTCTTCACTTGCCAGTCTAAGTTTATACTGTGGAATCATGAGCTGGCACCTGACTGCCACAGTAGCCTGTTAATATGTTAAAGGAGAGAAGTTGTTTAGTTGGTTGCAAACTTCAATATGCCCAGTAAATGATAACCCATAGTTTCATTCATAGTGGTTAACATAAGCAGTTTTTGGTAATTTTATGGCAGAATATGGGTTGAAAGAGTAGAAAGGAGTTACTAGTCTTTAAATGATCTTGTAACTGAATCACCACTAACTTCTTTGGCACAGATAGTAGGTTAGTAGGTCGATAAGTATTGAGTTTGTCAGCTATTCCAATCCAGGCCTTTTCACCATTGGTCTGATCACGCCATTTTTTAATTAAGGGGGGACTAAACCAATGATAAAAAATGTGTTAATTATTGAGGTTATCAAAGGGTCAATAGATAGGAATACACCTTAATTAAGCTTGTTGGAACAGGATCTAGCTGACATGTAGAGGAATTGCCCTTAGTGATGAGATCAAAGATGTGACTAGAAGAGTGAGTTAGGAAATATGCATTGGTGTCGGAGTGGCCCACATTCCTCAAAGAGCATGGTTTCTTTGACTAAATAACTGAGCAAGTCGGGCAGATGTAAAATACAAAATAATATAACCAACAAAGAAAATTATTTGTCGTGCACATTTGCATACAGAGGGAAGATAAGATATTACTGAAGAAAATATGCTTTTCATGGTGTTGGTTGATGAAATGCTGTTAGCAACACATTCTAGTGGTTGATTTCAGCTGCTGTTTCATCAAAATAGAAAATTCCAGCCATCAATTAAAGAGATAAAACAGGGCAGCACATCTACATTCTTTCTCAAAACTATATTCTTTAAAGGCATGTCTTTAAAGCCATGTACCTCACACATGTACCCATATTCTTTAAAGGCATGCATGGACCTCACATCCAGCAATGTAAACATGCAAAACTCTTCTATGCATTTTAGTCATTTATAATCAGTGTAGTTCATTTGGCCAGCTTTTCTTCCAGTAGAGTGTTGATTCACTGCAAACTCTGCTAGTCATATTTCTTGTTCTGTGTGCTGAAGCCACTCAGTTAAAAAAGTAAATAAATAAAATGCAGAATCTATCTGATGGTACACACTTCGGCAGTGGTCAGTGTTCACGTGAGTATTCCATCCATTACACAAAGCTGAGAGCAACGCCTTGGGCTTCAATCGGTTTGCTCTCACACAAGATTGGTCAGTAAGAACGCTGGGCATCGTCTCTGGCTGGTATGGGCCCAAAAAAACGCTTTTTCTTTTTTCAGCCTTTTCTCCTTTGACAGTTGACTTTATGTGTCATTATATGATCATACAAAGCCGGCCTTACTCATTGCATATGCAACTTAAACTCAGAATTCTATCTATATTTTCAATGAATAAGCATATACCATGTAACCAGTGTGGACAAGGCCAAACACAGCAAACACATTATATCAAATACATTACATAGAACAAAAATGGCACATAAAACACAACATTCACCTCTTTAACTGTCTATGAAAACAGTATATGCCTTAAGGATAAAGGCTACCACTGCTGTGGATCTACCCCCACCACATGGACAGGATTCCTGGAAAACTCCTGGCAGTAACATGCACTGCAACACTGCTGAGGTGGATTGACAGACTGGTGGTATCAGCACGAACAAATATAAAGCACCAGATAGACTGAAAAGCGACTATATTGTTGCCGGCAACCTGTTCGAAGCCCCACAGGAGTCTACATTGAGTTTTGGGAAGGCAGTCAAGAGGCAATCAGACTGCCTGGTCAAAATTGATCAGAACCAACTGCCTGGCCCTTGAAATGTATGGTGCCAACAATTCAGAGTGTACCAAAGGGCAGTGTGGCCTCTGAGCTATTTGAAATTCTCTCCTCAGCTACAGAAAAGATGTGCTATCATACAATAATATCAGAAAGTGGCAGAGGCAGCTAAGATATATTTTTGATGTGGTGTCTCTTTTCTAGGAACACAGTGTCAGCCTTTAAATTGGAGACCTGAAGCTGAGGGAGTCCAACAACCAGCTGGTAACAGGTGAAGTTTTATGTTATGTCTGTAATTGATAGTCTAGTTAAATTCAATTGACAGACATACATAGATTCAAATGACATACATAAATTTTTCGACCTGTTATATATATGTAATATAGTGCCATTTTTTCTGTTTGTTTATAATTTAGTGTCCTTTTTAATGTTCATACCTACTGTAGCATTACTTGTAGCCACCTTACTGGGTTAAGGAGAAGAGCTAATCTCAGCTAGCTTTTCTCTCTGTCCAACTGTCTGCTTTTGTCGATACTTCTATAGTCTCCTCAGGGAGACGATTAATAATGACAAGAACCAAGCAGACAGCTCATAAATCTGCTACTGTCAAAGCCCTGAGAACGCAGCTTGATAAGGCTGCCTGCAAAACGTGGATCAGCAACTGATCTGCCTGGCTAGCTAGCTAGCTGCTGCTTGGTCTTCCTGCATTGCAGTCATGGCTCTGTAGGAGGCCAGTGAGATTTGCCTGCTAAGGCATTCTAAGAACACCATTATGTTTGTATAAACCAAGACTTGCCTTTTGTTATTGTTCTGTTGTTTTCAAATGCACACACACATACACACACGTGTGCATACACATGCACAAATACACACAGAAACACACACATTTTTCTTATTAATACTTAACAGTGATGTGGGAGTAGTGATAGACCACCTGTTATGCTGGAAAGGACATGTTTGGGATTGGATAGTTTCAGCTCTGCAGAAGTCAATTTTATCAATCACAATCAGAAGTGTGTTTATTGCCAAGTATGTACAAAGAAATTGGGAATTTGTCTTGCCACATTTGATACAATCTTATCCTTGTGTCTGATGTAACTAATTATGGTCATCAATGAAACCATACTGTGAATTTGCTGTGAATTTGCTTGTCATCATGGTATGTTTTCTTATTTTCTATGCCACAGCCAGTCTGTTCCATACCGCTAAGTTTATGTGTCTTGAATGCTGGAAAACACTAGGTTATGTTGCAGGCCATACAGTCCTATGTAAAACAGATCAGGCATTCAGTGGTTACAAAACATGTAACTAAATGCAGTATTACAATATACTCAGCAGAGTCCAGAGGGGCAAGCAGGCGTTGGACGGGGTGGGGCTCCCCACTGGTTGAACATCTCCATAGAAAACTTGGGAGGCATACAGTAAGATCAGAGTCATGTATCGAGGCAGCAGGATGGTTCGACGACGTGGGGAGGATTTATCTGAAGCCATGGATCGATGGTGGACTCCTCAGGCCAGGCTCCTCAGGCTCGCTGATTAGGGCGATGTTGACACCTTACTTTGGCGGTGAACCCTCCAGCAAAGGTTTGGCATGTGGAGACCTGTGTCTTTTGGTCGCACCATAAATGCTTGTCTCCAGCATATGTTGTTAGGATGCAGGACAGGATGTCTTGAAAGCAGGTGACAACAAGACCCTCGAGGGCTGGTGATGACATTAGCTAGCGTAGAGGAAGGTGGCAAAGGTGGTAAAGCCATACGAAGGAAGCAACCAGCTGATCAGCAATCTTTCTAAGCGTTCCATACAGTTTGCTAGGTCTGGGCAGCTCATCAAAGCTACCTTTCCTGACAATTAAAGCAAAACTCCTCTCACCCAGCAAACGAGCAGAGCATGGCAGTTGACCTTGGGATGCAGCCTCAGTTCTCAATGGAGATCACAAAAACATCACTCTGGTCTGACCCTCCGACACTGTCTATGGTCAGCAGAACAACCCTGCTACTTAAACATGCTGATCCACAGAAGGAAGAGAGTGGGTCACTAGTGGAAGTACTCCAACCTAGGCTGCCGAGTGCAGTGAGGGAAGCTGGAGAGCTACTGCGTCCCATATTGAGGTGATTTACTGGGGCTTTGTCAGCTCTCTACTGCTCGAGGGTGTTACAGGAGCAGAATATTAAGCTAAAAAGTTAATGAGGCATGAGACATGGAGCACAGCAGCTGTGGGGTCGAGCAACACCTAACAGCTACAGTTTGCTTCCGCACACCTGGCAATATGCACACAGTGTGTGTTGCAAACCATGAGCATACAAATTTCCCCGTTGTCTCTAGTGCACGTTGTGGCCCTATGCAGCCGAGAGGCTTGCAGTAAATTTGCAGTTCTTGGCTTCTGGAAGCTCCCAGCAAAGCATCACCCTGAGCTACAGACAGGGAGTACGCATAGTATCCAAGTCGATTCCAAAGGTGTGCCTGGCCTTATGGAAAAGTCTTCAACTGGTGTTCATTGTGCTATCATCTCAGATACAGAGGAACATCGCAAACGATTTCTGTCAGATTTGGAACTTACAAGAGTTCAGCCTTGGGGCCTGCGCTGTCCACACGCTCCTTGCATGCAGTCACAACGGCCTACGTATGCTGACTCCATGACGACTGTTTTCTTCATGAGCTTGTTGAGCACACTATGCGAAGTATACCACAGGCCCAAAGCAAAAGCAGGAGGTACAGTAGAAGAAGATAGCACAAAACATCAGTGACTGGAGATCTCATGCTGATGACCCGAAGAAATGTCACACGGGTGCGTAGTCTCATGTCTCAGAGATAGAGGTCACACTGGCGAGGTAAACCAAGGCGCTGCAGACAGGGACGTGCTGCAGACAGCATTACTCACAGGGATGACCGCCAACCGCCGTGGTGCAAATTGTAAAAGGCAATATCCATTTCATAGCGTTTAATTGGCTGATTTAAATTACACGTTATAGATATGCACAAAAATTGGCAGGGAAATTATATCTTTGGCAAGACACTGAACGTCTGGTTTTACTAGCAACATCAAACATCCTTTTTTCAGCTGCCTGTGAAGCTTTGGACTTGAGGCTATTTTAGTCATGACACGGCATGTTGATACAGGAGCCAGACACAGAATCCTTCCATCTCCTTCAATGTAAGCTTTTTAATCTATTGCTTATTTAAAGGTATTAGAGAAACATTATGTATTTAGCCCCTGTCACTCAAGTTCTCCACAGTTATACTTTTCATGGCATAACCGTTATAAAGTTTATTACTTCACCACTTACATTACACTACAGGTAGACACTCAGAACAGTTGGCCAGGTTTACAACTTAAGTGCATGTGCCATTGATGTCTGCTGTTTAAAAGTATTGGCTTTTTAAAGATTTTCTTTTTTTTTTTACCTTAAATTATAGTGTATTTTAACTCATTAGATCAGATAATTCAGGGGGAAAAAACAACTAATTGATCACTGACTAATTCCAGTGCTGCAGCAGTGAATGTGAATATAGTTCACATTAAGCACTGGGCTTAAGGGGCAATCTATCTCCACTCTCTTTGCAAAATGGCAACCTGTCTAAGTTTACTCACCCTGTGTGGATTCATCTGTGAAGGGGACCTGAGTAATAATATTCCTGCAACTATTTGTCCTTGAAATATGTGAGAAGTGTCTGAGTTTCTTTATTGAGAAGATTGATGTAATTAGGTTTAATATAGTACCTTCTAATTTGGATTCCTTTATGACCCCCTTATCACCTACCTCCCTTACACAGTTTCAAGTCGTCTCATTTTCTCAGCTATCAGAAGTGGTGGCCCATATGAATACTAGTTACTCAGCTTTAGATGTGTTACCATCATGTTTCTTTAAAGATGTTATTGTTGTTATTAATAATTTGCCCAATTATAATGTTGTTGTACCCCATTGCTTTAAACAGGCTATTGTGCAGCCCCTACTAAAAACCTTTGTCTCGACCCTAATGGTCTTAAACATTATAGGCCCATTTCTAAGCTGCACTTTATTTTATGCTACCTTATTATTTAGATCTTGTAAAAGTTTTCACTCAGCTTGTTTCCTACCTGAATACTAATAACATCTCTGACAAGTTCCATTTTGTCTTTAGAGCTCAACACAGCAAAGATTCTGGTCTGCTGAAAGTGTACAATGATATTCTTCTTACCATTGATTCTGGCTCTTGTACCATTTTAATTTTATTAGATCTTAGCGTAAGACTTGACACTGCTGACCATAACATCCTGTTAAAATGCTTTATGGGTGTTGTTGGTGTAAAGGGCATAGTTTTCAATTGGTTTTCACTCTTTTTAAGTGACAGATCCTTCTCTGTAAGAATGGAAAATAGTTTCTCTAAGTCTGCACCAATTAAGTGTGGTATTCCCCAAGGTTCTATTTTAGACCCTCTGTTATTATCATTGTATATGCTTCCATTTTTGAGAAATATAGCATTCAGTACCACTATTATGCAGATGACACCCTACCTATACCCCTGGACTAAGGTGCTTAAGGTCCTTGGATGTCAAGGAATTTCCTTCAGTTAAATAAGAAAAAAAATATGTTATCCTCTTTGGCCCACCTAATCAGATTTTTAACCTGAAAAAATATGTTTGGCCATTGTCTCCTAAATATCACAGTGTAGTTAATACCTTTGGTGTCTACTTTAATAATGCCCTGAACTTTAATAAACAAATTTGTAATGTGGTTAAGGGTAGTTTGTACCAACTTAGAATGATTGATAAGATGAAGTGATTTTTAACATTAAAAAATTGTGAAACTGTTATTCATGCTTTCATGACATCAAGACTAGATTATTGCAACTCACTGTATACAGGCCTCACTCAAAGTGCTTCAGCAAGATGTTACAACTTGTTACAGACTTTTAACCAGTTCTAAAAATAAGAGAACACATCACTCCTGTTTTGGTGGAGCTGCAATGGCTGCTAGTTAATTTAGAACAGATTTGAAAATCCTATTGTTTATTTTTAAAGCCTTGAATGGTTCAGCTCCTCAGTGTATCACTGATTTAGTAAGACCTCATTCAGTTCAGAGAATGCTTAGGCCATCCTCTCAAAACCTGCTCTCAATTCCCTTATCACTCAGGAAAACAAGGGGATTGAGCTTTGTCTGTGGTTGCTCCTTGGCTCTGGAATGATCTTATAGATGTACAACTGTTAGTAGTTTCATGTTTTTGTTATCTTTTATTATATTTTTCTGATTGTGTGTTTATTTTTTATTACAAAACTAATTTGTTTTAAATACTGTTTGTTTATTTTTATTTTATTTTCTTACCATTATTATTTCCACCTATTTTCTACCTATGTACTTATTTAGTTTTATTCTATTTATGCTCTTTGGTCAGCTTTTTTGCATAAAATGTGCTATATAAATAAACTGAACTTAAATTTGAACTTGAACTTAATAGAACGTCTCAAGTGCAATGCCAACCACAAGGACACAATAAATCATGTGGGAGTTGGTTCTTTTTTATTTTCAGCCAGAGCACCAGAAACATACTCAGCACACTAACTGCACTTGCAGTTCTCTGCAGTAGGCCTATTACCTTACATGAAATTACTGGCCACTGGACATGAGGTACTTGGGACAGAGTGAATGAAGTTCAGGGCAAGGGATGTGCAGGAGGACCAGCCACATCAGCAGTATCTCCCATTCCAATTCCCATCCTGACATATGTGGCTTATTTAGAAAAAGCCTTTTCATAAGGTGCAAATTCCATTTTTAACAAACTCAGACAACCTGCTCATTAGCCCATTACCCATTGTTCAGTATAACAAATTAATGAATTAATCCAAAAGAATTTTAGCGATCCAAAACAAATTTTGTTTCTTTTGCAAAACTGTTAAGTCCAGTGGTTTTTAAATATAGTTCAGTTCCACAGGCATCCTCTGTTTTTCTGCTGCTCCCCTTACCAATGGTCTGTTATACAATACAATGGTGTATTATTCCGAAATACAACACCTCCTAACATTGGGATAGGCCATTTATCCCATTCAATATCAGGCCTTAGAAAGTTGCAATAGTGATAGTTGCTAGTAGTTTAATAAATCTGTCTGCATCACTTTGATGAGCCATGTAACACTGAATTCATGCTGCTATGAATAATTCAATATTTAATATTGGACATTTCAATATTTATGTTAGCATATAGAGTACCAAGGCATTGTAGCCTTGAGCCCTCATAAATAGACAGTACAGTACACACCATATTCACACAAGTGTTTTGATGCTCAAAATTTATTGAAACTATTATGATATATAACAAGAGGTGTCTAATGCAGTAAGGACATTGTGATCAGTGCAGTGATAGGATTGTCACTGAAAATGCATGACAATTGCATGGCAATTACAATACAATGCCTTACTTTTGTCTGTGTGCACACTTATAACAAAATATATGCTTTAAATGACTGAATAAATGCAATGGTGGCTGTTTAAATAACCAGCAAAAACTCCAGGTCATTCATTCATGGTAAAGCTCCTCCTGCAAATCAAACGATAGCCCATGATCAGTAATTATACAGGTAATTATTCAGTAGCTAAGCTAATTGAAACACACATACTTGACTTAAAATGTCAGATATTTTTGCATCTCTTCACAATTTCCTATATCCATCAGAAACAGCACTTCACACACTTCAGACTGTGGGTGCAAGTGGTATCCCAGCAGTAATGCTTGTGGAAAATGAACGCCAGTGTAAATGAGTGGCACTTCTGGAGTTCTTGTGTTCATGGGTTATTGCCGCTCTTTGGTGAGCATGCACACAATTAGAGCATTAATGTGAAGGCAACACCAATCATGTGGGAGTCTGGAAGCCATCCGCACTGACCTGCCTGGGCTTGCTGCTCCTGCTGGGCTGCCTGTGGTGTGTCCTGGGGCTGTAGTGGTCCAGGCTGGAATGGTGGGACCTGAAACAGACAGTGATGAATGGCAGTGGCTTTCTCCCAATTATCACACACTTACAGATGACTTCTTTTTGCCATATAAGCAATATAGCATAGTGTTTGATTCGAATGTGAAAAACTATGCAGTTGGTTTTATTTGACTATCTATGTCTGCTAACTTTTCACATCATTTGGTTCAGCCCTCCTTCCAGGCCAGTGTGGTGATGCAGCCTCAATTGCTACTACATTTTTCCTGAAAAGGCCAGTATGCCCTTTTGTTTTTGAAAACCTGTTAAAATACACTTTCTGGTAATGTAGGCATATCAAGGTCAAGAATTCATGAACACATGTACAAGTGCTCAGAGTTCCACTACTGAGCTCAGCTCCTGTAGTATGGGGGTGGGTGCCAAGCACAGTACAGAGCCATGGAATGGATCTCAGATTCCTTAGTGGCTTAGCTACCAACTGTAGTCAGTATGACATGAGAATGGTGGAGGGCTTAATTCCAAAAGTGACAAAGTTGCAGGCACGCACACGCATACACGGGCGCCACACACACACACACACACACACACACACACACACACACACACACACACACACACACACACACACACACACACACACAAAGATCCAATTAACGTTTGTGAGTTTCACAATTCTACCTGAGGAGGTTGCTGAGGAATCATTTGTGGTGGGAGGTTGAATGGGAAAAGCTGCAAGAAGGTTTAATGTCAGTAGTTTGATGAATGTGTGCTATGCATTTTGAAACATGACATTAATTTGCCTAAAGCAAAGATTAAAATGTATGACAAGAAATAATATACACAGAAATGTGTCTCTTACATTTGTTGCTGGGGGCAATTGAGGAATTGTTGGGAAATTCTGAAAAAAATGAATAAATACAAATAAATATTTTACATTCTTTACAAAGAGAGAAAGATGATTTAACTCAGATGGAATATATATAGATATATATTACCTGTTGCTGCTGCCCAAAATCATAAGGGTAATACTTGAAAACAAGAGAAAGCATGGAGTTACAATCTTAAAGCACTTTCTGCTACACTGTAATTTTCTGAAGCAAGACATTGTAGATGTTTCCACTGAGACTGCGAGTCTGAAGGATTTAACTCCAAAGCAAACATTGCCCCCCATCTCAGCATTTAACATGATGTACACAGTTACTGAAGTGAGCTGAAACCGCCACTCCCATAATGACAGGTGTAGTTAGTGAGGCTAGCCCCTGTCTATCACTTTGGGCAAAACACGCACCACTTCCACACTCTTCCGGCCTGGGGCTTTGGGTATGGAGTACTTGATGAAAGCTTGTGAGGGATACACCTGAAAGGAAAAAAGTGAGAGAGAGACAGAGAAAGACAGAGCCGTCCTTGACATTCATCGTAATTATAACCTAACTGAAGACTGCTGACAGAATGATCCTACTTCACACTTACAGGTCCACTGGGCCGCCCCCCTGTTGGGTTAGTGGGGTACCTCTGGGGAAATACCTGAGGAGGAAATGAGCCCTGTCAGACTGACAACACGTGACTGCGCTATGATTCCCTTGTCTACATGGAACAATTAACAGGTGAATAGTTCCCGGTCAAATGGAACTGTGTGCGCTACAAGAATGACAATGTTTTCATCTGCTTCCCTGCTCTTGCACGCACAAGGCGATACCTCTGCAAACACACACACTTGAGGGAATAGGGTGAAATGTTTGAAGTGGGAGACGAAGCACGTACTATTTCCATGCTGATTGGGGCATTGAAGCCAGGCTGTGTGTAAGGGACGTTGTTCCCCTGTGTTGAAACAAAAATAAAACACAAAATAAAACAAAAGGTTGTGCTGACCTACATGTCATCCAGTTTCTTGCTAGATTTTTGGGACAATGTATCATTCGCTAATTGATGTTATACCACGGCTTCCAATGTCACATTGTAATGCGTCCTTTAGAACGGTTATTAACTTTCTATATAAGCACACCTATGAAGTAGTCCCTGCTTTCAGACCTTATTATGTTTATGTATCAGTGTGCCAAGTTCGTGGTGAACTATAAATAAACAAATTAAGACGTGACAGCTTTAGCAAATGACGAGCAGATGGAATAACAGAGTTGCAACATGTTATATGCCCCTGAGATCGTCTTTTAGTGCTTGGACTCTTTACTAATGTGACTTTGCTAAGCAAGGCTTAACAGAACTTTGGAATGGCTAGCTTGACAATCAAAGTCATGGAACTAACGACTGGCTCTTGGCCATAGCAACCTCCAATTTGGAATTAGCAACGGCAGTTTGTCCAGTTAGTTATGAAAAGACACATCTTGTGGCGGATGGAAGTAGTTCTACAAATAAGTGTGTTTTAGCGATTAAAACGTGGAAATGATCACCTGAATTTAACATCAGACAAGTGTGGTAACCGTGGTATAAGCGGGATAATGGACTTCACGGTGTTTGGATATCAGAAAGTTAATGCACTTCGATGCACTCCGCTCCGCGTCGTGACCGCATTACCACCTCGAACGTGCATTAACTTTCTGATATCCAAACACCGTGTCCTCCATTATCCCTTACTTAGTAGAAATATTTGACAGATGTACCATGTGTGCATATACAGTAATTTACCTGTGTGGAAGGACCTGATTGTCTTGGAATATCATAATGGGGAAGGTAATTGAAGAAAGATCCAAGCTGGAAAATAGTACCTCTTTTAGAAATTGTTCTAAAAATATTTGAAAATCTTTACAAAATCTTAAGAATGGTAAGCAACATGTAACATTGATCTTTTTGTGTTGATTTAACTTGCATTATTTAGCTAAGATATGGTTATGATACTTAAAATGTGCAAGTTAAAATCAACGTAAGATGCATGCAGCAAGTCTAAATTTCTCAAGTTGGTTGGTTAAGATATATTATTTGTAGGTAATGAAGAATATTATTTATACACAAATGTGCTAAAACATAAACATATGCCCTAGTCCTACTTACAGGTGCAGCTGAAATTGCACTTGTGAAACACAGACACAGGAGAGTAGTCCACATGGTCATGACAAAAGCAAACGCTAGAAAACAGAGAAAACCATGGTAATGTGTGGGCCATTTCAAACTTGATCACTCTACAGACTATGTGAACAAAATTATAAAAGTTGACCCAGAGAGTTTTAAGAATTATACATAGAAATACATTTCCAATAGTGCCTTACCTTATTCTTCTGAGAGTGAGACGTTTTGCTTGAGGCACCAGTTGATCCCAGTGTTCTGAATGTGGTCCTGCAAGCCTTGCTTTTAAACCCTTACCTGGTACACGTTTAATCCAGGCCCGTGACGATCTGCTCTTTGGTCATTGGGTGTGGGCGGTATTTAGCAAATGACCAGTGGTGAGAAGCTGCCTCCTAAATAGATGGCCTTGCGCGCTGACACTGGCATTTAGGTCTATGGGGTGACTCTGCCATGCCCTGCATAATCACACATGAAAGGAGCCCATATCAGCAGAATTCATGCTAACACAGTTTGTTAAGGCTATCAAATAGTTTTTATTAGTTTAGAGAAAACACAAGACACTTGTGCACCTAGGAAGATTGCGTTTTGGAGAATAGATTTAAGCTTTCCTGACGACAAATCATATTCTAACATACTATTGTTTGGGAGAACACCTAGCCTTAGCACTTTAGGTTTTATTATTATTATTTCCATACTATTATTTCCTGGGTCAATCATCCTATTTTTCTTTGTGTTTGTTAAGTCGCATGATCCAATTGGTCTGCGCAATTTCCAGGACAACCTAAAAGTAATGCACCTCAGGATCTACAGGTGTTTCAGGCCTTCAATCATTATACACCCTCCCCTGAGGGGGCCCATCTTATAAGGTGATCAATCCTTAGCGTGTGCCCAGTATCCAGGTGGGATATGTTTTTCCTCCAAGAAGACCTAATGGATTCTGGGGAACCTATCCTATCCTATGGTTGGGTTTGCTTTCTAGGAGTCTAATTCACAGGGTCCAGTTGGTGTGTGAAAATGTCAGGAAACCTCATCAGTAATGTACCTCAGGTGTTTTAGGACTTCAGTCATAATACACCCTTCCCTGAGGCAGCGCCGCTTAAAGTGATCAATCAATAGCATGTGTCCAGTATCCATTTAGTCATTATTGTCCTCTACGAAGTCTTAATTTGGTGAAAGTTAATTTGGGTCTGCACAATAAATATAGCTAATGCTAACCAGTGGTTTTATACCTCTTGCTATCTAATACTATTGTAGTTGTTGACAACTCTGCTTTCCCATGTTATGTAAATGCCCAATTCAACATTTTTTGTGTGTTTTGTCTGTTTACTATTTTTAGAAGATTGATGTAAGTTAATGTTACTGGGAGAGCATTGATAAAGTTGGTTGAATATGTGTGAAATACGCTCATTAGGGCATATGGTTTTCCAGATTGACACTCATCAGTTCCTCAATAAACTGTGCAGGACAGTTTGCATATTTCAATAAAAAGAAGCCACATCTGTGTGTGTGTGTGTGTGTGTGTGTGTGTGTGTGTGTGTGTGTGTGTGTGTGTGTGTGTGTGTGTGTGTGTGAGTATGTGTGTGTGTGAGAGAGTGAGTGAGAAAAAGAGAGAGAGAGAGAGAGAAAGAGAGAGAGAGAGAGAGAGAGAGAGAGAGAGAGAGAGAGAGAGAGAGAGAGAGAGAGAGAAGAAGCCATAGGATTAATGGTGAGTGTACTCAAATATATAGTTATCTGAAATACAGACTTTGACTGCAGCATATTTGCCTCTGGAATTGAGATATTAACATTTTTTCTTGGCACATCAACCCTTTTTTGCAAACAGGGAGGGACATTTCCCTCATGAATAAATGAAAACACAAATTCAGCGCATGTGACAGATACAAAGATTTATTTTATAAAACTGTCAAAACAAACTGCAGTAAAAAATGGCAACAGAATGAGCTTAATGGCTTCCAGTGGGAGCCAGGAAGTAAGGGGCATAGCACCACATTGTATGTCATCCATAGCAGAGCAAAGAGTGCACTGCATTATCAGGCTAAGAAAGAAGAAGCAGCTTTCAGGTCACATCGTTGTCTTGGGTTTTCGGCACCAGTGTTAAGGAATTGGCTAGATAATATTCTGAAAACAAAATAAAATAACAATAAAAAATATTATTTAAAAAAAAAACAACTCACAAAAAAATATTAGGTGATCTGATGCAACTGCAGTTCTAAATATTTTTTTTCTCAGTTTGTGTGCTTGTTTTAGAAAATAGCTTAGCCACATAAGATACATTCTTTTTACAAATGCACAGGTCTTTGCAAGTATTGCATGATGCTTTTTATGTAGTGGAAAGATAATCTTACAGTTTACTCATCCTCCTCATCATCATCGCTGGCAGGAGCCTGAAAGTGTGCGCACACGCGCACACACACACACACACACACACACACACAGAGAGAGAGAGAGAGAGAGAGAAAGGAAGAGGGAAAGGAACAATATTCAATTTTATGACTTCACTAACATTTCGTCTGTCGTCTGGCTCCCTAATGACTAGATGACTTAATGCTGAGCATTACTCAATCCTCAGGCACTAAAGCTGAGCACCAGCGCCATCGTGAGGAAACAGTAAACATTGTCTCCAGCCATACAGCTGCACACAGCACACCCCATTGCCATCTACCAACCTAGCCTAGACGACATACAACAGTTCAGCAGCTTCTGTCTGCACTGAGAGCTCTAATGCAGCAACATCTCTTCCACACAGCCGGTGGCCGTGTTACAGACTAATTGCATGGCTGATAAGTAAAGGTGTACTCACAGCAGGGGCGACAGGTGCAGCAGGTGCGACGGGGACTACGGGGACCACGGGCACTGCGGGGGCTGCGGGAGCGGCGGGAGCGGCAGCAGCGCCACCCAAGGAGTAAAACTGGGAGGCCGCAGAGAAGCCACATAGAGAAAAGGTTAAACAGTGCAGGCAATGCAAAACACATCTCAGCTCTAAAACTGCAATATCAAATGTGCAATAATATCAAACACCCACGACTTCAAGGCTCTCTCTGCCAGCAGGCTGGGGGATCTCCTGCTTCACAAGGACCTAAGACAGGAGACACACAAACAGACAGCTAAAGACAGAGTGTGCACTGGTCACAGCTCTTTGGTCAATTGCTTTTTGGTGTGCTGCTGAGTGCCGAATGGTTGTGTGGAGTTCGGGAACTCACAGGGGCAGCGGCAGGACCACGGGCAGCTTGCAAAGCATCAAGGATCTGCAGGAGGAATGAACTTGTATAACTATACTGCTGACTGACAGCCAAAATTGCTCCAAAATCTGCTAAATATGTATGGATTAAAAATAGTGATTCTTATTTATGAGCACTCACTTGCTGCAGGGTGGCTCCAGATGCAGGAGCAGCCTGTCAACATAACATATTGCTCTTTTTAAACCATGCACACATAACACTGCACACAGTATTTCTCATACAGTAATCTTACTATTGTGTTATCTAAAAAGGTACATTTTACTAACCCCTGGAGCCTGCTTAATCTCCAACTCAATGTAGGACTGCTGCTAAAAAGAGAAATAAATAGCATAAATCCAGTCACATAAACACACATTATAATGCTAAGGTGTGTCTAGTCCCTGATGCACATGGTGACGATGAGATATACTCACAGGTGCACAGAGTGCCAACCCCACGATGCAGGCAAGAAGAACGATAGCTTTCATGGTGGATGTAGCTGCAAAAAATCCAGAGAAGGTCAATGAACGTATCAACTTTTCACTGAACGTATCAACCACTGTCCTTTCTGCCCGTTGCAATACAAACTGACTTCTCCCCTGAGAGACAATTCCTATAGCTGCATCGAGAGCAGTCTTACCTTTTAGTTGGTAGGACCACAGTGAATGTGAGAGGTGTGTGAGCTGACTGATTTGGTTCTGGGGAAGGCTGCTGCTCCCTATTTATTTAATTTGTGAACAAAAGGGCTTCATTTTTTGACAGGTGTTGGTCACCAGCCAAATTTTGCTTTCAATCGGGAAAAAAAGTGCTTTGACAGCTATTGTATATCTTGTACATCTTCACAGAGCACTTTGCCTTTCAGCATAATTATAGACAGCTGCACAGGCAAGGTACATGTACTGTTATTGAGCAAGAATATGACAAGAAAATGCCATAAATCCTCAGTTGAAAGGTAACTGAGGTCAATACCGGAACAACCTCTTTTAATTCCTTGTCATTCAAAAGATAGAGGTTGTAGACACTGAATATGTGGGAATAATACATACATGAATATTTTCTTTACATTTAAATACAACTGCTTAAAATGTTGCTGATTTTAGAGTTTGCATGTTCAAATTTCTCAGAAACATATAATTTACCCACTGAGCATCAATCCTCTTAGAGAAAAACAAACATTCAAAACATGTCAAGTTTAATAGCATATAAAAGACATATTTCCCTCTGGATATTTTCTAAGTGAGATCAGTGAAAATCGTCTTGTAAAATTCATGAGCAAGTTAGAGAACTGCCAGACGGTTTGCAATACTGCCCCAAGACATTGTAGATTTTAACCTATGCAAGACACTTCAGGTTTATGTAGCTTTTTTATTGTGGGGGCACAATGTCATCTGATTTCAGTGAAAACGCAAAACACAGACTGTGGTGAAGGTATTACAATATACAAATGTTTTAAGCAGATACATAACATGGAAATAAGTGACCAGCCATCACTCAAGTTGAGTACATGCAGCAGAGAAAGGGCATATGTGATGGTACTGCATACAGTATAGGTAGGGTTATTGCAGTGCAAGGCTATGTGTGTGGTATAAAGGATATGAATATGAAACCACAAACATGCACTTCAAAGTAAGAATGCTTGGTAGATACAATACATACTGATTTCATACTGCATGCAATGATCAGACAGAACAAAATATTCAGAAGCTATATACAAGTGTGATCAATTCACAGATTTTGTAAAGTGCATTAGCGTATTTTTGTATAGATGTTCTCGCACATTCAGGAACAGATTATGTATATGATTTATCTGTATGCAAATGTATATATGCATATATGATATATGTATGCGGATATCTTGTACAATGCTAATACCCAGCTCACAACCAGCATAGCCTTATATCTGATCAATGCATAAAACAGTTTACATAACTCAGGTGCTGGAATATTAGGGTACAAAAGCTGGTATCTCTGTTCCCATGATGTCCTGGATCCATGAAGCCTCAGTTGCAGGGGGGTCTGATGACAGCACGTCTGCAGGGGTTGGTGTTAAGCCAATGTTTGCATCACTGGGCTGATGGCTGGCTATGGGTGTCTGGACAGTTGCTGTCACAGTGGGGTTCAGAGGCTTCCCCAGGCCTGCTAGCATGACATCATAGGTGGGTATGGCCCCTGGCATGGGCACTTTCACTGGCACATCACCGACCATGATGGGGGGCAGCTCTGCTGGCGATGGGCCTATGGGCAGCAGAGGGCCTAGAGGCATCATGGGGTGGACTGGCATGGCTGGGTTGAGAGGTTGTGCATAGGGGTCGGAGGCTGAAAGCTGCACCCTTGAGGTCCTCATTCTGGCCTGCTTTGGTCAGGGACAGAAAAAGATCAGGTCAGTTAGCTATCTGCCAACATTCTGTAGTACAACCGAGTATGCGATTTGTACTTACTCCGAGTTCCTCGGAACTGAGACCACCCGATGTTCCGCCCTATGGAGAGAAAAAAGTCTCTACATGTGTTAGCTGGATGCAACATGAGCATTCCATGTGACTTTTCTGGTGCAGGAATGTGTTTTTAAAATGTCATACTTCATACAAATTACCTACCATTCGTGGCATGTCAAAATACTGTGGGACCTATGCAGAAGATAGGAAAAAAAACATTGTTTGTTCATCTGGGGTGTGTTATTTTAGTTAAGCTCGTAGTTGTTTAGCTAATTACAGATGTCAATAGAATCATGTCTGCACCTCTATACAGGCTGCTATGTCCTTTTGTGGCTATATCTGACAGTCCAATCCATAGGCCCAAATGGCCCAGGTTTGGTTTATTTTGACAGGGGAAAGAAAGCAATTTGTCAGTGCTACTATTTCACCATGACTGAAATCTCTGAGCACCCTTTCACTTCCTTCCAGCATATTATTTGCGCTTGCACACAGACTTGAGAGAGTTAGACGAAGAAATGGCTCCAGGACCACCTGTTGTGTCTGCTGCTGCTGCTGCTGCTGCTGTTGTTGCTGTTGTGGAAAGCTTGGGTTCCCTGGGTGGGGGGACTGGGAGCCTGGGGACACTGGCATCACATGTCCTGGAAGCTGTGGGAAGACAGCTGGCACCAGCACTACTCCATAAGGGGTGTACTGAGCCAAAGGAGTATGAAAATGACATCAGCTTTGTTCAAATTATTCAATAGGGTCGTCATCAGATCATTTTAATTACAACTTTTGCACTGTTTAGTATCTACATGAGACGTGATCTTGATGATCCACCTTACTAGAATAAAAGGCTTGATGAGGTCGATGAGTTCTTCAGGAAAGTACGCTGACATGTGTCATCAGAAAGTTGATCTGTGTATTGATATAGTGTTTTAATATTGCTTCAATATATCACTTTTGCTTCAAAGTATGGGTTTAGAGTGTTTCGACAGATTTAATGTCTGGTTTCCTAACACATCACATATCTATCTTTTGTGAGAGGCCAACCACAAACATGGAGGTCCCCTACCTGCTAAATATTTTGAAAATACATTCTACATCAAGCGAAACGTCTCCAAGCCAAAACCTGAGCACAAATGCCGGAGGGCTGCATAGCTCAAGTTAATTAAGTTTTGTTTTGGATAGGAACCAAGTGATGCAGGTCTTGTCTTGAAAGACGCAGTGATCTGCTGTGAAGTGTACCCTACAACCCCATCTAGACCTCACTGCCACATAAAACTCTCCCACGTATCATATGGTCATTGTCTATGGTAAATATGGAAAAACAAAAAATATATGATTGGAAATCTATAAAACATGGCCGTTTTAACTTCTCTGGAGTTTCAAAAATGATTTAAAGAAACTTACCAAGTCATAAAGTTCTGGTTAATGGTAGCAAGTATATTGGTACCAAACAATTACAATTCTTACTGTTGGCATTATAAATAACCTACACAAATATACCTTCACCGTATGAGCATGTATGTGGTCACACTATCCAGTCATTACCTGTGGGATGTACACAGGATGGGTCTGTGGCTGTACCCCTGCCATTCCCGAATAGAAGACCATTAACCCCCCTGGCTGCTGGATGAAGAAGCCATGTGGAAGCCTATGCTGTGGCAAGATGGGGGACTGAGGACCAGCTTGCGGATAGACAAGTCCAGGCTGAACTGGGGGCATAACCTGTGCAGGGTCTGTCTGTAGCCCAGGGCTGGGGTCTGTTTGAGGGGGAGCAGGAGACACAGGCTGGGGCATCTGCACATCGAGCATAACCTGCAGCTGGACGCCAGGCTCAGGCTTTTGGCCCTCTTGCCCTCCCATGGGAATGTCTCCTCTCTGCTCTGACAGAGCAGCGTCTGGTGCGAGCTGGGGATGCATTTGGCACACTTTACCTCACATAATTGCTTCAGTGACTAAACCATTTTGAAAACCATTTTGGTGAAAAAAGACTCATGTGAAAACCCCAGTGCTATGAGCAGAATAGCAGAATTGAAGAGCAGGTGGTGATGATAAGGTAAGAAGGACTCACCGGAACGCATGATACCGCAGGAGCCAGCCAACAAAAAACAAACAAAATCACTCCTTTCATGTTGGGGCCTAAAGACCCAATCCTGCAAACCTGCTGTGATGGAAATTGAGCTTTATCAACAAGGGCTAATAGAAGTTGCTTTACATAAATAAGTAATTTTTTTTTACAGAAAAATACCAATAGTGTTAATTTATCACAGCCAGGGATTGGAGTTAAGAAATGGCTGGTGAGAGTATCACCTTTAAAAGCTACCCTCTTACCACCTTAGCCAATCACAGTGTGAGGAAAACCTTATCTCTATGCCATGGAGGACTGACCACACACCACAGCCAAATTACCTCTAACTCATTTTGTGCATTCTCCAGGCATTACTTCTTGTCTGAAGGGGCACAGCACAGCATTTTGTCAAACCACCGTTTCTTAGGAACCTTAGGATGGGTTTCACAATGTGGTCTTGGAACCACCTTTGAGGCTTGTGTGTTACAATGAGCAAGAATGAAAACTAAAAGCTGTGTAGCTTGACATCTGTAATGCAGACAAACAAGGTTCTGCAACAGTCCAGGTTAAATGGGTTTGTGTGCGTTCAATTTGATGTGGTGGTGGAGGGGCCAATTTCACCTTGCACATCCTGCGATTCCTAACCACTGCAGGATGATATGTTCTGTCATGTCATTTAACTGTCAGGCCTCAAGGTGGGCACTATCCAGCCAGCTACCACAGTCTGTTAGAGAAAGAATAGGTGGTCTGAATAGAGTCAACATGCATTTAAAGTATTTAGTGAAATGTTCCATCAGAAAATTCAGTGTCAGTAGGTAGAGGCAGTGGCAGAATTCACATGTTTTATTCAACCAAGAGAATTCATTTCTAATTTGCAATCTGATTTGAATGTTGTTCTGACTTACTGTTTGTTTTTTAAATCTTCATCTAGACATCCAAACACACTTACACTGAGGACTAATGAGCTGTCACGTACTACTAAAAGCACCTCATCAGTAGACTCATTCAAAAGATTAGGCCCGTGATAACTAGGTCAGGTCAAAGCATAATGGTGTGTGTCTTTGGTGTTTGTTCTTGCTGTCTAGGTCTCCTTCCTGTCGAGCTCTCCTGCTATGTATTTCTTGACGCTTTTACCACAGAACCTGTGTGACTGTTTGAGCTGTGATCAATCCGTGTTGAGATAAAACACCAAGGCCGGGGTGGGGAACTGCCTTCAGCATTCACACAGGAATGTCCCTGCACCAACGGGCTGAGGCAAGTCTGGAGACCCACATCTCAGAGAGCTGGGGACGCCACAGAGTAGTTGCCACAGTGCAAGATATTCAGATACTGAGTTCAGATATTTTTTGATTGTTTTTTTTTTGTGTAAATGCTATGATATGTTTTTAGAGCGAGCCATTTGTCTTCGAGGGTAATAATTACTTTGTATAATATGATTTTCAAAAGGTGGCTATGGAATACTGAGGTGTGCACTGACTTGAAACAAATATGAAAATGCAAGCACTTGGAAAAGTGGCACACCTACAGCAGCTGGCACTTGGCATGCTATAATTGCCTGTCTTGGCACCACCCAACAGTCTCCTTCTACTGCCAATGACGTGCCTCACCCATGATAATCCTCAACAGTTATCAGTCAGTCCCACAAGGCTCTAATCCTGAAGGCAGTGGTTCACGTCAATGGGCAGCACATTTCATTCTCCACTGTCTATGCCTAAGACCTGTCATCCTAGCCTGACAGCCCAGCCCACTGCCCTGAGACAAGAGGGTATAATCAGACATGCAATGTGCACCTGTACCTTGCGTAGTAATGCACTGCTACACTGTTCCACATTTTTACATAAACATGTCTTGCTTTCCCTCATAAATCAGTGCGAAAAAAAACAAGCAAGCCACCAGAGAGTAAGGGTAATGTAGTTTTAATGCAAGATGGAGAGTCTGCATTAGTGGGTATACATAGGAATGTACAGTAAATTGAAAGTATCACAATAATATTGAAAATACTGCATATAGCAAAACGTGGATTTAGTTTTTTGGATTTAGTGTTAATAAATGGTACTTTTTACTAAGTTATACTTTCACACTCTTCAACATTGGCAAATCAGATGCTCTCCCTCATAGCATAGTCTGCTCATTGTCTAGGGTCATATCATCAGCATATCATCAGTTTATTCTGACAAAATTGGTGACTAGGCTGAAGTCTTACAGCAATATCAGACTGAGATCAATAATGCGCCTATGTTTCTCTTATTTGCCATTGTATGTTCACCAGTGTTGCCAAATTGACAGATTTCCAGGACGAATGAAAGTGAGAGAGAGAGAGAGAGGGAGAGAGAGAGCGAGCGTATCTCCTCTAGATGTCTCCTCTGGGAGTGGTAGGAGCAGGAGCAGCTGTGGTGGGGGTCGGAGCAGGGGCAGGGGGTGGGGCCGGCCGGGACACCAGCCAAGGGAGGAGAGCCCAGACTGGGAATGGGAGATGCAAAGGACCTGGTCTCGCAGGGTACACTGGCACCGGGACAACGTAGAATCTCTGCCAAACATTAAGCTCACCAATGTCATGCTTAGACTTGAGAGATATTACTGTAAACACATCAAGCATTTACCTGTATTGCACCTGAAGTTATAAACACAGTCGACTGTCTACAGTTATTAAAATTATCATCAAATTAAGAGAGACATATTACTCTGAAGTGTTTACTCAGGTGTCAGGTGAAGTGTTTAGTGTTCTATCACGTACTGGTTCACAAGTGTATTGCAGTGCAGTCATAGTGCTCTGCCCTGTTGCAGTGTTCTGTCATCGCAGAGTATGCATTGCATTTAACTTGCATTAAGCACTGTCCTATCTCAGCCCTCAAAAACCTCCAACCCCTTCAGCACAGCTCACCTCATCACTGGCAGAGGAACTCCAACGCCGTGGTCGACCACAGCCCTGTAGACAACACACAATACTCAAAACATTTTAACCTCGACACAATGGCCGTCTCATACCATAGTAGATTATTCACTAAATATGGAGAGTCAATATGAAAATTCTGTTCATCACTGTAAAATTAACCAATGAATTACACATTAAAATATCAGCTGTGACAGTTCAGAATTGTAACACCTATTTCACAGTTCATGACAGTACCATTATTTACTTATATAACTAAGCAAATAGTCAATAAGCAACTACAATTATTACTTACAGCTCCCAGGAACATAACCCCAAGCATAACAACCACTGCAAAATATCTCATCATGTTAGAACTGGAAGAAAACAAATCAACAAGTCATTTCTTTCTCAGTGCCAGTCGTCATCCATCGACAAAAGTGAGTTTACAGCCAATTTTATGTTCCCATAAAAATCATAGTGACATATATGGTTTGGCAAGCATTCACTGTACCATTTTGAGAATGTCAATCATAATCACTTTACTTCCAATCTCACTGTCACAAGATTTACGAGGACACTGTCATCATTGGTAAAGACAATGTTACAGCAATTCTGTAAAATAAATGTTACAGCAATTCTGCCCACTGACAAAAAATTAATTGCAAAATTTCTGCATTTCTTGTTAGGCACACATCACTGTAGTTGTGATATCTAGCCACTAGAGTGAGTTCTAGATCTAGACAGTTCACAAGTATAGGTTTATCTTTAGACTACACTACCTTCATCACTGAGTTAAATATATTCTCATCTTTCCATGGGTACACAGGGTTTACTTTGGCACAAACATGCTGAGTTTTGATAAATCAATTATGAATGTTAATTTTATATAGGTTATTAACTGGGTATACTGTAACAAATGAAATTTGTTATGCTTCAATTATCTGGTTGAAAAGTTTAACATGGCTTACCTTAGGTAAAACTGGCTATGTTTTCATCGTTCCCATCATACTGAATAACAGATGCATGCACCGGAGGTTATTTTTATTTGTACATTGGTGTAGTTGGACTGAAGTCCATACCATGACCAAGTGTGAATCACTGTTTTTTACAAGCATCGTCAGTCAACACCTCCACAGTCTGCATCATTACAACACCAAAGACTTACTCTTAGAAATGCGTGTCTTTCCTAATGGTGGCCAGTGTCTGTGTGTGAGGAAATGCATACACGTGAGTCAGTGTGTGTGTGTGTGTGTGTGTGTGTGTGTGTGTGTGTGTGTGTGTGTGTATGTGTGTGTGTGTGTGTGTGTGTGTGTGTGTGTGTGTGTGTGTGTGTGTGTGTGTGTGTGTGTGTGTTTGACAATGTGTGTGTATGTGGATGAGTGTGTGGGAGGGGGCATACAGCAAATATTGAATTTCACAAAAAAAAAAAAAAAAAAACTCTCTACAGACATGACACTATGACAAATGCAAAACTAAGTCTAACTAAGCCATTTCCTAATATCCTGTGTATAATCTCACGGTCAGCCTAAGGTGTGACCCAGTGTTGTCTTTTACCAAACAGAAACCGCCCTCTTTCTCAATATGACTCAGGAAGGCATCTTGCCACATTGTTTGTGACTACAGATCAGCAAAACAAATGTCAGAGCAATGTTCACAATGCCAATACCACTGTAATGTACTATGAATCTTTTCAGATATTGCCATTACAATTCTTCAATATGAAAATATATATTTTTTAATTTTGTTCAGAGAGATGATGTTTCATGCCATTTATTGACCTCTAACTTACTTTAATAAGGACTGGCACACAGAGAAACTTCTCCAGCACAATAAGAATTACTACAGTGGTGCTTACAGTTGATCATAATAGCAGAGCAATAATGAATCATGCACAAGACATAAAATTCATGACAATATGTATTAGTCAACACAGACCACCAAATTGAATGTCTACATAAAAATGAACATTCGTATAAGTTTGCTATAGGGTATTTTACTATCATCCAAGCTGGATATTTTCAAGCACGGATTGATAATAATTATCTCTTAGTATTAGAATTTATATTTCAGTTTAAATACTTAATTTCTCACTATAATGTGAGGACATGCTTGGGTGAATATGCTTGGGTTTACTGAAGGATAAGCTTCATGGTATTTCTCTAGACATGACCCAGTTGACAAGTATGGTTCTCCTGGTGCAATGCCTTCAGAGTAAAGAGTGTGTGTGCAGACTGCATGTGGCAGCTGATGGCTGTGTGCAGTCAGGCTTTAGAAGCAGCAAGAGAGTAGCACACTGTACACTCAACAGCAACAAGTGCATGTGCCGGTCCACTAGGGTCTGAGTGACATAAATGTTATCGCCAGAGGAATTACAGGCAGGTCTGTGTACGCCTACATTTCTGTGACCAAGTGGTTATTCTGCACTATAACAATGCTATAAGGTCACCAACTATGCATGGATGGACAATAAGTAAATAAGAAATGAAAACCACTATTATCCACATGGACACTGGGAACAACACATAACTAAGGGCTTCGCCAAGAAGCTATGGCCTTTCTTTGGAACATACATGAAACTGATAAGGAAAACAAATCTGTCAGATACTATCTTAGTATCTGAAGTCACTGAAAGGTTAATTTGTGCTGCTGTTATAGCAGTTTTAGCTGATGTGTCAGTGATGTATTAATTTGCTTTCTACAGAGGGGGCAACCTATAGAGGGAAGAGTCCCATTGAAAAACCCATACAACACAAGCAAAGCAGAAGCAAAGCAACTACACTGAAGTGCTTTTGCTTAATCTAAATCCGTTTAGAATCTAGGGACAGAACTGAAATATTTGTTGTTCCATTGTAGTTTACCTTCTTCAAACATATTGTAACCTTCAACTATGCAAAGTACATCGCAGTAAATGGTATGAGGCATAACAGTCACATTTTAGTGTAAAATGTTATTATCATGAAAATGTGTCTTTACATTTTGTGCTTGCTTCTAACTCTTAGTGTTATTTCAGACTAGCTGTAGAGATTTGTATAGTCCTACAGATGGTGCTCCATAGTTCATTAGTGGTGAATATGTTTATGGATGTCTCCAGCAACTTGTGCCATGCTGCCTCCTTTTTGTGATATGGCTGCGATAAGCTGCGAAAAGCTCACCAACCTCCATCCTGATAATATTCTACACAGGGACTATTGAGAGCATTCTCGGCAGCGCCGTCACAGCATGGTTTGGCAACTGCACTGCTGAAGACCAAAAGGCCCTACAGCGGATTGTGAGGACGGCCAAAAAGATCACTGGAGCCTCCCTGCCTCTACTGCTGATTTTTCCTTTCATGGACATTAGGCCCTGACAAATTCCTCATTTCATGCACAAAATGGAATTTGTGTTTGCCTTATGTCACTGCTGTGCTTTTGCACATTGTGTAAAATGTGTATGTACATGTATTCTAGAGTGTGTGTACATGTTTGTGTGTGTGTGTGTGTGTGTGTGTGTGTGTGTGTGTGTGTGTGTATGTGTGTGTGTGTGTGTGTGTGTGTGTGTGTGTGTGTGTGTGTGTGTGTGTGTGTGTGTGTGTGTGTGCGGGTGTATGTGTGTGTGTGTGTGTGTGTGTGTGTGTATGTGAGTGGATGTCTCGATATGTGTGTGAGTGGGTAAGTGTGTGTGAGTATGAATGTGTGTAGATCTCATGAATGTGTGTGTGTGTGGTTCTTACAATAGTATGTGTGTACATCATATCTGTATCTGTCATGTCTATACTGTGTTTTAACAGCTGTGTGTATCACCAATTGTTCCCAGTAAAACCATGTTTCGCCTCACTATGTACTATGTATATGGCTGAAGCGACAATAAAACCTACTTGACTTGACTTGACTCAACATTCTTGTTGCGGTCTGGCAACTAACATGAACAAAATACCAATAAAACAGAACAAGCAATATAAGTTCTAATGCTCTTTATTTGACTACATGGCACACAAACATTTAAATGCAGAATTAACAGTGTGGCTGGGTGTTGTGTCGGCAAGCGGGCGAGCCGTGTTAATTGGCAGGGGCAGGAGCAGGAGCAGGAGCAGGAGCAGGAGCAGGGGTAGGGGCAGGGGTGGGTGCTGCTGCACTCGAGGAGGCCAGCTGGGCCAGCAGCAGGGGCAGCAGAGACAGCAGGGCGTTGTTGTTCTGCTGCGGCGGGATGTAGGGGTAGTAGGGCTGGGGCTGGTAGGGGTAGAAGCCTCCAAAGCCTCCAAAGCCTCTGAAGTTCTGCAAAAAAAAAAAAAAACGAATAAATAATAAATAAACACCCAAAGGCTCAAACACAAGGCAGTCAAATATCAACACACCTGGCATTTATTTCTTTGCCTGGTTCAATGCTATTCAACCACACAGTACTTTTGAAAGATTTAGCAAAGGGCACCTCATTCATGATCTGGACCAGTGTTGACTTTCTATTTTTTTTTTATTCTGACAGTTGTTTGAAAAAGAGAAGCTCACCTCCTCAGATCCACTGGATGAGCGTTTCTCTCGAATGTGCTTGTCATTCTGAAAAAGCAATTTTCACATACATTACACATGTCCCATTAGCCTTGGCATTATTTATATATAGCCTCTTTAAAACACTATTGTAGGATGACAGTTTACTCACAGGGGCTGCAAAGCAAGCAGCAATGAGGCACATGGCTAAGATGGCAAGTTTCATGTTGTCTTCTGATGCCTGTAACACATAAAACACATTACAATTTTACCCTCAAGGCAACAATGCAGAAACCAGCCAAAGCACTCCACATTATGAATTATTGTACAACGTATATTTTAATTACCTGTAAATACTCCTTAGAGAAGCTGATTAGGTTCACCAAGAAAAGCAGGTGTAGTGAAGAGTGTCACATCTGAACCTTTATAAAGACATTTTCTGCCTACAAGCAGCCAATCACCTTGGAGAACAATAGTAATAATCCTCCTTTTTTTCTAAAAGGTCGAAATTATGAAATTAAAGATTTTGAGGATTTTATGACAATAGGAGTGGTTGGCAGTGGTCAGTACATTTGCAACATATTTTTGCATCATATTCTAGACTATTCATCAGTCTACCTGTCAGTATCTGGGTGATGAGTAACCGAACACAAGTCAGACTTCTGCAAATTTCACATTCTGAGTCATTCGCACAGTAAGTAAGCAGCTGCACGAAAGGCTTGGGAAATGTCCAAAAATAGATCAGCCAGTAAAAAACTTCTTCATGTCAAGAGAAATAGAAACATAGTAAACATGGTAGTCCAATCTGAAGAAATATTTTCTTGCACATACAGTATTGTTTGCTTGTTTGTATCTTTCTCGCTTATTTATATGTGTCAGCACATACAATATAATATATAAAGACAATGCTATGACAGAATAGATAGATAGATAGATAGGTAGATAGATAGATAGATAGATAGATAGATAGATAGATAGATAGATAGATAGATAGATAGATAGATAGATAGATAGATAGATAGATAGATAGATAGATAGATAGATAGATAGATAGATAGATAGATAGATAGATAGATACATAGATACATAGATACATAGATACATAGAAAGCAACATCATAAAGATCTTTTAAACAAGATTATTATTGTTATATATTTTAGGAATGTGGCAAAGCATTTTCCAGAAGCTATATTCTCTCATGTGAAAGCACAGAAATGGTAGCATAATGGTACAGGGTAACTTATATTGTCAATATATTTTTTGAAACTATATACATTTGAGTTACACAAACCAACCACACTGTTGTGTTAAACTGAATACATTCAAACATAGCATTCAATTTTTCAAATGATCTTGTACAGCAATGGAGTTCATAGCAAGTGATGTAAATGATCATATGGGTTCTTTGGGGTCATCATTTCCAATCAGCCTTTGCAAAAAAGCTGTAAAACAATCAAGCCTTTCCAATAATGTGTATCTATGTTCATGTTAGCTGCTCTCATAAACAATAGCAGTTAGACCATGTGCCTTTATTATCTGCTTGTAAATGTGCCATATCCACTTTATTTCCACCATGCGTGTGTCAGGTATTGATGATGCTCATGATAAATTCTCTCTCCTTCTCTTTACTCCCTCTCTGTGCTGTAACTCATGTCCAAAATCAGGCACATTGCAAAATGCTGATATAGCTGCAATAGCATTGCAACATTATATGTATGCATGTGTTGCTTCGAAAACAGGTAGAGACAAATATTTGGTGGAAATTCACAATTGTCTGCTTCCTCCTGTTCACGGACAACAGCATCAGAAAGGTGTGATATCATAAAATGTTTTGGGTATGTCTGTCAGATATCTAAATCAATACTCACAATTACTTCAATTATTTTTTGTTTTTTTTACACAAAAAACTCAAATTTATCATTTGGCACATCTTCAAATTTATCAGTACAATCTCTATCTAAAGTAACATTATAATCATTTATTGGTCGGAAATTGGCAGCATGATAAAGTTCTTCACACAGGTGTCTTACAGGCATTGAAGATTCCTCTAGTAATTTGCCTCTGGCTGCCAGTAACTTACTTTAGCTTTCACTAGAAATACCATATGCTCAAAACTTGCCCTTATTGCATCTTCCAACTGAGATCAGCAAGCAGTCAGTGTCTAGAAACTGAACTTCAGCTTTGCTTTGCTTTGCATACCTAGATGTACAATAATGGTAGTACATAGCATGACTCCCTCAGAAAAAAAAACAGAATTCCAGACTGCTTTGTATGCCTAGTGCTAAGTCCTATTTGTACCAAAATGTCAAAATATCTATATGTATTAGACATTACAAGGTTGCAAAATGTTTTGGTTAATACATTTTGATTCAGTGTTGGCTTTGGAATCACACAAAACAATAGTGCCTGTCATAAATAAACACACACAATGGTTTTCTAAATTTCTCCCATAATGCCCTGCTGCACACGTTATATGGGGGTGTCAATACAGAAAGTGCAATATGTGTATGGGCGCATAGTAATGAAAGGAACTAGGCAATGTAACTGTAGTGACTGAGCAGAGTCTAGGCAACAAATGTCATATGGGCATATTTATTTCAAAATGAATTTGTTTCTTTTCAGTTGATTTAGCACTACATGTAATTTGCTTTGGCTTTGCTCTCATATGTGTTCCCGGACCAATATTGAGTAAATCTGGTTTATTTTTGTGTTTTATTTATCTTCTTATTTTGGATTTCATTCTGCCTTTACTGGGGCTTCAAAATCAAGTAGTTAACGTGGTGGTGCCTCCTTCTGTTGTTTCTTGTGCTTTGTAGAATTATCTTGCACTGAGGTCCAGTATACACCACCCTTTTAAAGTACCTTCATACCATTTCCACACTTAACAGATGAATGGCTTTCAAACATTCCTTCCGTGTCAATGTTTCCTTTAGTTCATAACCTACCCAGGGGAGACATTAAAATAACACATTTCTACAAGTGTGGAAATGCTGTACATGAATGTTTTGACATTCTATTCATTAATTTGATTATTTGTTATTATATCAGTATGATTTGGATCTAGTATAGACTCTGTGAGAACATGTGAGACTTAACTCCATTTAAAGAAGAAAAAGAGACTTGTTTTTCATTGCGAGACAAACAATTCTGTTTTTATTGTTGTTATTAAACAATTCCCAAGTCATAGCACAAGGAAAGTGCCAAAGCAACCAAGACACCCATGCACTCTGTCCCTCCACTGTTGTCTGCATCCATGGGCGGTCGGTCTAGAGGGCTGCCTGACTCCAGACCTAGCCAGCTGCAGGGGTGGGGGCAGGGGTGGGAGCAGGCGTGGGAGCAGGCGTGGGGGCTGGGGTAGGGGCTGCAGTGGTGGTAGTGCTTCCCAATAAGGCTAAGAGGAGTTGGAGCAGCTGGTCTCGGTTGAGTTGGGGAATGAACCGCTGATTATGGGGAAAAAAAGAGAGAAATCAGGCACACTTTATTACTGGTGGAAGTGCGCGTGGGTCTGTTTGTAAAACATGAAAATGAATTAACCACTCATTTCTACCGTTTATTCAGATTGATAGACTGAAAACAAACCTCATCGGAGTCAGAGTAGGATTCTGAGGAGCGTGAGCGAGCCACACGTGCATGGTCATTTTCAGCCTGTGAATAAATGAATGCCAATTTGTATGTCTCACTACATCAATACATGACAAAATTACAGAAACAAGACTGGTGTAAAGGGAAATCTGTGAAAACTGAAATAAGCGTCTACATTTCCACTAATTTTGACATGTTAGGATGAACTACAAAAATAAAAGTTGAATAACGTTTAATGTTAAATGTTTAATTACAGTTTACTCTTAATCTGCAAGATTTTCAAAAACTTACAAAGACCGCCAAGGCCAGTCCAATGACCAGTGTCAAAAGCACAGCTGACCTCATGATCTTGTTTCTTTCTACATGTAAAGAAAGATAACATCACTTTAAGAAAAACTTGACTCCAGCATCACCCTCCCAACACACTCACAAACAAATACAGGGTGAGAAAAAAGAACTCAATTTGAAACAAACATATTACCTTGTCCAGAAGGGTTTGTGATACAGGTACTGATAGTCTCCTGTGAGTGGTTTGGTTGAGTGCTGTACTGCACTTATATAGAGCCTTTACTCAGTATCCACACAACAAAATATTTGCACATTACCCAATGTCTGACATATTTCATAAGATCAATTCTTCTGAAATGTTGAAAGCAAAGACTCTGATTACCTTAGTAGGTATGTCTCAGAAGGATCAATTGGGAGGTGCCTGGGAGAATGGCATCATAATAACTATAGCATAAAATATAGCAGTTATGAACAAGAAATATTCCTCATGTGTCATGAACACTGTTTATTATATACATTTTACAAACAATTCTCTTCACACACACACTCAACAAAACAATTAAAACCTATTTACATGAACTTGCCAGGTCACACCAGGAAATGACAGTTTATGGGATTAAGAGGAATTATGATTATGCATCCTGTGAATTCACATTCTTGAGCAAGATTAATATGTTAAGCTTTCAAGCACTTGCTCAATGTCATTAAGTGTCATATGTATTGTTTTTATGCAGAAGTCCAAACAAATATTTCTCTTCAGAACATCTGTCTTTGTCTTATAATAATGCTAATAAGTTTTCTCAACAGCAAAACAACTGTGAAATCAGATGTCCATGCAACTGCCTTTCTGTCTTCATTATAGGATTAGACAGGCAAGGCGGCGTATGGGAGTTGTTCTGTTGCCTAACAGTTTCAGCAATATAAAAGGGAACATCATGACAAGGGATATTTCACAGAAACACAGAGAGAGCAAGTAAGAAATGTTACTTTTTTCGGGTCCTCGGCTATCTGTGATTTATGTTTTTAGCTGTCTATTGCATTACAGACAGGTGTCACTATTCTTTACAGTTTTATAGCCAGTATAGTTTTAAAAGCGAACTTTTGTGTAAAATATTTTACATTTCTCTTCGACAGAAATGGCATACTTCATGTTGGTGGCTTTACTTGTGGTGTCTGGTGTCACTGCTTATGTAAGTAAATTTGGGTTTTCATTAAATAAAATAAGAAAATTTTACTCAGAGAATGTTAATGTATCTTGCCCTTCAAAGTGGCAATGCAACGGGAACTGTGGTCCTCTGGTCAATTACACATCCAGTAAGTAATAAATGTAGTGCAGCCTCTAACCCTTCTGTGCACACTCAGCCTAACCCATGGCAGCAGAGGCCCAGAGGACGACCTCGGGATGGTCAGTACGCAGGTGGACCTGCAGCGGGGGTAAGAGAGAGCTGTTCCTTTTTAAGAAGTGTGGACATTGAAGCCACTTTGAGAAACAGTTTGAAGAAAATCAATTACAATCGTAAAAGATTTCTTTTATACTTATACTTGTACTACTTACTCTATACTATTTTTATATTTTTTATTCCCCTAACACATTTCCAGTAACCATTTAAGAAACTAAGCAAGGAATTAAATTCTACATGTCACATGTGGTAAACAATCAAATTAAAGGACTACAAAAGAAAGTATTATGATCCGTACTGTTCACTGTATTGTTTGCGGTTGTAGTCCGGTGGAGATTTCTGGATGCAGGACCGTCCTCGTCCACCATTTGGTTTTGAGCCTATGGATGGGGGACAATTTATGCCACGCCCAAATGGTGGTGGTAGACCAAGACCAGGACCAGGGGGGAATGGAGGATACTTCCCACGACCAGGTGGACCAAACATGCCTGACTGGGGCATGGATGAGCCTCAGCAGCCATGGGTATGTTTACTCTGGATTCATGGTTGAAGTTATTCCCTTCTGACATTTGTTTTGTGTGTAAGTAAGCTGACAGTAAAATGTGATCCACAGTTTCCTGCTGGACCCACTGAGGTACCAGAAGGAGAGGATCAGGGGAATGGAGGGTGGCCTGGAAATGATGAGTTTGAGGAACCCACCGACTTCCCAGACCGTGGGGACAAATGGGTAAAAAATACAGCAAATCATTTACCAAAAACAAAAAAAAGAAAATAATAGAAAAACTCTGTGATATGAAATATTATGGATGAGGCTTCTTACCCTGGCATTGACAGATCATTTCCTCATATGAAATGTTTCAAAGACTGTGATTAGCAACAGCACCTCTGTCCCATTTTGGTGCATGATGGCACTGTCTATTTATCCATGATATGTCTCAGGGTCAAGGGTCATGGCGCCAGAGGCAGGGCGAGTGGGGGCCTGGAGCCAGAAGAACACAGGGAGGCATGGGCCCCAACAGGAGAAACCCGAACACTAGGGTAAGCACAAAGACAGGATATCCCTAATCCAGTTTAGTAAACCAAATGATTGAATAAATGAGTGAATGAATGAATGAATGAATGAATGAATGAATGAATGAATGAATGAATGAATGAGTGCACGATCAAGTGAATGAATGAATGAATGAATGAATGAATGAATGAATGAATGAATGAATGAATGAATGATCAGTATGCATCCCCCTCTAAATTAAGAGACCAGAGGGTCCAGATGGAAGATTTCCCTTCGGAGGAAGGCCAGTACCACCCAGCACAATGGTGGGTATCTTCTGCCGTGTCTTTTTCATCACAATATTTCCTAATTTATGATGCAAACAACCTTGCTGTTTGTCACTTCTTGGACAAGATAGTAACTGGATAATTTTAAGAATCTTAAACGGGGCAAATTATTCAACAGTTACACTCCAAAACATTATTGCATATCATGATATAGTTTCTGACAATATTTTTTGTCTTATATTCTCACTGTAGCCGAACAGACAGTTCACCCCTATTCTCAAGGTAAATCCGCCTCCTCTTTCCTGACACTGTGGAACTAGACCTTAACTTTTGCAAAACACTTGTCTATGTGGTTAGAAATGGATATTTCTTAAATAACTAAATGGATGTTTTCTTATGTTTGCTTTCAGCTTGACAATGTGACTCTCCCGGTAAGATGAAATACAGTAAAAAATAATGAAATACAATTGAATACATTTGTAGCCAGTTTCTAACAACAGTTTTCTTTTCTTTTAAGAACATTACTGGTATGCCACTCAAAGAGGTAAAGTTATTAAATAAATGTTATTGTTGATGTCATATCAAAGCCATTCTGTTGATATTCCATGTTTTGAAATCTATTTTGATTCTTTTCCTGGTACATTGGTTATAGGGGGAAAACATCTTCCTACTGCCAATGGTAAGTGTGAAACATCCTCCCTCTTTTTGAAGTGACTTATCGCTAACTCCAGTATGAGTAAAACTTACTTACAATCAGAAATGGGTGAAATATAAAGGGAAAATGGCAAATAGTAGGAACAAAAGTGCTATGGTAATTGGGTTTTCATGCATTTGCATACCTGGTGGCTCATGGGATTAATGTGTTTCACAGGCCCGACATAATGCACCACAAGAGATGAGGGTAAGGCAGGAAATTGCATGTTTAGCTCCATTGTTTGTTTTTGATGTGGCTAATTTGTTTCTCCTTTGCTCACCTTCCCTTTATGTTACAACCAGTATGGATATCCATCGTATGGTCCTCAGGTAAGTATAGGACTGATTATGTGTATTGCTGCGTTTCAATGAATGAAATAACTGCTTATTCAATGATAACAGCAAATATGTCCTCTTCCAGCCTTACATAAAGTTGATCTACAACCCCACAGCTACGGTAAATTCTTCTTTAGTACTTTGCACAACATGACAAGTCATTGTATTAGTCACAAACCACTAATTACGGGTTCCATTTCTTTAACAGCAAAAGATTTCATTTGAATATGGAATTACACAACTGGTGAGTACTTTTCGTAACCATAAATGATGTGCCTGTATATAAACAGTTGGCCTAACTATATCCCTTTTTTCCTTTTCTTTTGGAAAACCTTCCTCTAAAGTTGCCGTCCTTCCTGAAGGTCAGTCAGTAATATGCAATATGCATGTACATTTTCATAGCACACTTTAACCAGTCTGCATGCTGAAGTTTTTGGATGAATTACCAATGGGCTAAGATCAGCTAACATAGTTTTGACACAACAATCAACATTTCCAGGCTGACCCTGAAGAAGATGGGAATGGCGATAACAATGGAGAGTAATTACGAGACCATTGAACATGTAAGATATATATTATAGTGAGAGGTTTTTCTTCAGTGGGAATGGAAGGTATATATATTTTTTTAACATAAATACTTTTCTTTTGTATTGACAGATCTGCAGTATGCCCACAGAAGACATGTATAGACATGATTAAGCCTCCATACATCTGTTAAACTCTAGAACATGTTGTAATGTACTGTTTATTGAACTGTCTCATAGAGTTTTGGTGCTGGGCTTTCAGATATATAAAATGTATAATGCTGAACTTTAGTTAATAATAAATCATTTAAGCATCAAAATGGGTTTTCCGACCTCATACTTTCATTTATTTCTGTGTAGACAATCCAAAACGACATATCACTATGACAAAATTATGACTACACCCCTATTGCACACCCACAGTTGTGCAATCAATGTAAAATAGGGCTATTACTGTTTCCAGCAGCAATGGCTTATAGGTGCAATGCCCTCAGACTAAAGAGTGCGTGTACAGACCGCATGTGCAGTCAGGCTTTAGAAGCAGCAGGAGAGTAGCACACTGTAGACTCAGCAGCAGCAGCAGCAGCAGCATGAACAGAGTCACAGGAGACAAGCCAGAAGTAACTCTGTTAGCATTGTCTGTGAAAATGGAAATGTGGACACCTTGCTCAGTGTTACACTTTGCAACAAGTGTATGTGCCGGTCCACTTGGGTTTGAGTGACATAAATGTCATCAGCAGAGGAATTACAGGTAGGTCTGTGCAAGACACCGTGCAGCCATAGTTTTCTCTGACCATGTGGTCATCCCTGCAGTGCTATGCTTTAAGGTCACCAGCCATGCATGGATAGGCAGCAAGCAAGGAAGACATTTAAACCAATACTACACGTCTGTGGTGTCTGCACCTGTACAAATACACACTGAGATCAGAACGTAACTAAGGCCTTCTGTCAAGGAGCTGTTCATGGCCTTTCTTTCTAGGATGGAACACTCATAAAATTGATGAGGAAGAAAATCAACAACCCATATCTGCAAAATCTGTCATCCGCATACTGAACAGTTTACTATCTGCAGTCACTAAAAGGTTAACACTGTGCTGCTGTTATAGCAGTTTCAGCTGATGTTTAAGTGATATATTAATGTGCTTCAGGCCTTCAATTTACAGCGGGAGAAGAGTCCCAGTATAGCATATGTTTAGGCTAGAGAAGGTTAAACTGCTGGCACTTAATCTAAATTTATCTAGATAGGTCACCAAATTGACATATTTATTTTCCATTGTGTTTTCTTGTCCAAACATCATGCATAACTCAGCCAAAGTACAGCTAACTCGATTAAATGAGACACACTTCGGTGCAAAGGTTTAGAACTGATAGTTTCCTGTCTAAGATGTGTTTGTCTCCAGCTGCCAATGTTCTCAGTTTTATCCAGACAGGGACTGCTGTCAGTAGTACAGATGGTGCTGCCTACAGTAGCTCCATGGTGTTGAAGATGTGCGGATGTCTCCCATCTGAATGTTTGAGATTTTATTTTTGGTGTTTAATATTAGCTTATGCTATACTTACCATAACATTACATTTTGATTAATTAAAGAAAAAATATATTGTCATACCTTGCAATATGGTTATTGCTTTCTTTACATAATAATACTTGGTGATATTGTATTACTGCACAGGTTGGAACATTGTTTGGATTCAGGTTATCAATCACCTCAGATTACAAGACAGGGTTTTGTTTTTACTAACTTTTACTACTAGCTATACCAAAACACTAAAACCACTGACCTTTAGTGTCCCCCAATGGTCTATATGGAACTTTTACTATTCAACCTGTAGCCTATGTCCCTGCATACAGATCATTTATTACAAACATGTTCTGTCTTTGCTATGATGATAGCAACAATGTGTTTTTGTCCTGTCAGCTAATGTTCCCTAAATTACGAAATTATTTACAAAACCGTCCCTTGCTCTGAGCAACATCATCAACATTTGAATGTTATCTGGCCATAGGCTACACTGGAATATTTTGAAAAGGCTCTGAAAGGACTAAACTGTAACTTCAAATTCAATGTGTTGTAACGGTGATTTTGTCAAAAGAGATATAGCGAGGTCACTATTCACAAGACTGCATCTAGATTTCCGGGCGTAGCTACAAAGCTAAATGCTGGTACTGTAGGCCTAACACATGCAAAATGAAGTTAGCCTACTTACAAGAAACTTGGGTTTGCATAACGAGTTTGTTCTCAGCTTTCGGTTTTCCTCTTTCCCTTCGCTTTTATAGTCTTCTGTCTACTGACCCCTCGTGTGATTCTAACATTAAGTCACCAGAGCTGGGCTCTTGGCTCACCTGAAGGTCTGTCCAATGAGTTGTAGACCTACTGTAGCTCATGGTGTATTGTGTAAATGCATTTTGGTACAGTTTTCAGTGATAATCCTAATTTACTGCTGATTATTTTATTATAAATACATTATTCAGGCAAACAAATGCTCTGATAGTGGTTTATTTTTTCCATAATAAAAGAGACACATTACAGCAGCTATACAGTAACCCACTAAGACTGCACAAATAAAACTGCCAACAATGTTAAAAATGCTAAAATTAACTTGATGGCCACGTCTCGATCAAAAGACATTGATTGACCAAAGGGAATTTAATTTATCAAAAGAAAAAATAATAGTCAAATGCACCATGGACCAATGGAAAACACAACATGTGGACCTTTTGCCTGCTTTTCATGTAGTTCATGGCAGAAATGAAAAGCTTGGGTAACCCTGTAAGAGACAGACATTAATGTCACAACTGCGGGAAAATGCTGGAAGTGATGAATGACACAGAATCACAATAGATGCACCTAACAGAGGCTGACATCTCGGCTTCAGAAAGTAAAAGTCCTGCCACATATTTGTTCCAGCCAATTCACTAAACCAGCTGATCCTAATTAGCACCACTCTTCAGCCAGGTAGATGAGCTAGTTAGTGAAGTGTGTTAGGAGCACAGGCAGAAGGAATATGTGGCAGGATTTTTACTTTCTCAATCCGGTTTGTCCACCTCTGGCACCGAAGCATGCATCAACAACTTTAGACCTTTCCCAGAAGGTTAATACTGTACCTCCTCAATCACTGGGCCAGGTATGTCTCCTCGGTTGTCAGGGGGTGACGTTGCCTTCAGTATATCTCCTCCTTTTCCTGGGTTCTAAGCCGTCACAACCACACAAGTTCAGTCAGCATTCAGCATACTCTACTGCCCTCTACTGGTCATGTTGGATATGTCACAGAAACACAGCAGGACACGTTTGCCTGCTTACCTGTATCGGCAGCTGGGGTTTCTGGGTAGTCCTCTCAATATTCTGCTGGTTGTTGTTTGGGTTGGGTTGCACCACTACAGCAGTGTTCCTCTGGGGGTAGCCATAAGACATGTAGTACGGATATCCCTGTGCAACACAGACCACAACGTTCAGACAGAGCTGCTCTCTGTTTACAGCATGGGTGTTGCATATGAGTATCATCTCTCACACCGTGCTCTCATTACCTGTCCTCCTCTCCCTTGGGGGAATGGCATGGAAGGGTAGTACTGAGGCATGACCTAAAATAAAGCACAAAACATAGAATACAGATGACCTCAGTGCTCACAGGCTCTATATACATATTCATGAGTATGCAGGTACTACACACAGGTGCACTGATGGTGTCAGACCTGTGCTGGGATCTGGGGCAGCTGTTGTGTGTTGGGATCCACAGCCCCAGTGGGCAGCTCCTGCTGTGCTGGGGCATAGGGGTAAGGGAGAAGCTGGTTTGCCTGATTGGGAAGCAGCCCAGGTGTGCCCTGTGGGGGCAAGAATGGATTGGGTGCCTGTGGGTTAAAGTTCAGCACCTGGGGGGGCATGATGACATTGGGCTGGAGAAACGGGTTGACAAAGGCCGTGCCCTGGAAAGGTGAAAAATAACAACAGGACACAACAATCAGTTTAGAAATTGTCATAATATGTTATGTTTTTGTATTATATTTTCAGTGGGGGAAACTCCAGCTTCAAAAAGGAAAAGTATACAGAATCTAATTGGCTCTAACTGTGCATTTACAACAGGTGATTTCACAAATTGACTGATCTGTCTGGCTGAAAAGCTGTGCTTATTAGAATCAGCTGGTTTTAGATGCAATAAATACATTGCAGGCCAGACACAAATAACAAATCCATGAAAGCTGAAGTTTTCCACCTCTGCATACTGTAAAGTTTTACACTGACTCGAGTTTATTCCAAATGTAATGTTTACCTGTGGTTGACCCATGCCAATGCCAGTAAGGGTAACTCCACCAAGCCGAAGGATCTTTTTTAAACGAAAAGAAACACCGGTCTTTACATCTATTCAATATACGTAGGGTTTCCCTCAAACAGCAAATCTTATTTTTATGCTCCTTACCTCATTACTGTTGCTTGCGACAATTCCAAGTTGTGGCTGAAATATCTGGAAAATACCAGGTCAAATAAGTGTATAGCTCTCAATTAAACAACAACTCTATATTGGTCGGATGAACACTCACTGGAATTGCATTGCAGACACAGAGAACACTTGTCCAAAGAGCGGCACCTTTGAGATCCATCATATCTATCTGTGAGACAAATATAAAGTCAACTCATTTCAGCAATGACTCACAAGAGGCTCCTCGTCTACAATCCATTTTTAAAAATCAGTCCATTTGAGAAGTGAGATTTCCTTTACCATGGCAATACAATGCTGCGCGAGGTGAAGTGTGTTTTCCTTGATTTCTCCCTTGACTCGTCTTGACACACACTGATGCTTTTGCCTTTTAAACCCGTTGTCTTTAACCTCTTTGCTGCCGTCCTTCACACAAGTCTCACCTCAGACAAGGTCTGTGGTTGATGATGCCTTGGCACACTTCAGCTATTCTTTACAGACATTTTCTCAGAGGTCATTATGGGTAAATAATTACACCACAGGCCATGAGTGGACTTGACTGCCCGTCTTTGGTGCATTTCTAAACGCAAACCTAACTACTCATGGCTTCACCCAGAGGAAATTGATGCTTACAACAGTCTAATCTTTGTCTTACAGAAAGAAATCAGCTCTCCTGTCGAGCTCAAATATGTCTTTTGCTCCTATGGAAGTAAAATAAATAAATAATAAATAAATAAGGGAAATAAATCAGAATTTAGTAATATCTGACCAAAATGTATGGCCTAAATCCTAATTTAAATTTCTAGGGAACTGTCTATTGTCCAAGCCCACTATGTACACACCATATATGCCCACAATATATAGTTGACTTAACATCTTGAAATACTCATCTGCTTTTCTTTTGCTCTTAAAAGGGCTTTAGGAATAGTACATCAGATTTTAGTAAAGGCTTTTTTATTTATGTACGACAACGACACAGTCATGTAAGCAGTAAGCAGTAATGTTTTCCTTTGTGTTTGCACCTCAAAATGGAAGAGAACCATTTGTAATATGATTTCGGTTTTTGAAAATGTCAGAAAGTGCATGAAGATACTACAGTATGTGCACATGAAGCCTCATAATCTCCACATTTGTTTTGGAACCCCTCCCCCACCTCCCACACACACAAACACGCACACACACACAAAACAAACAAGCAAACATATGAATATATCATTTCACGTGTCTTCATAATTTGCAAAACATGGTGAGTCATGCTAATGATTTTTGACAATGCAGAGCTCTTTGTGTGTCTGGTTTTTACTGTGGGCATGTTGCAAGGGCCTAGACCATAGCTGCGACTCAGCATCAGCTGCAAAGTGACCCTGTAATTACAGCCGTGTGGGTGCAGCACCTGTGAGGGATGGCTTACATCTCAGACAAAATATCTGCAACACTTAATAGAGTGTTTGCCAGCATCACAACAACCCATTGCAATGACACTGCAATCATTGTTATCAGTGTGATGTATTCATAAACAGAAGCTACGAGGGCAACATAAAAACTTGATTAACTGACATTACATTACACTACACATATACAACTGACATTACATTACATTGCCTAAATTAGCTTCTTAATCTGTGATCTGTGATTGTGTTGCCACTTTTTTAACGAGTCCCAAAAAGTTGAGTGAGGAGAGATGGTCATTGCACTAGCTGCTTGACATGATGGAAGACACAAATATTCCCAACCTGGCTCAAAAAGAATGGGAATAAAAGGGTTTAGACATTCTCTGAGCAGACAAAGCCATGCGAATGTGCTCTTTTAAATATGCTCTTTATAATGCAATAATAGATATAATGCAAAGCTGAACTAAACTAAAACTAAAAGATGAAAAAAGGCTTAATGTATAGGTTAGTTCATAGGTGGCTTTAGTAACCTTTGCTTAAAAGTATACTGCTCCTGTTGCATGCTTCTGTGGATTTATTTTGATTTGATTCATCACTTTCAACATGTTTCAGCCACAGATTGTGCTAATCAGGGCAAAACAAAGTGATTTTAGATTGATTGCTTTGGGTTATTGCCTACATGGCCTACTGATAAAACACCAGGGAACATCTCATGATATCTCAACATATCCTTTAGTTCTGCCATGAAGAGCTGTGGGAAGTCACACCTTCCTGTTTGTGATGACTTCTCTGACACTCTGCATTGTACAGTACATGTATTGGACAGTAATGTGAATCTTGCCTTAAACCTTATTCTTTAATTTTTATTGTACTCATTTGTATCTCTTCTGCACTAGTTTTGTAGATATGGTATTTTTCACAGAAAGGTATTTGTTACTGCTTAATGGAAACATGTTCAGTTTGTTTGACACTGTACAGTATGTTCAGTGTATGTAGCTGAAATGAATACATGCTTACTTTGCCTAAAAGCATGCAGCATCAACAAGTAGGCTCCTTATTTGTAATTTCCCTCACTTGCAGCAGCAGTTTTGCACACTGGATGGCACTGTGACTCCACGTCTTAAGGTATTTGCAATGAAATAGATTTTATTTTGACACACACCAACTACAGTTCAGTTCTAAAAAAAAAGACAGTAGAGCTATAAAAACATGTTTAACATCATTTACAGCATAGATTTGCGTATAACAAAGAATGGTCATGTAGACTGGTCTTATTACCATATAGAATTTACATGATGGCTGTCATGCTAGTCACCATTTAACATACTCCTACTATTTTTTTATCAATGATCATTCTTTGCTTCATGATGAGTCCGCCTTAAACAGAAGCAATGTCATCTGCCACCGTAGTTGGACTTGGAGTGGTCACAGTAGGAACGGGGTCCTGGAATTAGGAGACAGAAGTAGAAGTGCAGAATTAAATGAATTACCCACATCACATGAAGTAATCATACTGAAAGCCATTAAACTGTGTGGCTTGAAAGCACCTTATGAGCAACGACAGCATTCATTCTTTGAAGTCTTCTGATCATCCTCTGAAAGAGGAAAATCACAGGCATTATTCTCATTTCGCAGTGTGAAAGAAACACATTTACCAGCTCTAAAGATACAATAAGGCTATTATCAACATATCTGAAGAATGATGCCCCGAAGGCCTCTGAGTCATGTCCCTCATTCTCCATCTCTGTGTTGTCTCTGTACTGGCTGTAAAGTGTATCATCACACTTTACCTTGAATCTCCTCACTGGTGTCTCAGGAGTCTGCTGCTGTTGCTGGGGGTTGCCACCCTGCCAATGCAAACAGAAAACAGTCAGTCACAAGCCGTCGCATACATCACATAATGTATACCACATTTATAAATACAATAGTATTGGGCAATGGGCAGTGTACCGCAACTTGCTGTTGGGGAGGAAACATCCCTGGCTGGGCTTGAGGGAACCCAACATAATAGGGTAATCCCTATGAAACACAGAAATATTCTTCATGAATATGTAGTATGCATTTCCATATCAGCAACAGTTTCAGTTGGCATAACCAAGCATCTAAGTCTGCAGCAGGAAGTGGATGAACTACTGTATGTTTGTTGTGAGATTTAAAGCAGTGTAGGTTATACCCCATTGGCAGGTGGGAAAGGAAATGGCTGCTGCGGCTGTGGCTGCGGCTGCTGCTGCTGCTGGGGACCGGCATTGGGGAAGCCAAATGGGGAAGCAGGGACCATAGGTGGCTGCATCATGAATGGAGAGACACCAGGAACCACCTGTGACACCCAGAGACAGACAGAGCAACACACACACACACACACACACACACACACACACACACACACACACACACACACACACACACACACACACACACACACACACACACACACACACACACACATACACCGATGTGATTGACATGTTCTCAGGAAACCTCACTCTTCCCAAGAAAGGATAACAAGGCCCCACTCACCTGTGCCAGCTGTGGCTGCCCAATGAAAGCAGTGCCCCCTGTCAGGAGGGCAGGGTTCAAGCCGCCAACCACCAGCCCTGGGCTCACACCAGTCACCAAGCCTCCGTTCAGACCAGTAATTAGCCGTAGCTTCTGCCAAAAGGAAAATGAAGCAAATGATATTGAAATAGTCACAGTTTCCTCAGGAGGTCCAAAAGGTAGTGAAGTTATTGACCAAAGTTGAGTGAAGGCTTACCTTTCCTGAAGTGACCTAAAATGACAAACATTATTTTTTTAATAGCAATAACTTAGTAAGCTGGAACTAGAAATAATGTTTTCTGGACTACTTACAGTATTACTTACATTAAAAATAGTCACAGTTGCGGCAAAAAATATCAGAAGCCTCATTCTGTTATTTGAGAGTTTGAAAGGAAGAGAAAGAATGTAGTGTTGCTCTCTCAGTGCCTGATAGAGAAGTTCTGCCAACTGAGACCCGAAGTTTCAATTTATTCACTACATGTTTACTTGATGTCCAATAGAAACCCCTTATGGTAATCCATCTGTTTGTCATGTATTACAAATATGTCATGCCATTGTCATCACCCAAAGACAATACTGAAAGACTACTTCTACTATCATTGTGGTCTTCACTGATCAGTGTTTTGTTTTGTTATGCACTTGCACTGTGACCTGTAAAATACATTGTGGCAGAGAACTGCAAAACACAGTTCTTGTTGTTACCGATATTGTTGACATCACATCCCCTTTTCTTTTATAATGAGGGGTTAGCGTTGTGCTTGGTTATGGCTTTCCGTCCTTGAGAGGCCAACATGTTTTGGTGCTTTAGGCCACTGTCAGCTATGTTATGTCAGCAGTTATGTCCTTAGGTATTTTAAGAAATAAACCTGATGAGGTGACAAACTCTGGATTAGGAAAGGTAGTTTTGTATTATTTGTAACCTGTTTCTGGCTAAAAAATCAAGCCCTAAAAGAAATTGTGTGTATTTTATTCAATGTTCTGTAGATTTCTGTAAGTGTGTCTTAAAAATATTTGTTGCAATATGCCATGGCAGATACTATAATACTATACTACTTTACTATACTATAATTCCTTAATTTCCTTCGGGATAAATAAAGTTACTCTACTCTACTATAATATTTGATACAATAATAGTTGAACCTCCTTCATTAAACAAAATGGACATCAACATGCGTAAAAGAAAATGAGGTCTGCACACTTCAGCTCACTTGACAAACTTCTGGGGGGACCTACTAATTTTTTTTTACAGATGATAATGTCTTATCATTTTAGAAAAGAATGTGCCACTATTCTTTACAAAGTAAAGTGGACAATTTTCTTGACAAAGTAATCTTTTGTTTATTTATTTAGGCAAATAATAATACAAAATAAATTGTCAAGGGAGCTAAAGTGTGCAGACATCTTTTTTGTTTTTTTGCAGATACTGTTGGTCTTTTGGCTCAGCACATTTTTGAATATACTATAAATATGTGCACATTTTTTATATTTTGATGCATCAGTATGTGCAAAACATAAATAAAAATGTGCCAAACTGTAAATGTTCGTAGCATCATGACACAAGATAACTCCATAATTGCCCTACTACAGGTTTGAGTCAACAATAAATTTAGTTATTAATCATCAATGATATCCAACATGTAAAGTATTTTTTTTTTTGCTTTTTGTGTTACCACCATCCAAGATACACTACTGAAGTAAGTCATATCATTTTAACATTTTTAAGTATTATTTGCCATGTGTTGAAGTGGGATGAACTGATGGAAAATGTAAAAGTGTATGTTATTACCTGGTCCCCGGAGGGATTGACCAGGTATTTCAATGACCTTGTCCATCTGTCTGTCTGTGTCTGTCTGTGTGTGTCTGTCTGTCCATATGGGGGACCAGGTTGCCATCTCGGATTGCGCTTGTTTTCAAGTGTTTCAAGTTCACTTCAAGTGAATGCTGAAATGCTGGAAAATGTTAATCAGATGACTTAGCTTAGATATTGACTGTAAAGTGCATGTTTGACAGAATTCTGGACTACATTAAGGACTACATTTCAAATATGTGTTTCTTACTTTTTGTTCTCACATGTGTCTTAGTGTGTAATTGTGTCTTACGAACAGTTTTTAATGTGGAAACTGTGTATTTTTTTATTTGAGGGTGAACATAATGCCTTCATATGTAGGCCTACATGTATACGTTTATTAATTTACTAATTTATTTACTTAATTACTTGTTTATTTATTTATGTATTTATTCAACTTGAGAGTGGCTTTCGGTACTATTGGATTTGGTATTACGCATTGTCTCTCCAAAGTGGTAATAGAACAGGTTCACTTAAACTGTCAACATTTACATCTACCAACAGTAATGATATTTTTATATGCCATATATACCGACATTCACTGCTGATGAAATGAAATCTAAAAATTTGCAAACTTGGACAGCAAAGAAAACCTCCAGATTTTTTAAGTAGTTGCTTTTTCTTTGTGGTTGCTTCATTTGCACATGCAACCCACAATATAGGTAGTCTGGCCAAGAGCTTTAAGTAGACACTACCTGTGACTGTGGTCGGTGAAGTCATTGTTTGGCATGGAGTTTAATTGCACAGTCTTCTTTCATTGTGATGATTCATCCATTTATGTAGGCTTATGACCCTACACATCCAGGCAGTATACCAAGCATTATGCATGTTTGTTTTAATGTACAGTATGTGACATTGTGGAAGGGAAGTATATATGTATATCTCACTGTGATTTTCAGACAATAATCAAGTGCATCAGAAATTTTCAGTTGTTCAAACAGACTTTATTTTTTCTCTAAAATGTTTTTGACAGCATAAATCCATATGATCTATCAAAGCTGGTTACTACTGGTTCTCTTTTTGCCTCTTCTTCATCTGGGCAGGGGCTTCACTGCGATCACCTAGAAGACAAAAGGTAGAGAATAGCCTCTTTTGTTTAAGTTAAAAAAAAAAAAAAAAAAAACGCCTCTCACTTATTATCTCTGTTGAGTGTAAGCTGAAAATTGACTGTGAAGAAAAACATCAACCCAGGGCTGAACACAGATAGAGTGTTCATGTACGAACACGTCAGTGAACACCATAGCCAAGAAAAGAAGCAACAGATTATGTCACCTCAGCAACAGCGTGACTTGAAGGCGAGCTTCCCTAAACTCACCTGATTCTCCTCAGACAGATTTCCTTTGGGGAGTGACAGACAGCTAAACATAAAACCAGAGAAAGGAACAACATTTTAGAAAATAGCTTTCAAAGCACATAAGGTTTTTGTTTATGTGAGAAAGTATACCTTCAGTCTCTCAGCTAGTGTCATTGGTCTTATGGTTGGGGTTTGGGACACCTGGGTGATTGAACAGTATGTATACATTGCATAAAAACACAATATTCTCCATAAACACAAACAGTTATTGGGCAAGCTCTAAGGGCAGTTATTGCCCAAAACAAATCAACTGGCACTGTGAGGAGGAGTTATCTTTACCTTTAATGACTCAGAAGCAGTTGGAAAAGGATCCAGGGTGGCCATGATTGAATGCTGGGTCAGAAAGGAGAAGAGAGCTTACTGATAATGAGCTGATGTGTTGAAGGTCACAATGAGGGAACAAAGGAGTGCACATATTTGTTTTATCTCCATCGAGTACAACAGTTACCTTCACCCGAGCTTTGGCAGCTGCCCCCTGCCCCTGCCCTCCTCCTGCCCCCTGCTGGAGATTGCTTGGCACTCCCAGGGACAAAAACTGAGAAGAAAACAAACTTAAAACGTGATGTCCTTAGAAAGACACCAAGAACAAACGTGATAGTACTGTCTTCTCTCAGTTATTCAAGACTATGTCAATAAGATTTAACAGGTCAACTGAACACAGATAATTCATCAAGACTCTTGTGCCTGTATTTCCTGTATGTACAGTGACTGTAAATCTGCATTTAATTACTGTTTATAAGGGTAAGATTATCATTGTCATTCTTTATGCTTTAATGATGACCTGCACTTGCTGTCCAGCTGCCACCATTGGGAACTGAAGCCCTCCCATGCCCATGCCCATGCCGTTAGCCTGAGGCAGCACTGCAAACAGAGGCAGAGCCTGCAAAGAGATGCGACATCACTGAGATTAAGCTAACATTTCTCACCAAGTTTACTCATTCAAAATATAGAAAACTGGATGTTTAACTTCTAGTACGAAGGAACTATGCTTTGCTGTAACAACTTACTGTTTGTGGCAGTTGAGGCTGGCCCTGGGGCAGTCCGGGTTGCTGCTGTTGTGGGATAGCGAAGGCTAGAGGCAGAGACACTCCTGGCGGTATGCCGGGCCCCTGGAGCCCGCCCATGTTGCCCTGGTTCACAGGTGCAGCAGGCTGCTGCTGCTGCTGCGGCAGGAGTAGAGCACCAACGGGTACCAGCTGGCAAAACAGTTTCACCCAGGTGTTAGTTTCACCCAGATGTTAGCTCATGTTTACATGCTTCTCTGGTTTATCTTGCAACAAAGGAAATCTCTGAAGTGCACAGGCTCTTGGATGCAAAGATATTTATTTGTAAAGCTGCTGGTTAAACTACTAAAACTGAAAAGTTCATATTGAGTGAGTATTTATGCTGCCTCTAAAAATAGATTCCAAAGGGCATGTATTTGGCATATATGTTGAGTTGATGAAACCATTCTTGCTCACTTCCAATGTCAGCATATGTTGTGAAAGGATACATGGTGACATGATGGTCAGAAATACAGTATTTAGACTTTGGTATCCACCTGAGGAAGCTGTCCATTCAAGATAATGCCATTGAGCATCCCTGGATTGCCAGCATTGCCAGCCATGCCCCCTTTCATCATTCCTCCAGCTCCCTTTACCACCTGGGGGAACACGGCAGTTAAAGGCATGACATGCTCTAACACAAAAAGGATAATACATCGTTTAAGATTTGATGTTGTTTTGAAAAGGTAAACCGTGTATACATAGAGTTTACAGTGAATGAAGAAATTGTGTAAATAAATACTGTATTGCACAAAATATTGCCTGGCCATACCTCTCCACTTCCCGATCCCCCTGCTTGTGCCTAAACATCAGGAAAACAATAAATCATTCATCATGAGTTTCACCGACAGAAACAAATGACAAGCTTGTAGAAAGACAACAAGAGGCCAGCTTTTCCCAGCTCTCACAGCACCATACCATGGAGGCAAGGGATGGGAAAAGAATCCACAGGAAACAGATCATGTTGCTTTTCACCTGAAAATATCAATGTTTTATGCTGTAAAATTTACCTTAAATTTTGCACGACTGCATTAAAATCAACTGTACAATAACAATTGTGTTCAGTCATTTAAGAAACTCTACCAAATACCTCAGATGAGACACTCCCAACGTTCCTGTGTACAACTGCCTCTTCAGGAACAACCTGCTTTTATAAAGGCCAGTTCTTTCCCTAACTCTGTCCAGACAATGTCACTGTCACTTTTGACAAATCATTTTTAACCAGAACAGGGTGACCACTAATGAGAGATGATGTTAGTTGTTAGACAGTGGGGCATGTGAAGCACCCCGTTCTGTCACAACCACAGGCTGTAGAATAACTGCATAGGCCAGTTTACAGTTGCCTTCCCACTAAACACCAGCGATCATGTGAAGATTACGTCAACGTCTAGCATGTATGTCCAGCTGAGGTTGCAGTAGTCTACTACAACCCATTTGGCTGAGCTGCACCACTGGACAAAAACAACACCTAATAACTATGTTAATTTTATTGTTGTGTTGTTTGTAAGTTACTGGTATTAAAATTATTGCCGAGGCTAGAGCTTGTTAAGTCATTATATCTAAAACCTTAAGATTAATGATTGACCAAACCTATACTGACACACTTGAATCACAGCCTTGGGTGGTTCTGTCTATTTTTTTTGTTTGCTTCATGTTCAGTGTTGTGCAACATGCCGTTGAAATTGACAGATATATTTAATACAAGGAATATTTTTTTTTCGTTAAGGACACCTACTGGATCTTAAAATTTGGCTTCTTGAAAGGTGAACTTTGGCAGACATGACAGATGCTGGGACAGGTGTGTGTGTGTGTGTGTGTGTGTGTGTGTGTGTGTGTGTGTGTGTGTGTGTGTGTGTGTGTGTGTGTGTGTGTGTGTGTGTGTGTGTGTGTGTGTGTGTGTGTGTGTGTGTGTGTGTGTGTGTGTGTGTGTTTTTTTTTACCTGAGTCATTTCAGAGCCATAACTGTGAGAAATCCACTACACCTCTAGTAAAAATGAAAAGTAGACTGAAACCGTAAAGACATATCCACACTCATATTCAAAGTATTTTTATTAGAATGTTAATGAAGCATCAGACATGACACAAAACAACATGTGGCTCTTTGCTCTACAGTGTAAAATAAAAACAATTTTGGTGTGCTGTTAAATCACTTTTGATCTTTACATTTTTTTTTAGGACCATTTCAAGTTCTGCAATTATTAAAAGCAGTTACATAGATATAACCTTAATAGTACCTTAATCAACAATCAAACATGATATTCCAACATTATAATTATTACTGTAAGCCATCTAATATGAACAAAATGTAAACTTTTCCCGATTTGGAATGTGTTTGTAACATGGATAAAAAAAATTGTTAATGATTAGGCATACAAGAGCACATTGATAACAAAAAAGAAAATCATCACTAGCTATTACTACATTCTGCATAATACAACATACCCATATATAGAAAAAAAAGAAATCTCACAATGAATTGTTTCCAAAAAGTAAAAAAAAAAAGCCTGACGTTTCTCATTTAATCCAACTAAATGGAAACACAATACCAGGTGGAATTCTGCACATGCTCTTTCTTGAACCTGTAATGCCTCCTCCTCCCGAGTTCACAGTCTGATGAGATTTCTGTCGGCTCAGCACCAGTTACAGAAATCCTGCTAAAGCTGTCTCTCGCCGCATGAGGTACTTCAGCTGACTAGAAGAGTAGGTGAGTGTCCATGTCTTCTGCAGAAAGCAAGCAGAGAGGCATAGTATCAAAGAGCAAGTATAAATTATATTCTATACATGTAATTTATCATAATATAATAATAAAATGTAAGAATTTGTATGTAAAATAATATGTCTAATACATTACAAAAACATTCTGTCTGGAAGGACTGCACATTTGTATTTTGAGAGACTGCCTACCATCCTTGATGCCAAAGCAGTGACCCCACTCCTTGAAAGACACTTGCTTGTCTTTGTCGGCGTCACACTGCTGGAAGAAGTCTGAGGTGCAGTGCTCCATGGGAACTAAAGGAACTCTGAGCGGAGCAAGCTCAGAATGAGAGAGAAACCTGCACAGGAGAAACACAAGGGGGCGCACTTTCAGTCTTTTGACGAGACCATGGAGGTTAACATGGTTATCACAGTGCCAGTGTACAGCTAGTTCTATGAAATATGGTGTATAGAAAAAAAATGCTCAGTTGGTGACATTTTTAGGGTTCATTTTAATGTCTGCTTGTAGGAATGTCTGCCTATGAGTTATGGCCTCAGCTATAGTGATTGGTTGTGAGATACTACTGCCCTACCTGTCTGTGGGATGCTGGTCCATCTGAGCAAACTGCCAGTGCACAGGGTAGATGTACATCTGGTAGTTCTTCTCAAAGTCTTGGGCCAGCAGTTCAATTGGATGGTCTCCTGCATGTAGCCGCCTCTCACTCTCATAGATCTTCTGCACCTGTAGAGGATCGAATGGACCATATAATCAATTACGAACCGTTCCATTGCAGCTTCAACCAGATCACTGAGGAATGGTAAGGTTTAATGATATCTAGCACTGCAATAAATTGTCCTAAAACTTTAATAACATTTTTTTTTTTTCATTAGTGACATTTTTTTTCAAACATTTTTTCATTAGTGATTTTGTGCTCCATCCAGTGTCTTTGTAGTCTGGAAGGTAAGGTGTCCACCTGTGCGTACCCTGGCCCGTTGCTTGGGGGTGAGGAAGCCGGGGGCCATGGTGTCGTGTTCATAGAGCTGCAGCAGCACATTCTTCAGCCAGTCCCGCATGCGCAAGGGGAACTGAGCCAGCTCCGTGCTCAGGCACGGCGGTATGACTGGTGGAGAGGCCGGGGGAGATAGACAGGCGTTATATTTACTAGGAGTATTTTGTGTGTTTCTGCATGTGTAATAGTGATGTAATTAGTTGTAGCATTTAGTTTGTGTCAGTTGTAACCATTCATTTGAAAACAGCATGCCTGACATATTGCTTGTCTGAGATCACATGCAGTTATGCTTACTCTGAATATAGCCTACAGTAGGTCTAGCCTAGGTGAAAGAAACACAACTTACTTCTGACATAAATGACCATGAAAGAATTTTGCATTACGCACATTTACAAGCTCCAGTGTAATCCAGGTGAAGCTTGTGTCCTTTTTTTGTTCCTTCAAGATTACATTTGGTGGAAAACAGCTGGCAAGATGTGTCATAGGTCTTGTTATCTGTCCCGCAAACCTTATCAAATAATTACAAAATGTTATACAATATTCAGAATCAGCACATAAGTTAAACATAAATCATGGTTACGATAACATAATGCATAGTTTAATCTAAATATTAAAGTGGATCAACTGGAATTTTCTGCAATTTTCTGTATCACACTTACATGATCGAATTCAGTAACACTAGTGGGACAATCTGACGCCTCCTGACAAACACAAACAGGCTTGTTGTCCTCATTGACTTTGCAGACTTTTCCTCGTTTGCATCTGATATTTTCACAAGGATCTGAGAACAGAAAACACAAACATAAAAAAAACATCACAATATGTTCTGTATAGTTGATATTAATGAGAGAGGGGGGGGGGGGGAGAGAGAGAGAGAGAGAGAGGGAGAGTTGCTTATGAAGTGAGTAAAAATTCCTTGACTTGTTGAGTTTGTACAGTGGCTCAATCAGATGTGAGCTCTGCCATTGACTCCTTAAGCCCATTGCCACGGCTAAAACCGGAGCTAGAACCACATTCTCTGTGGGAGTGCCAAAGAAAGGGCACCCATCAGCAGATTCCCGATGAGAGCACGGCTGCATGGAGGCACAAGCGCTGAAACAACACTTACTGGTCTCCGCTCCCTGGCCTGGCTGCGAGGGGTGAGGCCTCAGGCTGGGGTACAGCTCGACCGTGGCCCTGATCTGGACTGGGTTCATTCCTATCATAGGGGCCTGGAAAGAGATAAGCCAGAAGCCAACAAGATCGCATTCATGGTACCGACAACACATGGCCAGAACCACAAAGTTACAGATGAATATTCTTGGGTTTTGTTATTATTACAAAAAAGCACCTGTTGGACATTTAAATCTCAAATGTATATTTCTTGTAGTGCTCAAAGCCATTTGCAAATGAGTAGTGTAAGGATGTGGATGTGTAGTGAATGTGTAGTGAATACCAAGAGTGTCCATAATGGCAATATACAGCATTACAATGTATTCAAGTAAAAGATTAAGAGAAGGCGAATTATTCTACTAATTACCCATTTCCCAGATCTCCTTCTCTTGGTCTTCTGGACAGTGTTGTCAGTCGAATCAGGTGTCTTCTGCTGCTCAGGCATCTGCCTGTGCCCTGAGTTGGTGGGCTGTCCCGGGAACGGCTGGTCTCCTTGCATCTGCCCCTTCCTTTTGCGCTGGTTCTTCTTCTGTTTCCTGCCTTTGCCCTTGGTGTTGCTCCCACTCTCGTTGGTTTGCCTATCTTGTTTGTTGTCCTCGTCTCCTGCTGGGTGTGCCGCTCTGACCTCAAGGTTGTTTTTCGCCTCTTGGTGGAGATCAGAACTTTCGCTGTCTCCATCTTTGTTGTTGCTATTTTTGACCTTGTGAGAAGCCACCTCTCTTTCTTTTGCTTTGTCTTTGTCCTGGCCTTTTTTCTGTGGGAACTCTGTGACCTCTCCGGTCTCAGGATCGTAGTCAGCCATGATAGTAGGGATCTCCTCCTGCTCACCATCTTGCTCTGACTCCTCAGCTTTCTCCTCCCTCTCCTTCTCAGGCGGGCTGCCACTGGACACATCTTTGGCCTCCTCAAGCTTAGTCTCCCGAGGCTCTGGCCCATCGCTGTCACTGACGTAGTCTAAATCCGCCGGGATCTCAGACTCTGTGCTGCTGTCGCCGTCCTCTTCTTCCTCTTCCGTTCTCTTCTCCACACCCTCCTGCCCATCTGCCTCTTCCTTATCTTCCTCACCCTCCTCTTCTTTCTCTTCATTCTTATTCACCTTTTCTTCACCATTTCTCTCTTCAACATCACTCTCTTCAACTGTCCCCTTCGTCTTTCGGGCAGCATGGCCCTCTTGCACTGCCTCGTCCTGCTCTTCCTCATCCTCTTCATCAGAGCCCTGCAGGAGGTCAGCCAGCGCCTCCTCGCTGAGGAGTACAGGGGTGCTGCTCTCCTTGTTCTTCTCCCCGAAGCCCACCACCTCTCCCCTGTCCCCTTCCTCCTGCTCCTGTTCCTGGCTGCTGGCTTCAAACGGGAGAAAAGTGGGTAGAATGGAGCCTTTTCCCTCATTTGGTTTCTCAGGGTATGAATCCTGGTAAAAAGCAGCAAAGAACAAGTTACAGTCTTTTAAAAAATCCTTTTAAAATACTTTAAGGTTTCAAAGGCATAAAGGGGAAAGATTACCTTTTCCTTGGCAGGCAGGGAATGTTTAGGTATGTCATGATTTTTTGCATGAGGTTTGCCTCTTACCTTGAGGGGTAGACAAAACATTAGTCTCTGTCACTGACAAAACCAATTTATTTCCACATGGCTTTAAAGAAGGTGATTTGAAACCCAATCACAATAATATGACAGAAAGGTTATTTTTTGAGATGAGTTTTTAGGCTGGCATATTCCAATTCACTTACACACAAGACAGAAGCCAGAAGGCACAGGAGAAACAGATGGGACTTCATTTCAGCTTTGCCACCTGTGAAAAAACAATATTAATTACTACAAGTGAAAGTTGCTATGCCAATTTTCTACTCAAGTACAAGTCCAAAGTAAAGTAAAATACTTTAATATTAGAAGTATTTCTTTTTGTTGTTTTTTTTTTCACTTGACCTAACCTTACATTCTTTATACACAACATCACTATTTTCAGATTTTTTGGGCCTACCTAATGTTGTAACTTACAAGGGCTTTACCTTTTTCCTGCAAATGAAATAATTTAGATAATTTAGATAATGGAAATATTTTAGATAATTTAGAAATAAGGATAACTGCAGTCAACATAGGCTAGCTCTTTGAATATTATCACTGCTGGTTTCTATCCTTTGCCTTGTAAATATATCCATGTATAGTTGCAGGAATTTTAGATAATGGTGTACATTACAAAAAAATATATGTACTTGGGGAAGCTTTGTACTTTAACACATTCTGTGAAAGAGTGTAATTCCTAATAATAACTGTTGTCATTCATTCTCCATTAACAAATCTAATACAGCTGAATACAAACAGAATAACTGAAGTTGAGTGGTAAATCTAATTTTTAGTTGCAAAGATGTGTGGTGAAGGTCAGGTGACTGTCTTGTTTCATTCCAACTTTATCATAGTTATGAATGTTCTGATAAATAATTGCCATTGTCTGCCATTGCCAGCATGATCACTGCCAAGTTCAAATTCAATGACTAAAAGTAAAGACACTTCAAACTCCGATATGACCACATTATTGCAAAAAGACTTCAAAGCCATGCTACTATGTAAGTTGTACTGCAATTGTACTGGTCATTCTTTTTACACAGAATTTGAGTGCATCCACCTCAATCAGTGGAATGAGTAGGACTTCTTCATGTCCACATTTCAAATGGAGTGTAGTAAAAAGCACAGTGTTTGTCTTAAAAATGTAGTGAAGTGAAAGTCACAACTTGCCATAATTTTTAATACTCAGGTAAAGTACAGGTACTTCAAAATTTTACGTGAGCACAGTACTTGAGTAAAATTATTTAGTTACTGTCCACCTCACTTATATACCTTTTTGTCTCCAAATACTATAACTAACTGTAACATCCCAAACATAAGCAGACATAAAATTAATTTGTGACATCCCAATAAAGTTTTTTCTGGTCATTCATTCCTCCATGGGTCGTTGACTGCAAAATATGCATGACGTGGCCCCCATTCTTTTCTTGAGGTGTCTCAATCTGTATGCAAGAAATCCCGTCAGCCATGACACACAGACACAGAAATCAGCTCAATGTTACCATGGCGATAGGCCTTGAGATGTGCTCCTCTCAAAAGTCACATTCAGAGTCCATCAGGGCTAAGTAAACAGCAGTAGGTACTAGACTGGAAAGAGAGTGGGCTAAGTACACACAACTTTTTTTGTCTCTCAGGCGGAAACAATTCCAACGTTATTGGAACCCAACGACCAAAAGTTGATGGTGCATGCCAAAAGATGTCAAAAGCATTGGTTGAAACCTTTATAAAGGTGTTCAGTATTATGTCAGCTATTTTGTATTTTTTGTGCCTATGTAATTTTATCATTTCATTTGTAAGCCAATCTTGCACAATGCAAAGACTTGATAAAAAAAGCACAAAGTTGTCTTTTCTCTTGAATAGCAGCAGTTAAACTAGTGTAACGACAGTAATGATGTGGAACCAGTAACAAACAGAACACTGACATGTTCACTCGCTTCGGTTCTCCAGTCGCAGCACCCTGTTCATCAGATCAAAACCTAAACCACTACAATAAATGCTTCTTCTCAGCCAGTTGTTTTCATATCATATCCACGAACAGAAAATGCACCGTTTCTCACATGTATTATAGATTACCTGGAGTTTTCTGTGCATCGGAGGCAGAGTCTGCAGACTGGGTCAGCGTGAGAGGATGGGGGTAGAGATCCTTCCGTTGAGCAGTACGGAAATGCACTGAAGATCCCCCGCATCACATACACTTGTCTGGATCTTTTATGCATGCCTCTCTGGCTGAAAAACACTGTTGGGGCGCTCCTCGACAACGAGGGAGCCAGCCAACTGTGATGGAGATTGGGGTGGGGTATTCAGCACAGTATCTGCATTGCAATGTGGGCCATTTGCATTTTTTTTTACATGGGGCATTTAATGTTGTGTCACAAAATGAACTCAAACATGTAAACAGTGTACATCTGTCTGGGGATGTATCAAGGATAATCATTGTTGTGGATAATTTCATGGGAAACATCAGTGAATTGTAAATGAGATTGTTGAGCTGACTTGATGGTTAAACTAGAGCATATTTGGGTGAGGTATCACAAAAACAATGATAACAGCATGCCTTTTGTCAAACAAGAAGGAAAATATGCCATATTCATGGACCTCTTGCAAGACAAAGAGTAGCAAGTTAGCTTGTTGCTGAATATTTGAAATTCACAAACTTTCACCTACTTTGACTCTCAGAGATATGAGCAAAAGCATGATCTGAGTTGAGTTTTGAAAAGGATCAATGAGTGAATAACGTGAGTTTTAGTACAATGAGTTTTTACGAGATATACACATCTGTGGAAATATTAAATGTACTATAACAAGACACAAATTGGGCCAGCCGGTGCTGTTTTTTAATGTGCTATACAAATAAAAGTGACATGGCTAAACATATACAGTAGTGCACTGCATTGGCTCCCTATCAATAATTCACAATTAAAATATATTTTCCTCAACAACAGTTTGTGAACTCTAATGCTCACCTGTAGAGGGTGTAGAAGGCAGCAATGACACTGAAGTTTATTTGCACTGTGTCTTTATATTTGTTATACCTGTACAATAACACATGTAATGATACATAATTAATAACTTCCTGTTGGAAAACATTACACATACTCAAACTCATGGAAACCTACACACACTTACTGACGTACATTCTGTGGTGACTTGAGGTGGGGGTGGTGGGGGCATGTAGGTAGTTGGAGTTTATAATTACCAGACAAAAATAATGCTGCAACCAAGAGACAGATATTTCGTAACAGTGTAGCCAACTGATGATATGAAACACAAACAAGGTGAATGCATATTAGCTAAATAATGAATAATTTAAAAATTAGTGAGGGAAGATTAAATGACTAACATAACTGAAATAAAGAAAGAAATTAGCTACCCCTCATATACAGCCAACTGAGAACAGTGATGAAACTAAAGTGATGAAGCTCTTGATGTTAAAAGCATTTAGTAAGATTACTTTTCCTGTGAAGTAATTAGATATTTTTTCATAGAATTTATCAACTTTTTCATAAGTCGATAAGCCAACGTGTTTTCTACTCAATATTTTCTGAGAAAGAGACAGAGAGAGAGAGAGAGAGAGAGAGAGAGAGAGAGAGAGAGAGAGAGAGAGAGAGAGAGAGAGAGAGAGAGAGAGAGGAAACGTGAGAGAGAGAGAGAGAGGAAACGTGAGAGAGAGAGAGAGAGAGAGAGAGAGAGAGAACGAGAGAGATTGTAAGATTGTAAGAGAGAAACTGAGAATGAGAGATGATCAGCAAAACCTCATTATACTAGCAACTTCATGAGTAAAAAGTAATAAACCTTAGACTGACTATAAGCACAAATAAAAGCCTCTTTTTGGACAGAAACTATGAGGTCAGGGCTAGTGCAGTACCAAGTTAAAATCTAGGGAATGCCACTCTAAAAGTTTTCTTTCAACCTGACTGGAACAGACCCAACATGACAAGGACAGCTGTTCCATAATTCTGGGCCACTGACTGCAAAAGCTTGACCATGCTGTGATTTCAAATTTAGACCATGGCAAAAACAACAGGGGCTCCACATACAACCTTAAAGCAATACTAAATAGTTTTTGTCTTCAATCACCCCACACATTGGAAGTATAATTGTCTCTCATAAGTGTATTCAGAAGTGCCTTTCTCCCAGTCACAAGTTGATGAACCACTGAAACAATTTTGGAAACATTACTTTAAGGTTGAAAAAACTACTTAGTGTTGTTTTAAGAGTTTTTGAAATGTTAGGGGTCAAGGAGGTTTAGACATGGAGGCTGGAGCTAGCCCAAGTCACAGCCCTATAAACTATTAATATAATCTTAAAATTACCCCAGGACCTTTCTATGATAGTACGCAGCTCTGCTAAAAGTGATCTAATGTGGTCAAATTTCATGGTTCATTTTATCTCTATACGTTGCCAACATAAAGTCAGTCAAAGGACCTGAATTGAACTTTCAGGAGTCTGCACTGTGTAAAAAGTATTCAGGCAAAACACCACAGCTATTGTATATTACATGACTGGCATGAAAGCCAGTTGAATGACGCATGTCCGTTGAACGTGGTTTGAACCCTGTCCGGGAAACCAGTCCTGCATTCTATATTGAGAAACCTAAACAAAACTAAATGAGAGGTTGAGTGAGGTGAAAGGGGTTGCGTGTATCCGATGGTGTATTTTTTGGATGTGTTTGGGAAGTCCAGTTGTACCGGTTAAATGATTTTACAGTATGCGTCTCATGACTCATGGCAACATTTTCATAATTATGTATTTTTTCGTGACTTTTGTTGTTACCTTATTCAAGTCAAAAGGAAAGCATTGTGTAAATCGGATGCTGTCTTTAACCCCGTCAGCATACCTGTGGTGCTCCCACACACCTTGTGGGGAAGGTTGTGTCACATAATTACTTTACCTCTGGCTGAAAACAGCCTGATTAAGACAGAATCCAAGTCTGCATACCTTGTAACAGCAGTCTGACCACTCCCCTCCGGGTAGACATCATCACAGACAGTAGCAGTTAGCTGAGGCTTTTCTGGTAGACAAAAGGGTGAGGGCTGCGTGGTTTAATTACTAGGCATGTGAACAGAGTGAAAGCAATAGTAAGAGCTCATAATTGAGATTCAGACACATTCCAGTGGATTAGCCAAACATGGCTTTACAGGAAGTTGAAATGAATAAGGCTTAAGATCGCAACACTGACTTGTTTTTAACATTGCCATGTGTCATAAATACATAATAAACAATTACACAGATGTTATGTTCATTCAAACCTAATCAAACATGCTATGAACTATGTTTATTTCATGCATTCTTGATCGTTATCTAATTTCCATAAATAAGAAATCCATTTTCTCTTCCTCTGGGAAGGATGGAAAGAAGCCTATAGGAAACTAAAAGAAGCCACAGGAAGTAGAAACTCTCTTATTATGGCCTTCCTGTTCCGGTGTGGGTGCCTTCGGTGCTTACAGTCAGTCTTTACAACCCACACACCCTATAGTTTGGCATGCTAAATTAGAGCTCCTCCTGTGTGTGTGTGTGTGTGTGTGTGTGTGTGTGTGTGTGTGTGTGTGTGTGTGTATGTGTGTGTGTGTGTGTGTGTGTGTGTGTGTGTGTGTGTGTGTGTGTGTTTGTGTGTGTGTGTGTCTGCCAGCCTGCTTCAAACACGCCTCCATGGGCCAGTGCAGTAAACATGCTGGAGTTGCGTTGGTGTGGAGGAAGTGATGTGTTCACCTTAGCATACTCTGCTTGATAAATACCCATCCTTACTGCCACCACTGTACCACAACTGTTAATTCAGCCTTTCACTCTCTAAGCTCCCAGGACCAGAGGACATAACCTACTGAACATTTCTTTGGATATTGGAACATACTTGGATACAAAGAAGTAAGTATTCTGTTGTACTTTTTATCATTTCAAGATTAATTTTGTTCAATCAAATCAATCAAAAAAATGGAAGATAACTTTAAAAAGAACTGTGCTGTGTTGTTGTTGTTGTTGTAGTTTGCAGACCTAAAAGTGAAAAGATTTAAGACTTAGAGATTGCTGATGGATATTACTTATTTTACATCTTTGCGCCACAATGAAACCAATAAGAACTTTGTTTCAACAGAATGAGGATTGCCATAGTGATTCTTTGTGTACTGGCTGCAGCCATTGCCAACCCAGTGAGTACCCTTTAGTTCTCTGTCTTTAAACACGGAAATACACTGACAGTCATTATTACTGTACTATGAAGCAAGGTAATTAAACAAAGCCAAGCTTTGAATGGTCTCTTATTCCTCTTGACAGATAATGTACAATACAACTATGGACAAAATTAACCCATCACATGAGGTGAGTATTTATCAACAGTATTAAAATGGGTTCAACTGGAAAGTGCTTCTGGCAGGCTTCTTGATTACTTATCCACCACATGTCTCTTTAGCTTGGTGGTGCACATTTTGGAATATTTCCAAACCTTGCAATTAGTTATGATTAGTTTGGAGACACTATTCTTAACATTACAGGAATTCTGTGAGGTGTTATGTGCTGTGCAGCTGCGTGTATATGGTCAAAGGTGAAAGGGGTGGTGAATATGAAGAAAATACAGCAACCCGAACAATTAGTATTCTTCATAATGTCCACATTCAGAGACTGTGCTGTGTTGGTCATTCTGTCTGAAATGCAATACTGAAGACTTTGAGTGCCTTGTATTCTTAGAAGCAAAGCGGTTTTAACTAATGTTTGAAATGAAGCAACTATAAGGCAAGGGCCTGCACTTTTATTAGTTGTCCAGCAGGGGGAGCTTGGTATTACTACTTGCAGGGAGTGAATAACCTGATGTTACCTTGCAGGACTCATCAGCGTCGAACTCTTTGGAGCAAACAGTCATGCCTACGTTGAAGGTTAGTTTACAGGGTGGCTTCTACACCAGCATTTACACACTAAGGAATGTAGCAGGCAGAAATTTTACCCTTTGCAATGTTACAAACTATTCTCAGTTAACAATACAATTATGTGGGTATGGAGACTAAAAATTGAGAACAATTTGTAACACTGCAAGGAATGAGATTTCTGCCTGCCACCATTCAAAACCATGTAAGCTTGGCTATTTTATGATGTATACTAAACCACAGTATAAAACTGTAAGTCCAATGATGTTGTAAAACTGATGTACTGCATAAAGTCTTTAATGTAAAGATATAACTTTATGGTGCCTTTAACATGCAGCACAAACCCTTTTGTAACACTCTCACTGCTTTATCTTTAGCAGTCCAGCTCATCTGAGTCTGAGTCCTCTGACCAAAGTGACACTTTTGAGCTGAAGGTGAGATACAAGTGAAATGCAATCCCTTTCTGAAAACTACTTTGAAACCAGGAAGAAAACAAAACACAAAATAAAGAAGAGACTATGGTGGTATATGGGCCTGAAAGCTTTAAAAGCAGTTGGTCTTACATTTACAAATGGAAGCAATGTAATAAGTGAGTTTTTTTTTTAAATTAGAGTGCCTCAACATCATCATCATCATCATCATCATCATCATCTTCATCAGCAGCAGCATCATCAGACACAAGCAGCTCTTCAGAGCAAGAGGTCAGTGAATATATGAACTAATTTGAAACATTTACCATGTGCATTATTTTATTACTGGGCCTGTCTTGATGTGGGAATGTCATGTCTTTGACAGTCCCAGAGTTCACCAGTGTCTGACTCATCCAGCCAAAGTGACACTTCGGAGCAGATGGTAAGCTGGCATGAGCTTTAACTCAACATGCTCATGCAAAGTTATTACCAGTTATCTGTTCATTAGATGAAATATGTGGCAAATAGTTTTGAGAAAACAGCAATAGAGTGTAACATTAAATGCTGTCTAGAATACAGTCATACAAATGAACATTGAGTAATGGGTAAATAACAGCCATAGAGATGTAACATTAAACAAATGAACATTGCGTAGTAGGTAAATAAGAGCCATGGAGATGTAACATTAAACAAATGTTTGTTGCCTCTCCCTCTGCTCTAGAGTTCTCAGGAAAACACTTCAGACAACTCAGTGAGTGCTTTAACATCATTAATAATCTATATAATCTAAATACGGCAGTAAGGTGGGTATGTGAAAACAAATATATTAACAACAAATAATTGGTAATTGTTTCCACAGACTTCTTCAGAATCTTCATCAGAGTCCAATGAATCAGAATCCAATGAATCCAATGTGGTAAGTCAGGTCCTCTTATTCAGATAAAACAACCAACATTCATTAGTTTCACATTGGGCCTGCAACTTCCTCATCATTATCTCTTTCTTCCCATTCAGACATCAAATGAGAGCCACAGTGAATCCCTGGAAGACACGGTATGATCTCAACAAAATTGTTATACACTTCAATCAATCTGTTTGCCATTGCAGCTTTTACTGTAATACCACCATGTCTACAGCTGTATTTATACATCATTTTAGTATCTAAAAATGCATCAGATTTGCATTGTACACATGCATTGAAACTACTGAACCATTCTCATGATTTTTTTTTGAGTTAAGCATGACAGCAAAGCCATTCTCTTAAGTTAAATATATAAGAATAAAAATGACACCCAGTCATCCAGTAATAATGGATCACAGTTATGCGGTGATCTGGTCTGAAAACATCTCTGTTACAATAAGTCTCTGTTGTTATAAATAGTTTAATTCGGCTGAGACTGGAGTCACCAGAGATGACAGCAGAGGAAGCAAAGAAAACCTCCGAAGGGTAAGCTGAGGGTGCCTGATAGTTACACACTATATCTACACACTATATCTACACACTATATCTAGCACACTATATCTAGCACACTATATCTACACACTATATCTACACACTATATCTACACACTATATCTAGCACACTATATCTGTTACACACTATATCTACACACTATATCTACACACTATATCTACACACTATATCTAGCACACTATATCTAGCACACTATATCTACACACTATATCTACACACTATATCTACACACTATATCTAGCACACTATATCTACACACTATATCTACACACTATATCTAGCACACTATATCTTGCACACTATATCTAGCACACTATATCTACACACTATATCTAGCACACTATATCTACACACTATATCTACACACTATATCTAGCACACTATATCTACACACTATTTCTACACACTATATCTAGCACACTATATCTACACACTATATCTACACACTATATCTAGGATACACACTATATCTACACACTATATCTACACACTATATCTAGGATACACACTATATCTAGCACACTATATCTAGGTACACACTATATCTAGGATACACACTATATCTAGCACACTATATCTAGGATACACACTATATCTAGCACACTATATCTAGGTACACACTATATCTAGTACACACTATATCTACACACTATATCTAGGATACACACTATATCTAGGATACACACTATATCTAGGAAGTTTGTTTTCTGTATCACCTCTGTGATGGAATCTTGTCCTCTACCAGTTTTTCAAAGTTTACAACGTCCAAGCGAAAGCAACGGACTCTATCAGCGATTCGCACCAATCGACCGAGGAGAGCAAGGAGGACAGCAGCATCTCCAACGAAGTCCCAGGTGCCACCGACATGCCAAGTCATTCTTTGGAGAGTGCAAGCAGTGAGGACAGCATTGGGCTGGACCTGGGAAACAGCACCGAGATCAGCAGCAGCAGGGAGAGTGCCGAGAACAGCAGTGCAGAGAGCACAGAGAGCACCGAGAGCCACGAAGCGGTCAGCCACGAGAGCAACGAGAGCAAGTCTGCGGAGTGTGTCCCAGGAGCCGACCAGGACTGTGACAGTGACAGCGACAGTGACAGCGATGAGTCCAACATGAGAGGCATAGGGGACAATGGTGAACCGGAGCCGTTCGATGGCTTCTTCATGCCCTTTGACACTCCAGGGGAGCTGCTCCTGCGAAGATGACACGATTAGTTTTTATCATGCTCACTATGTACTCTGTTGCACTTTTATTTAATTTAAAAAAGCAATATGTTTTTCCTCCTCGGCCCATTTGTCGAATACTGTTATCTGTCTCTGCTGACAGTTGATATATCACTGAAATGTATTTATCATTTTTTTGTTACTTTATATTAATTTTAATATAATTCTTGCCATTTATTTACTGAATGTGTTTTATATGAAATGTTATTCTGCATATTTAACAAATAGTTTCCAAATTAGTTTGCACTATTTTATATGACTTTGCAGTAACAAAGTATTTTAGTAGCAGAAACACTACATTATTTTAAACTCTGAGCTAATAAATCTGGCCAATTGAGGCCAATTGAGGTGACAAAATAATTATAAAATAAATGGAGTAGAAACTACTATTTTGAATGGCATTTGTTGTGGTGACATTGGTATATAACACACACAAGATATTGAACCAAATATTGTAAGACTTACCATGCTTTATAATAACTTCCAAACTAATATCTGCACATTTTTGACAAAATTAATGAATAAATAAGAGATTGACTTTCTTTAATTGGAGTTGGCATAAATCAGAATAATATGGAGTCACTCTGATTGATATGTGGAACACAAAAGATCACCATTGGCATGATGACATTTTTCACTAACTGCTCAGTGCGAGAGGAAGGTCAAAAGCACAAAGAGTTTTCATAGCAGTCATGCCCCATAAATACACCATATACAGCCTCTGTAACAGATTTTAACCGTCCAAAAATTAGACATTCAGCTGTTAAAATAAAGTAGTTAAAACATCCCTTTTAAAATGGCCCAAGGAAAATAAACACCTTCAGTAGGAGTGTCTCAGCATATGTTTAGCTTGGTCAAAGAGATCGTAGGGTTACAATCTGCCCGCAGTCGGCTGATTCTCAATGAATTAACAATGTGTACTTACTGGTCCTTTAAAAAGTAACAACATATGTGGCATGAAGTGGGATTTTTTGTTGAATGCAAAAAGAACATATTTACATAGTTCTAATAGTATTTGTGTGCACACAGATTTTCAAGATTCTTTTGAGTTTCATCTGCATTTAGCCAATTTTGTTTCTCCAAGTAAATCGTTGAATGTTGGAATGTGCTGAATGTCAAATTGTACCTCCGGGTTTGTAAATACTGTAGGTACCATGAGACATTTGAACAAGGAAAACACATGTGAAAAACGGTGGAAGGACACTGGTTTAAAACTTTTTATATATATATATATATATATATATATTTGCTACATAGTCCATCCACACGTGAGTTCAAATACTAAGGAAACAAAATCAGTTTAATTAATCATCAAATAGATGATTTACACAACATGCCTTAAGTTAATCCCACCACAGGGAGGCAGTAAAGCTTGTGAAGATGGGGTTTCCCACACTGCAAACAGCTATTACATGGATATTTCTCTGTCTTTACTCTGCTTTTCTACGAGAAAAAGTCTGGGAGTGACTACACAGACAATCCTAAAAGGCTAATTACAGAAAAGCTTGAATACTAGTCTTCAGAAGTAGTCCTTTGAAACTTAGTCAGTGAAGTGTTGTGATTTACTGTCTAGACACTTTGATACGGGGTATGTCTGCATAATTTAGGCATTAAGGAAATACCATGGGTAGAATAATAGGAACAACATTGTTATTTAAACATTAGATATGCAGACATCTTTATTTATGGAAGATGATGTGTGGGGAAAGGAATGGCTTCAAATGATAACATAAGAACACATTATTTATTAACTGGTAAGTTCTTCATGACATGCCAGTGGTTCTCAAATGGGGGTTTTAACATCTCTCTCTCTCTCTCTCTCTCTCTCTCTCTCTCTCTCTCTCTCTCTCCTCACAGACACACAGACACACACATACACATACACACACACACACACACACACACACACACACACACACACACACACACACACACACACACACACACTTCCATTGACTTGATTTTTCATTAACATGAATATATGGTACAATTCCCTCATATTTATCCCTCAAGGGGCCTCACTAAGGGGAAAAAAAGTAAAAGATGGGGAAGATTATGAATTATGAAGTGACACCGGAAGCAAACAAAGGGAGCCTAAAGGTTGTTAATAAAAAAATGTTTCGATTAAAAGTGTTAATCATGTCTATTAAGTCTGGGTGAATAATGGAAATAAAGCAGTGACAAGTGCAGGACCTGGAGGCTGACAGAGACAGTACTTTAGTTGAGCTGTAAAATGGGGTGCTTGGGAAATTATGAACTTCATAAGCATAAAGACGTATTTTGGTATGTTTGTGTATGTGTTTCGCATGTGACTGTAAAGAAGAATAGGAGGAGGAAGAAGAATGATGTTGGTGATGGTGTTGATAATGATAACTAGTACTCAATTACCACTAGGGGGCAGACTTATTCTGTTCAAAGCCAGTAGGCAAGTTTGGATGATCACTTCTCGAACAGTATGACATTTTGAACGACATGGTATTTAGAAAGAGGAAAGTAAAATCAATATCACACCTGTATGATGTTGCGTCCCTTGCCAGTTACACTGACGTTCAAATGTCCCTTTCTGAATATCACGTGCCTACACACATGGTCTCATGACATTACAATATGATGTATCGCATCTTATCATGTGGACAATATGTCAGGTTGTGCTAATCTGATAGACAGTATGACCTCCACCACCCTCCACACACACAGGAATTCACACAAATCACACATGCACATGCATTTACCGGACACCCACGCATCCCAGCACCATTACCACAGCACTTAGCCACACCCACCCACACACACATTTCTAAAATTGACACTTGGGTTCAGCTGTATTATCTTTACTGTATATCGATACTATTTTGGGAAAACCTTTCACAAGCTTTCATCTTTATGTACAAGTTTTTAAAGAACATTTTCATCGGTTTGGTCTTAACTTTAGGCTGTAGCAATGAGCCTTGGTTCAAAAGGTCTCCGTCCTCTTTAACTGTGATAGGCTACAGGTTTTGCACACAGTTGCTCCGTGGCTAATTTAGGTTTCCATCCTCCGTCAGTATGCGCACTTATAGAAGTTTAGAAGTGTGCCTAGTGAAAAAAACATCGTGATTCACAAACTATTCGATGGCATAGTTTTGCCCCATTTAACTCGAACTGTGGTTACCAAGAGGCCTTTCCGCGCATTACGCTTAGAGCTATGTATTCTTAAACCACCAAGTTACAGGAAGAGACGCACGCATGTGCAACTAGTCCAATGCTGTCAAGCGACGCAGCTCAAAGACAAATTAAGTGTTTCATACTCGGGAAAAAACATTCTTTGTGACTCGACAATTAACGGAATTGATGATTGTGCACAAGATGGAAAGGAGCTGTCATTAAGCTATCCTACGATGTTAAAATGTGAAGTACAAGAAAAGTCCACCAATTCAGCTGGGGAAGTCCCAAGGAAATCCCCTAGCGTCGGAATTATTATTTCGAAATTGAAGGCGACCAAGCTTTTCTCCTTAGACAAGAAGACATGCGGCTGAGCCCACGGACACCAACTCGAAGACGGTACAAACAAAATACTAGCTTATATTTATGGAATAGAGTAGACGTTTTGCTTGCTGTAGCAAATCTTCTGTAAAGCAATTGTTTACGGTACGGCTGAATTCGGAGAAGGGTGTACCATGACTAACATCCAAGTGGATAACGATGCACTGAAAGCCAAGATAAGGAGTTGTTCTGTATTGACAACGTTTTACCATGAAACGCAAAGGGAGATTGCTAATTTAAGTCAACAACTGTATTCCCGGGACAATGTAATAGCTGATTTAAAAGCAAGACTTGGGAAATACGAGAGGACTTACATTCATGTAGAAGGAGAAGAACCTGTGGCGATTGGACCTTCAAAGTCACTTTTGGAGAGCTTATGCAAGGAAATTTGCAAACTAAAACAAAAATTGAAAGAGTCGGAGACAGAAGGAAACCAGCAGTTGGAAGCAAGCAAACTAGTGAGTATTTCCTATTATACCTTGGACCTGTCAATCTATGTTCAGGTATTTGGGAATTAGCAATTCATACTTTTATGTTTCTTAGTTGTTAAAATTGTAAAATATGCACATTTGCATTTCTCTAAACTCGGCTTGAATGTTGTATTATTGACGCCCTCTTAATGGGACATCCAGCAAGAGTGTGGATACTAGATTTAAACCCAACCCAGTAAGCACTCGCTGTATCAGCTGAGTGCCCATCAGTTTGACACCTGCATGGTGCCTGTTGCCCTCAGGAGATTGAGCGCCTTCAGCGCCAGGTGAGGGAGAAGGAGGAGGAGCTGGAAAGACTGGCCCAGCGGACAGATCAGGACCAGCAGCGGGAGATCCAGCGTCTCTGCGCGGCCCTGGCTGAAAGAGACCGTGTACAGGCAACGCGTGCCGTTCTCTGCAACTCTCTGGCTGAGGAGGCCGACCAGCTCAGGGGCCAGCTGGGGGCCACGGTGAGGGTCTGCCAGGAGCTGCTGGGCCGTCTGGAGAAGGAGAAGAAGAGAGGGGCCCTGGCCGAGGAGCCACAGCTCTCAGAGGTGTGCACCACCAGTTGGTTCCTCTGGAAAAAAAAAGCGTTGACCTTTAGTGTTCATGCTTGGAGTATTGTTGCTTGTCAGAACAATTAAATGTGAAGTATTTATATTGTGATTCTTTACAGAAAGCGGACTCCACAGAGGCAGTTCGTCTAAATGATTTGGTTGCAAAACTACAGGAGGAGAATCTCCAGCTGAAAAAGAGAGTGGCTTATGTAAGGATCACCTTGTGGAATGTTAATAGCAAAATATTATTTAGAATTTATGTCAACAGAGTTTTCGCAGTCAGAGAGGAAAGTGACACATTCTGGCCTGTTGTATTTTCATCTCAGGTAGAGAATCTCAATGCAAAGTGGCAGAAGTACGACTCAAGCCGAGAGGAGTATGTCAGGGGTCTGTGCCAGAGGCTGAAGGAGTCCACCGTGCTGGTCGCCGGCAGCCCTGCGGCCGGTCCCGCGCTCATCGGCCACGGGCTGGGCCTGGCCTCCAGCAGTTCTGGCCTCCTTCAGCAGGAGATCACCAGACTCAACAACCTCTTGGAGGACAAGATGAGGGACTGTGAGAGGTTAGCTGGGGAGAAGGACGAAATTGCCAAACGGGACCAGGAGCGCATCCAGATGCTGGAACAACAGGTGAGCAACTCGCCACCATCATCCTGCATCTCCTTCAAAAGAGATGCTACCATTAATACTTTAAAATGTTATCTGCATTCATATTAAACATGGATACAGATATGGATGCACTAATGAAATTAACGTTTTATTATTTCTACATGCATGACTGTCTAATCGAATAAAATATTGACTGTATATGAAAAGTAATGTAATAGAAGAAATGCCACGCAAAGATGTCTTTTCTTAAGATGAAGTCTTCTGTAGAATAATCGCCTGGCTTTTCTCATCAATACAGGTACTTGCATATATTGAGGATTTTAAGTCAGAGAGGGCTGATCGGGAAAGAGCCCAAGGAAAGATTCTAGACCTTCAAGAGGAGGTGGGCCGCCTCCAGCTGCAAATCCGGAGTCAGGTAAGAGAACGCACAACAGTCACCTTGGTTTCTGTCAGTGCCACAGGGTTAAACCCAGTATGTGATAACTATACATCATGTTTTTATACAGCACCACCTTGTACACCAAGGTTTAAGCACCTCAAGGGCTGCTTAGTTTGCATTATGAATTTCATTTATATCATTACATTGTCACAAGGCAAAACACAACAAAAATACTTTGTCTCTATGCAGAACAAAGGTTGCAAAAACATTTGACCACTGCTTATTTCATTGCACCACAGAGTCCAAGAGAAGCACCCAAGACCTGCCGAATCCACGTTGGCCGCAAGAAATCTCCGCACATGGATGCTGTGACGGAACCACTGCTCGGGAACAGCCCAGATCAGCCCGGGTCCAAACGCAACGTGGCTCACTCGACACCGAGCTCTACGCGGACTGAGTGCAGGGGAGCAGGGGACCTGCAGTGTCCATACTGTTTCAGCACATATGATGATGCACACACGACTGAATACATGAAGCACCTGGATGATTGTGCCAGACTGTGAGAGAGACCTCACTATCCTTCAGACTGGAGTTTTCTCACGCAGGAACCATCACCAACAGCAAAGCACTACATACCCCAGAGGGCAGAGTAAGGGCCAAACTGACAGCTTCCTATGAATCACAGTCATATCAGAATAGTGCCTCGTTAAAGATTCATACTTACATGCAAATACAAAGTAAAATATAAAAGTCTATTTCCTTGGATTTTATCAATGGGAGAACTGGCTACGTGTTGTGCTGTGTCTGGTCAGTATTGCTTGACAAGTTTATTTCCAAGGGATACTACTGTCCAAGGGATGCTACTGTCGAATATGACTGGCTAGACATTAGGTACAACAAAATATACCTCAGTTTGATATTTTGTTTATCCAATAGGTGATAAACGTTTGCACTTTTTTGCTCATTTACTATTATTTGCCAAAATGGTTGAAAGCACAATTGAATTTTTTAGTGTGTTTTGAAATGCATAAGCTTTTGGTAGAATTCATGATATGATTAATACTATATATTATATTGTTTTATTATGGTGCTATTAATATTATTCTGTTATATCTTATGTATAATATTTGTAAAAGAAACATTAAGAGATAGATGATCTCTTTTGTTTTAAAGATTAATGCTAAATTTAAGAGTAAATTATTGAAATATGTATCAGTGTTATTTTTACTGAAATGTATCAATATACTTTAAAGTCTGAATATCTATTTTTGTAGTTCACATTTACTGTTGTACATAAGTACATTTTCAAGCCACAGGCATCACGTTTCCTGTTAGTACGGTGTCTTATTATCTGATCCACTGTAAAACATAAAATACCATCTCAGAATAACGACAGTAAGTGATGTTTAGAATCAAGTCTCACACTTGTTCCAAACAACATTGTTTCAGTTTCGGATGTCATAGTTCACCATATCAACGAACATCTTAACTGACAAATTGGTTTCTTTTATCTAAAACATATGGGAGGGTTTTCCATGCATAGGTTTATTTTTTTTAAATAAATCACAATTATTTGATACACCTAGTCATACGTGCTTTTTATGTGCCTGTGTCGGTGGCCTGTGTGTGTGCTTTAGTATGGCTAACTCCACAAGTGAGAAGGGGAAATTCAACACTGAAAATCCTTCTGCGATGACGTCTGGATCATAAGGCATTGTGAAGGCATGAGGATTGTTCTAGTCATAGACATAGTATTAAGGGCCCACGAGATCTGTTTGTGTGTGTGTGTATGTGTGTGTGTGTGAGTGCATGCGTGCTTGCGTGTGTTAAGAGCAAGCTTGTGTGCTGTGGAAAGCCCCTTCACAGGCCATGCTGAATGGACAGGCTATGACTGAGGCAGATTCCCAGCTGTCTTTTTGCTGGGAATGAATGACAGAAAGAGTGTGTATATGTGTGTGTGTGTGTGTGCTTGCGTCTGTGTGACAGTATGCATGAGAGACAGAATCACTTTGGACTGGGAAATGGCTGTCTATTTAAAGTGAGCAGGTGGCACAGTACCAAACAAGGCCTGTATGTGTATGTGTGCATGTGTGTGTCTGGTGCAGAGAGTTTTTATAAACTGGTATGTGTTTGCTTAGAAGTATTTTGGGGTGTTTTGATGGGTCAATTAAAAATATCAGGAACAAAGCACTCACGGGACCAGTGTGGCACCCTATTAACAAATGTGTCTTTTAAAAATAGTAGAGACATTCAAAATAGTCTTTCCAATAAGTAATAAATTGTGGTAATACCATGCCAAATCCCACCGAATCCCATGTATGTCACTGAATTAAATAGTCTGGGCTCAGATTTACCTTCTCACCAGGGGGCTTGAAAAAAAATATCTACAAAGATTAATCTCATCTTCGAAATGGCATTGGTAAAAATCTCCATTTCATATTTCCTTTCTTACCCCAGACCTTAGAAAAAATATTGTTTTTGGTCCTCTCTGGTTGCACTGCTCAGAAGACCTTTTTTTGTTCTCCTCCTTTATTGCCCACATGTTGTGAAGAGGCAATCTGTTTGTGTCTCTCTCAGAAATATTACACTGGTCGTTTGTGACTTGTTTTAGCTATCTATGTTTGCCTCTGTCACTTTTTAAAACTCTTATTTCCGTCATGCTGCCATAAGAATGGCTAGGTGGGCCAGCCAGGGAATTCCCTGCCCCTTTCATAGACTCCCACCTCATCGGCTGGGACGACATGGTCTGTAACCAAACATACACACTCAACGCGTCCCACTCGTTGTGAGAGTGGAAATAATTAGGCCATACGTGTTGTGCCCTCTACATTTAGGCCTCGAGAGGGGAACAACAGACACTCCTACGTACCCCTCTCAGTCCTGTCCTCGGCTCTCGGCACATCTGATTGTCCGACCAGAACAACGTTCGAGTATAATGAGAAACTGCAGTGCCACAGAGCATCATGGCTGCCATCACTGACATCCTGACAGTTTCCTGTCTTTCAACCCTCTTACCAAGGCCTGGCCTCGCTCCTCTCTCTCTTGCTTTGCTCAAAGTGGGAAAAATCGACCAGATAGTCTGCCAGACAGACATGGATAGATACAACCTTTAATCTCCCTTGTATCTGAAAATAATGGGAAATTCCCATAAAGGAGGGGATTCCCAACAGGCAGTCGTTACTATTACATTTCACTGGAACGAAAGCAGAGCAGTACTTGTATTTGTCGTGTTACAGTATTGTTGGGAGTGAAAGTGTGATCATAGTGTTATTACCCCCTTCCCCCCACTGACTGCTTTTACAATAAAAGGTAGAGATAGCAAGCAGAACTTTGGGGTCCCACTGTTCAAGCACATAACATGCTATTGTCACTTCCCGAGTGAGAGGACTGAGGGGTTTCCCCCACTCATGTGAAGCCTCAGGCTATTCTCAGCGAGCCAATGCCCTCCCCCAACCCCCTGCCACCTGATTACAAGCCCCAGGATCCCATCTCACATCTCTGATACCCTCTAATAAGCCCACAAGTGCTGGCTCCTGTCATCGTCCAGCCTCTACTCTGGGGCAGGACTCAGACATCAGGGCTCTACACAAATACAAGCTTAATACAGATTGGTAGGTCTTTGACATCCAGTGTCCCAGTATATAACTATAGTCTTAACGTTGTGCCAGTATGTTTTTTTCTTTTTTAGAAAAGATCATTACAACTTACTTTTGTCAAAATGAAATGATAAAAGGAAAAAGTTGCACAAACCACTGGGTTGCTGGAAAAGAGACAAAAATCCAGATTGGGTCAAATGTAGGGTCTGTACTGAATGTTTTTACCTATTGCTCTAAATAACCTCCACCATTTACATTTTTGAAGTTACAATAAAATCAGGGTTATTTCCATGTCAGGGATATCTGAAAACAGAACTAGAGAAACACTTTGACTTGTTTGAGGAAGCGAGTAAAGCACACAATATCCTCCAGACACAATGGACAATGTGCCCACTTCCTCATGCAAAAGTTTCAACATGTTGAGTATCAATATGTGCATATAAGGAGAGTGAGAGACTGTTAGTAATCCTGGATATCTCGCTTTGAATGGCGGTCCTGACCAATGTGCACAGGAAGTGTCGCCATGGTGACCTCTTTTTTTTTTGCTGAGATTCTGTCTTACAACCATGCAAATCATACTCTGATACTTGGCCTGCCTGCTGATTTGAATAGGCAGACACTACAATCACAAGCCTAAACAATCAGGCTGAACAGGGAAATCACTCAGGAGTTTTAGTGAGTACCTGTTAGAGTAAATTTGTCAGTGTACAAAAATCCCCTTCTAAAGCCTTTTTTGTGTGTGACTGTTAGATCAGACCTTCATCGCTGCTTGTGACAGAGGTAGTGGTGGGTGTTTTTACCACAGAGTGAAGTGCTTTTTGGCAGGATGTGCAGAGAGAGAGACAGACAGACAGGGAGGGCGACAGAGAAAGGAAGTTTAAAGACAAGACAAACAGCTTTGAAAAGTTCCCTCTTTGTGGGTGCCTGAAATGGTGTTCTGTGCTAAGTGGTTTGCCATGTTCAGCATACTTCTCCCCTAAAAGACCCTTTTCAAGTCTTCAGCACAGTTTAAGCTAAGTAGAGGGATGGATGAAAACCATTTCCCCCCCGAGAAAAATTTCCACAATGTTATTAGTGATGCTGGTTGAGGCGACTGCCTAATTCTCATTTCCAGTTTTGAGGTGATTAGTTGGAATGTCACAGATTCAACTCATTCAGTAGCTCCACAGAGCAGACTACCGATGAGCAAAAAGGCGAAGTTTGCTAAATACACAGTTCCCTGAATGTCCTTTTGCGTCACAGAGAAGCTCCTCTGTTCTCCCATCACATTATCAGACTGTCTGTCATGTTAACAGCCAGGGAGAGAACACCCTTGAAGCTCCAAAACGCGCAACAGCTTGGTCATGTGACAACCACCACCCCCTCCTTGGCCGTTTCATACGAGCATTCATGACTCATGACAGTGACCGTAAAGCTGCAGGGACAGGACACTAGCAGTTACAGAAAAAATGTTGTGCAATTCTGGACAGCAGCACAGCATTAATCGCCTCTAGGAGGCAGCAATGCAGAGTTATGGTACTCTCAAATATCCAATGAGAAGGAATGAGCTCTGGCATAATCCCTCCCCAATGCTGTTCATGCAGAAATACACTGACAGAAGGGAATGACTCACCAAGGCTCTGGAGTAGTTTGATAGAAGAAAGTTGTATGCTTGTTATTTCAACCACTTCCACAGTCATCACTGATCTTAGTCTGAGCAGACACATCACATCACATCACACACACACACATCAGGTTGGCTAATGATGGGACACAACCCCAGAGTAAACAGCGCTTTCCTAAGTCCTAAGTTGAGCTTGTCACTAAAGAAATATATGGTGGGGAATTTATTCTTAGGAGCAAACACACAGCAGACTATGCTGCTGCTGCCTCCCAAGGCCTGGTTTCCAGTTACTATGGGGACATCTAAGGTTGCACAACTGTGGGGACGGCGTGGCGAAGCCTGCCCGCACTAGCAAAGATACAGCAATAAAATAAACATCAACACACAGACACATATCCTGCCATTCTGCTGCTAAGTTTAATTATTCCATCTTTATTATTTAATTATTCCATCTTTCAAAAAAGAAAGACAAGATTTAATATTACTTAACAATATGTTAAAAAGTAGGCAGTCTGGCCTCAGCGTTAATACAAGTGACACTATAACAGTGATAGTGTGAGTATTGTTTCCTTTTTCCATCAGTTTGGTTCTCAAAGTATTTCGATACAAGCTGGCGACAACTGGGGAAAATAAGAAAATAAAAAAATAAAAATGTTTTAACTTAGACACTTTCCTTTCCGGCTGTTAGGTGAATCTGAGAACTCATGAGAAATTTATCAAGTACTATCTGTTTTTGTACATAGTGAGACTGAGTGACAAAGACCGTGGGGAACCTGGAAAGGCCTAATTCCTTGTCATCTATTTTTTGGAACTGCGGTCCTGGGTGGAAGTGCGATAGAAGCCACAGCAAGAGAAAAAAATGTTTCTTAAAAAAACAATAAAAAATCATATGTATTTGCTGTCTTAAAGTAGGCCTTACTCCAAACATAGATTTTATTTAAGTTGGACAACTTGGTAAAGCTAAAATAAAACATAAACCAATGAAACATGGCTTCAGTCAATGTGAAATACCCCACTCACAGACTTAAAGCACACAAGCAAGTAAACATAATAAATAAATGGGAGGGAGGGGAAGAAAACAGCAGTCGATTTTTTTGTCAATTGTCATTACCCCTCCCAAAAGTACTGCGAGAACATTAGGCCATATGGGTTCTTAGTAGGAACCACACAGCAACAAGGACAAGGCAAGGCAGCATGGGATATGTAGTTCATAGGAGCAGTTGATTGGAGCATAGCAGCAGTGGGGTCAGCAGTCAGCCTGGAGCGTGGTAGAAGAGGGGAAATTTGATTGAGTTCCTGAAAAATAGTCAATTTCAAGTGTCTCCCGTCAGTGTGCAGCAAAGGTGGCCTTTTTCAAGCTAAAGTTGGACCAGTTAATCGATAGCCGTTGCCTTGTCTGTCGAGCAGAGTCCAAGCAGAACCTGAGGAGGGAGACAGAGAAAAACAGGAAAGGCTTTTTTTTAACCACTTCTGCCCAAAAGGAGAAAGGTTAGCATTTGCCATCTGCCCTCACCACAAGCTAAAATCTACTCACTAGTGCTGCAATTTAGAAAGAATTTATGAAGTACTAAAAATCTACCCCTGTCTAGATGATATCCCTGACTTTGTTAATGTTTAGGAATTCATGTTTTTCATTGGATTTGTACTTCCAAATTGTCATTTCTTTTTTTTTTGGAGTTCATTCTCCTCTTTTCATAAATGGCTTATGGTACGTAATACTGTCGAAGTCACACCAAAACATTACATTGAGAAATTACAGTGAGGTCATATGATTCTAACTGAAATACTGTTGCTGCCAGAGCACACACACCAAATGATCAGAACAAACCTCGCTCTCAAAAATTGTGACAACAGAACACATTACATAATGTGGCAGAAATGAACAGATGCCTACCTTTTGAAATACTCCACTTCCCGTTCAGTCTCATCCATCTCAACACTTTCAAGATCAATATCTTTGGGCAGAAACACGTCATCTGAAACAAGAACAGTCTTTAGGTGTTGGATCAAAAGACAAAGTAGGATGAGCACACAGAAACTTTCATAAAGCGACTGAACACAAACTGGCACAAACCTATGGAGTTGGTAGCCTTGTCTGATTTCTTCTTTTTATTCTTCTTATTCTTGCCTTTGGGTTGAGGGGATTCATTAGCAGGTAGTTTGCCATTCTGCACAGGTGGCTCTGAAGAGGGCACAGACACAGGCGAGGTACGATCCACCTTTACCGAGTTCGTCTGTTTCTTCCCAGTCGTTTCATTGTTCTGCTCCTCTCTCTGGACCTCTGGAGAAGACTCCTGAGTGGCACAGGGCTTTGTTCTGCAGTCTGTCTGTGTGAATGGGCAGTCGTCTGCCTTGGGAGCGGTTTTCAAAGCCTCAGCTGGCCTCTTTGTGGTTTCGCCGTGGATCCTGCTGTTGCTGGGCTGCCGTTTGGCTCTAGCCTTGCTGCTGAGGGGCTCAGGGTGAGGGGAGGTGCTGACAGCTGTTGCTGTTGGTGGTGTTGAGTTTGCCATGATACCTGCAACAACGCCATTGTGAAGGTGTTCTGTGGGCTTGTCCTTCTCGCTTTTGGAGTTGTGCCGAGTAGACACCCGGCCACTGCGGTTGGTGCTGGGAAGGAGGGTGGTGCTGGGGAGGGGGTCAGGCTGGACATCCCACTGACCCAGGCCTATGATGCCGTGCAGCAGCATGGCTTTGCTGCTCATGTTTCTCTCCAGCACGCTCTGTGCCGTCTGTCTGAGGGGCTGTGGATTGTTCTGGAGCTGGGGTGGGGGAGGGCTGGGGGTCGTGTCACCACCAGCAGCAGCATCATCGGTAGCAAAGGCCTCCGCAGCCTTCTTATCCTTCTTCTTCTTCCTGGTTGCACGCAGCTGCTGTTGCTGTTGCTGCTGCTGCTGCTGAAGCTCCCGCAGATGCAGGAGCTCCTGTTTCAGCGCCTGCTCCTCACGCTTGCGGGCCTCCACCTCTAGTCGAGCCTTCTCAAGCTGCAACAACAACCACCACCATCACATCAACACCAACACGTTCAATAACACACTCTCAAATACATTGCAAAGGCCCCTGAGGGGAATGGCTGGGCAATCACAATGACCAGTAACATGCTACTGCTGGAGTAAAAGATTTTAGCAAGAAATTAAACTTAGCACCAGTGATATGACACCAAGAAGCTCTTAATTTGATTATGATTTTTTTCATGACTGCTTTTTATAAGCACGGTGATTTTTTTGAAGCGATATGACAGGAGATTACATTACATTACATTACAGTACATTACATTAGCTGTTATGCTCTTATCCAGAGCGACTTACAGATATTTACAGGGTTTCAGTTACAGTCCCTGGAGCAGGTTGGGGTTAGATGCCTTGCTCAAGGGCATCTCAACCATGGGTAGGATGGGATTCGAACCGACAACCTTCTGATTGCAAGTCCAACTTCCTAACCACTAGGCCACAGCTAGGAGATAAATTAAAAATCTCTGCAATACCATATGGACAACAGGGTGAGATGTGGACTTGGTCAATAGACAGTACAAAAAAAAAAAAAAAAAAAAAAAGGAAACATTAGGAAAATGCTAAAGGGTCAAGTTTTAATGAGGGTTCTTAAATCTATCCTTTAAGTCTGTAATACTGTTTATGTGTTTGTTAGTCTGCCAACACTAAAATTATATTTTTATAAATTTTTCAGATTTTAAGGGTGGGAGCAACCCAAGTGACCATTTAAATGTTTTTCATGTCAAACATTTCAGCGGCATGTCTTTAAAAAGAGAGTGTGGGCATACAGGGGGTTGCCCTTTTTATATTTTGGAGCCCAGACATTCTTTTAAATTGTTTAAACACTGGGTTCGGAAGGACTTGAGTGTGGGTGAGGAGTGTGGTGGAAGACCTTTTTCTGCTTGTGTCGAGCACGCTTGGCTGCCTTGGAGCTGCTGGCCGGCTTGCTGTCTCCGCTGTTGATGAACTGCAGCAGGTCCTCGACTTTGCGGTGATCCGCCACCACGTCCCGCTCCGGCAGCAGCTCCTCCTTCTTGGGCTGCTGCTCCTCCTTGCGCTTGGTGAGCCGCAAGCGAAGCTTTTCCCGCATCTCTGCATAGTTCCTACTGGTGGGCGCCGCTGGGGGCTGCACACAACACAACACAACACGCACAGGCAGACAGAAGGGACCATTTCAGACAAAAATAAAATAAAATGTTGTAAAGCAGAGAAAGAAAGTGGCAACCCGCCCCCTAAATCAGCCATCAGCATTTTAGACATATTCATGACTACAGTTGTTTAGATTAATGTAAGTAATTTGTCAGTCAATAAAGAAACACCTACAGTAAAAGGTTCACATTTAAAAAAAAAATTAAGACTCAAATGAAGCAAATGTAATGAGTCATGCAGAAAAGCAAACTGGCAGTCTGACCTGTCTGTCAAGTCAGAAATGACATCTAAATAATGATACACCTTTAAAAACCTTGTGTTATCATTAGTACAACAATAAGTACACTTATAATGACCTTTTCAACTGTTGAGTTAAGACAACATACCCCTCCATGACCGAAGAATTCACAGTAACAGCAATCACAGTATTTTCCTTCCTTTTGATTGGTTGACGTGGATGTGGAGGAGCTATGCTCGGAGCAGCTGTCCTCGTCCTGGCTTTCTTCAATGTCATAGGTCCTGTTCGCTTTGCAGGGATGCTCCTCACACTCTGGGTCACTGAAGGTCAGACAGGCACCAAGTGACATTAAACCACTGGACAGACACTGGACAGACATGACCTTCATAGTTCCACACTGGCCGATTGTACCGTTAAGGTTTTGACATTCAAATAACATTGCGTGTAAGGTGGTGCCATTGCCAAAAGTTAGATGGTGGTGTAGATTATGAGGTGTTGAGACAATATCTGTTACAAACAGCTACAACCTACTCAGAGAGAAATAACTATTTATGTTACATCCAAGACCCACCACGATTAAATACAATAATCTTCAGGTTTTTTCTCCCCTTGACTCACAAACATTCAGAGTCTGAATGTTTGTGAGTCAAGGGGAGAAAAAACCTGAAGATTATTGTATTTAATCGTGGTGGGTCTTGGATGTAACATAAATAGTTATAATAGCATATAATAGCGTTTCTCAACCTTTGGGCCACAGTATGCCCTGAAAGGGTCATGAGACCCCAAGTTATTGGCCTGATAATCCATGCTGATTATTTATTACCGAGTCGTGAGTAAGCTGGTACCTTAACGTTTTGGTCACAGAGCAAAAAAAAAAATGTTGAGGACCACTTAGATAGTCTAGAGAGTCTGACCTGCAAACGTCGTTGTCATGGACTGAGGGAGGCTCCCCTGTCGACAGGCACAGGCCCTGGTGGTGGTGAACATCGATGATGTCTGGCGGTGGAGCTACAGTCTTTGGAAAGGGCTGTGAGCCCATGCTGGGCAGGTGTGGAGCGGGAGGCACAGAGAGAGAAGCACTGCTGAGGTTGGGCTGCCCCGTGGGGCTGTTCTGTGGGGCGAGAGGAGCGGGATGTCTGTGGTCCTCGTGACCCATATGGTGATAAACTTCACCTGGTAGTTGGAAAGAAGGAAGGAAGGAAGGAACAGAGGACGCACAGGTAAAAGACTAAAACCTGACTGGACATGCCATCCAACATCAGGATTTCATCAGGACCATTTACATTACAATGATTGAAACATCAATTTCACAAAACATACAATCTACAAATTTCAATACAGCTACTGCATAAATAGCCTATTCAAAATCAAAACACTGCTATCCAGCACAACAGACTAAGTGAGTATAGGTTCAGTCATGTTCAGGCTAAAGTGTGCTAATTAAGTCTGAGCCCTGGTAAAATCCCCTGCCTGTCTCAATCACTCCCCCCTTTTACCTAGGGAGGTGGGTCTCTTAGATGCAACTTCGAGGAAATTATTACTTGATTGGACAGTGGTGGCTGTGCAGGAGACCGAGGAGGTGGCCGAAGAGGTGGCCATCACCACTTGTTTGGCCTCCAAGAAGGCATCTTGGAAATTATGGAGACACTTTTTCTTCGCTCCGTTCTTCTTTTCTGTACCCTCAGCGGCGAGAACTGGGGCAGGTGCAGCAGAGGCAGTGAGCTCATTGGCCGGCGATAGCAGGGGTATGTCGGACAGGGGGGGAGCCAGTATGTTACCTTACAAAAAAAAAAAAAAAAAGTGTATTTCAAAACAAATGTAGAGTGCATCATACTCACTTTGCACCAAGTTTACTAATAATTAATTCAAAGTACATTCAAGCACAGCACCTATACTACAGACTTAACATATTCCTGATCCCATTGAATTTAACCCGCTTACTAGCACCAGGCTTAGCCCGCCAGTGTGCATGAGCGCCCTCTGCTGTTCTCACCAGACAGTGTCTCAGGAAGCAGCACAGTAGGGTTCCAGTTCTTTAACATGTGGGTGTCCCACAGGTTCTCGAACTTGAGCGAGGGACAGGCCAGTGGTCCGTTCCAGTCGCCAGGCCCGCTGAAGTAGCTGGGGTAGAAGCTGGGGTTGAAGACCTGCTGCTTCCCGCCTGTGTGGTTTGATGAAGGGGCAGGGGGAAGCGTCTGGACAGATACAAAGGGTTCAGGAGGAGGGTTAAAGAGGGGAACTTGTTGAGTGGCTGTATTGGCCGCTTTAAAATATAATAATATTTAAAAAAATGTTTGAACGATTGTCCAGGATGTCTCTAAACCAATAACCATTAAAGGTTGAAGCCATTGACTGAATGATCAACCATTTCTCCTTCTTTTCTAAGAACCATCAAGTGGGAAAAAACACTGTAGAATTTGTCAAAATACCGCTGATGGTACCCTTAAATGTACTTTACACTTTCATGATTTTCAGAATTTCCGCGACTGAAAGAAACTCTCTATATTGAACTCTACACCCACTTTCATTAATTGGCCTACACATCAACCTTTTGCAACAACACTGCAGTGGTTTTTAAATGACTGAGCGGTTTAAATTTTGATGAGGTGGGACCCCTTGTGGCACACTGACTGTGGTGCAAAAATAAAACATTTCCTTACTTGGCCTGCATTCATGCAGTGCGAATTATATGAGCCACACGGTTTGCGTTCTGAACAGCCCAAATTTGTCGCAATTCCCACTTTATATGCACCACAATGCTCTTACATTACACTACATTACACTTAAGCAGATGCTTTTATCCAAAACAATTTACAAAAGGAGGACATAATAAGCTAACAGAGGTGAAGAGGAACACAGAGCAAATCGACTACACATGTACAAACAAGGAGATACATGTGCCTTAGGTAAGTATCCAGGTGCAGGGACACTTCAGAAACACCCTGCACACACAGACCCATTCAAGCACAAGGCACTTAGGTAAAGAGTTAGTATAGCCAACCATCAGCTGCCTGTACCACTGCATACCCTGCATCTTTTAACGAAGTCAGTCTATCACACGTCAGTTAAAGAGTGCTCTTCACCCTGACATAATGTAGCCACAGGCCTACCAACAAATAAAACAGATCAAAGAGTACAAAAAGAATCCTGATGCAGTAGCTCATGAGACATCTGTATGTTGATATGCTTGATACATGCAGCTGTAGGTTTTTTTCTTTTCTTTTTTTTTAGTTTAGCGTCACCTCACCTTGCTGTGTGCAAGCGGTGGGCTGGGGTAGAGGGTGGGGTGCAGTAGTGGCCGAGGCAGGTGAGGCAGACTGTGTAAGGGCAGGTGGCCGTGAATGTGTGGGTAGAGGTGGAGGCCAGGGTGGGGAGCAGTTTTGTCTGTGAAGAACTGCTGCTGCTGCTGCTGCTGACCGGCATGTAGCCTGTTGTTGCCTGGCAACAGAGTAGTAGACTCCACGTTTCCCTGGTTGCACACGTGACACTCACAGGGGTGCTGCACTGGCTCCACCTAGTGTTAAAAAATGTTGTCAGTAAGTTTACGAATACATGTATACATTGCACATACATTTAATGTAATAAAACTTAAATTGTAAGCTTCTATTAGAACATATAACCTCATATTAATGATGAGAAAATGGTATGCTGATAACACTAAAGACTACTGCTTAGTTATAAAACAAAGGTAGTCAGTGTAGCTTGCAAGTTTAGGAAGTCAGTAGGCTTCGGTGAAAGTATGAACTACAGAATAGAGAGAGAGGGCAGTGCACCCGTGTGTGTGGGTAAGATGGAGGTGGGCTGTCCCCCTTCCTTGTGGAGTGTTCGTCCTGCTGTTCCGGAGGCTCTCCTGACACTTCCCCATCATCGCCCTCGGAGGAGCTACTGCTGCTGCTCCCCCCTGGAGACTACAGAGGAGGAGAGGAGGAGACAGGCCCAGTCCGAAGACAGACGTGACACCCAGTGGGTAGGTGAGCAGGAGGAGAAGGGAAAAAACAGAAGAGATTAAGAAGAACTTACTTTCCTTGAATACCCTTGTTTCAGGAAAAAAAATAATTTTGTGTGTCTTTTCTGCACCTCTGGAGACAGGTTATTCACAACAAGTCAACAAAGAAAATGGAGCAAACCCAAATATGGAATTCTTCCTTTCACTGAAAACCTGACATGTCATGGACATACAAGCTTTACAAGTATGACAGGACATAGTGGATAGAGATGTCTAAAATAGCTGAAGCAGCAGTGCTGATTCATTGTCATTCGTTACCTGTACATGTCTCACAGCCACACACACACTAACACACAGCAAGACACAGACAGACAGACACACAGTTTGACAGTCACTCAAACCCAAATAGCCAAATACACAGAGACAGACAGTCAGACACAGACACACACAGACAGACACACATGCACAGCCACACATGCCCATGCCAACACACAGACCTCTTTCTTGAGTACCATATTTTCTTCTCCTCCCTTGACGTCGCTGTGGACGCCATTTATGACTGCCACTACTGCCGAGTTGCTGTAAGGGCTCATGGAGTAGATGTCCACAAACTTTGCCGACAGCAGAGGCACTTCGTCGTCATCACTGCCACTGCAACAGAACAAAGACAAATCAACAAAAGTGTGAGTCACTCAGCGCTGTAGGGTGTGGTCACAAGGAACAGAAGGGTTCTTCAGTAAGCGCAACTCAGTAGCACACACAAACATGCTTAACTAGCTTATGTCATAGGCTGGCAGAGAATCTTTTCAGGAAATTACCAGTCTTTTTGTATACGGAAAAAAAAAGTTCAAGACCACTAATCACACAGATTAATGGCCTTCACGTCAGACATAAGGAAATAAACATGAAAACATTGCAAAAGTTCCCAATTGCAATTCAGAGTTGGTGATAATTATTTCCATACATAGAATAAACATAAGGCAAGAACAGTACACAAACATATACAACAGCAGACTCTGGTGTGTATGTGGGTACGTGTGTGTGTGTGTGTGTGGGGTCATGTATTTGTATGGTTGTGAGGGCCAAATGTCCTCACAACAACAGGAAAACAAAAAATGGACTTGTGAGGGCATTATGATGGTCCTTACAACCTCACAACAGTGTTTTCTTGGCCATTTTGTTGTTACTGAAAAAAATAAAAGTGCAAAAACATTTCTTTACTGACAGGTTAAGGTTAGGTATTGTTTTGGTTTGGGTACAGTTAAGCATTCTTCAGTTAGATGTGAATGGGAGTCAATGGAAGATCCTCACAAGCATAGAATAACAAATGCAGTGTTTCCCATACATAGACCAGATACGCAGCGCCACAGAATGAAAACCAAGCGCCACAAATTGATTCCGTTTTTTTTTCCAACGCGATTTTGTCATTCTCGCTCACACGCACAGAGAGTGAGAGAGAGCGAGAGAGAGAGAGAGAGAGAGATCAACATCTGCGCATACATGTCAATGGGGGTACACTTATAAAACACCTGCACTGGTCCGACGTTTTCAACCAACCCAAGCGCAACTCGGAACTCGGAAAGCTATTACTAATTCTATGTGCCCGATGGACGCAAAATGCGTACAAATTTACACCCATTCTTCTCTGTTAAATTGCTCCGAGACGGTACATCGTAGAGAGATGGCACTCATACCAAACAAAACAGCAGAACCAGGGCTTTGCAACGTGACATATTTGCAACCTGCTCATTTTTGTGATCAAGTATCGCCAATAATTCGCCAAAAAAAAAAAATCGCCTAGCACCACACAATGCTACTTGGTCTGTGGGAAACACTGAAATGTGTGTGCACACGTGCGAGTATCCGCAAAATGACTGTGTTAAGCAGCCCGTGTAGGGTGACTCACAAGGTGGCCTGCGTGTCCTGAGGCAGTAGCAGGTGCTGGATGGTAATTGGAGAGCTGGAGGCAGAGCCTGACCCAGAGCTGCCAGATGACACACTGGGGGGGTGCACCTGGGACAGGTAGTCTCTGGGGGGCTCTGCCTGCACAGGTAGCTTCAAGTGCAGCTTCTCACCCATGGGGGCGTCCGTGATGCCGCACGTCAGAATGTGAGAGAGGCTGCAGTCATCACAGGTGCACCTGTCAATTAAAAAAAAAATGTTGCAGGAATGGGTAAGCATGCAAGTGATTGAGATACTGAGACATAAACCCCTTTTACACTGCACGACACAGGGTGGCGACACGGTACGACACACTAATTTAACCCGGGACCGCAGTGTGAAAGCACAGCGTGTTTTTGACCCCTCTTCTTAAAGGGTGGGTTGAGGAGGCGTAGCCCAGTGGCTCTGTAACATTATGCCACGTGACCCGTGCATCGGTGGTAAATACACCTGTCTGCAAAGTTTTCATTCGGTTTTTCAAAACAACCATGGGGGGACATTTTCGCCCACGATGAAAAAGCCTACAACACTTAGGATGAAGATGCACTGGGCGAAATGGGTCTTTGCGGTCACATATTACGGGATATTTACATTCTATGGAGATAATATGTGACCGTGGGAGAAAATGTGTGGATAGAGTAAATTGTTTGATGATAGCGCTATAGTTTACCATATGTTGATGGTACCGTGTACAAATAGCTAATGTAATTCGGCATCAAATGTATTCTCTGCATATGTTTTGATGGATGCGCTCAGCATCAAATGTATTCTCTGCATATATTTTGGTGGATGCGTTCTGGAAATGTTTTCCAACACTAGTAAACAGTAGCGGTATCATCAAACATTTTACTCTCACGGTTAAAAAGCACACAACACAATGCTTTGTCTCTAAAAATGTGCTGTTTATTTAACATGAAATGTCGTATAAATCGGCATAGCGTTTGTCTTACCGTGTCCATAGTCATGTCATTGTTTTGTGTTTCTAAAAAAAAAAAGTTTCCCGCGACTTAGGGCTGGGCAATATATCGATATTATCGTAATATCGATATATTTTTAAAGAAGATATGTATTTGACACTATATCGCCATATCGATATATTTTCAATGATACAATACCACTTAATCAAAACCACTTATCCTAATGTGTTCACACTGTTCAGACTGCCGGAGCTTTCTCGGATCACTCAGCTGTACCCCTGCGTATGTTACTGTTTACTTTTTCATTTGCACAGCTCTTTTAGAGCAATCTTAACTTAACATGAAACTCTTTGCTCATCCTGTTTTTGAAATATCGATATGTATCGTATATCGCCAGTCAGCCCACAAATATCGTGATATTAGTTTAGGTCCATATCGCCCAGCCCTACCGCGACTTTGGGATTTAAAATGACTACCGGGGTAACAGGAAGTGAACTTGCAATTTGTTTTATTAATTCAAAATTATGCATTCAGACTTTGGCTCAGCTTTTACCATTAAAACACATTCCAAACAACACCAAAATGTGGGATATTATTTCTTGCACATTCACATGAAGCCAACAGTCATGTTTAGCATTTAAATTAAAAACAAATTCCAAGCTCATGTTGGGTTAGTTATGCATGATTTATGCGAAATAAACAGCATATTTCGAGAAACAGTTTGCAGTACGCCTCTGAACTTCTTGTTGGTGTTTTTGTAGTACTGCTCAGCTGTTTCCCCTGCTTTAAAAGTCCCGACAGTGGGTGCATGGCAGTTATGAAACGTCACCATACCACACCCCGCGACCCGTCTCGCCTCGGCTCGTGTTCACATACGCCCTGGGTTGCAAAAGAGCATAGGGTCCGAGGTGGGTCGATTTGGCGTGTCGTTTGGACACTCCACCTTGTGTGGGCAGTGTGAACGCAACAGACGACCCACTAATTTCGGCTGAAATTACCGGTAATTTTGGCAGTGTGAAAGGGTTCAATAGTGATACATTACTGATCAAGCTTGCAATAATATAGAGGTCATCCAAATATGATTGTCTGTGTGAGCTTACCGCCTGCGGTAGTTACAGTTTGGACAGTCTGGTAAACTCAGTCTGGAAGACAGCATCTGCCTCACTGTATCTGTGAAGTTGGTGTCTCCCACAACAGCATTCTCACTCTTTTCTACCTAGAATGAAGAAAAAAAAAGACACACAGACACACACAGTTAGTCACCCACCCAAACATAGCCAAATACACAGAGACAGACAGTCAGACACAGAGACACACGGACAGACACACACACATGCACAACCACACATGCCCATGCCAACACACAGACCTCTTTCTTGAGAAAAAAATAAAAGGTGCCCGTTGACATACATTTCTTATACTGCAACACCAAGTGTCATGTTTGTGATTTGTGAGAGTCCCCTTTACCCACCAAAATAACTACTTTTGGCCTGGAGTCCAGTGGGTAAAAAACAAACCTACCAACTCCAGCTGGACCAACACCTTAGAACTGATAAAACAATGTCCATGCACTTTGAAGCGGTTGTTAAGGTTGTTAAGCTTTGGCTGAAAAAAAAAAGACCAAGCAAGACACCTTCACAAACACTGCTGAAAGACTATTTCAAATGGTTTGTTGAAGCACTGTCAGACATGCAGATGCTTTTTGTGCTCAAGTCATAGAAGAATTCTACACTCTGAAGATGACACACAACACACACCATGGACATTTAACAGAAGGTGTTTTTTTCAGTTTGTCAGGTTTGTGAAAAATGTAACAAACAATTAAAAGGCAAGATGATGGAGACATTACATGCTATGATTTAAAGTATGATTGGCATGTAACTAGCTGAAATACACATCTGTTTATATTGTTACATTGTCAGTTTTCAAAGCATTAGTTTGTTTTACTTCAAATTCTTGTTCTTACCTGCTCCTCTATTATTTTTTTCTGTCTGAAGAAGAACTCTTCTTTCAGCTTGCGCTGCTCTTCTCTTAAGGCCACCTGAAATCATAACATGTCAGTGAGCTAAGGTATGCCTCACCGAAGGGACATACGCTATCACAGCCATTAATGGCCGTATAAGACCAGTCATTCATGGCAGTCATATTCATGTTTATACCTGCTCCTCCATGAACTTCTTCTGTTGGAGGAAGAAGTCTCTGTCTTTTTTGAGATCTCGCTGCTCTTTTGTCAAGGATATCTGCAAAAAAAAAAAAAAAAAGCGAGTTAAGGTATGCCTAACAGAAGGGGCATACACTATCAGATGTACATGGGTTTACTAAATGTAAAGAAGTGCCAGCAGAAGAAGTGTGGACCAACTTACGTTTTTGCTAATTAAGGACTTATGGGGTACATTTGTACTGTTCTGTCCTTCAACCTTGGAAAGTATCTAGTGAACAGAAAACAAAATTCATTATGAGGCAACGCAGCAATTAACAATCGTACAAGGAAACCCATCTGATTGTTGAATGATTTGAACATTACATTTTCATTCTCCAATGTGGTTGTAACAAAAACGCATATCTGCTCCACTCCGTATCAGGAAATAAAGAGAATTCTGGGTTAGCATAATAAAAACCTAGGCGATTAGCCATTACTGAAAGGAACTGTGCCTCTATAAAAAAAGAAGGAAAAAAAAGGCCTGCAGTATACTTCCGTACACACACAATGCGTAATGCGCACGACACAAGGGCATGGCGAAAAAAGAGAATCGTGTTATCTTTACAGAAAGCTGCGTCTCGGTGTGCACGGATGGTGCTTACGCAAAACTGAACTCCCTTAAGTTCAACCAGAATTCTCTACATTGTTTTCCACAGTTTCTGGGATGATACAGCGACTTGTGCTTCCATAAGGCCTGACACGCATTTAAAATCAATCTGTGTACTATGCCTGTTCCCAATGTGTAGCTTTGGGCCATGCTTTGTTGGATTTGCAGAAGTCAAAAAGAGCATGCCTCTCTGCTACACAGAGCCCTGACGTACTAAATGCCCCTGGGTAAGGCTGCTCGATTATGGAAAAAATTAGAATCACAATTATTTGGGCCAAAACTGAAATCACAATTATTCAAACGATTATTTTGTTTTCCTCAGTAACATGCTTCATTTTTTTGAAAATGTATTCAAAAACATTTCGAAAAAAACATTCTTGTACCTTCGAATTTTCCCTAATACCTTTCTTCGTAAACATCTCCTTTGATGTCTAATGTATAAACAGTAGAAATGTCTAATGTATACATCTAATGTACAGTACAAACTGTAGAAAATAATTAGGACAAAAACATTGTTTCCCTCAATTTTATGTGTTGAGATCGTTTGGCCCTGAAATCGTTATCACGATTAGAATTCGATTAATTGAGCAGCCCTACCCCTGGGCAAGTATGCAGTGCACATTGCACTCATGTACTTGTGTGTGTGTGAAAATATGCCACAAGCCTAAGACCAGTGGAGATTCATACACAATCAAACTGAGTTGATATGACAAAAAAAAGAAGTGAAGCACAAGCATTTTAAACTACTGTTTGAAACAATAAATAGCATGCAATGGCATCATTTCATTGCAAACATTCTGACAACTCATATAAGGAGGACTACCACTGAGAAGAAACACTGGACAGCGTTGAGTAATTTAACACAGGTAGGTATGGAACAATCTTCACCCCAGCTGCCCTTGTGTGGATGCATGGTATTAGGGCTGGACAGTAACAGAATGCATGTTCATTGCTTACCTGCTCGTCGACATAGTTGTCGATCCTCTTCTCACACTCAAGCCACTCCACAGCAACAACACTCATCTCCTGGTCCAGCTTCTGATACCGCTCTAGCAGCTTGCGATACATATCCTCACTGTAGGAGTCATGGGAGGCGGTGCCCTGCCTGAAGGCATAGTAAAAAAAAAGAACATACAATGGCATGTTAGCCTACATGTGGCTCTGTGTCTGCTTAATAGCAAACTGGACATGGTGTGATAATAAAAATCATGAGTCAGGATATCCTTAGCAATATGTTTATTTGCGATAACATCCGAAGCGGTAAAAAAATTGTGAAAGCAATTTTGAGGCAGTCAGTCACAAAAATAGGCAGAGTGGCGAGTTTTTACATGCTGATTGATTACGCCTCTTTCTACAACAATATGCAGACAGGCCAGCCAGCAGGCTTAGAAGCAGAGAAATGGTTTAGGTGACATGAAGGTGAATCATCATGCAAAACTTAGCTACATTTCACTTCATGTTAAATTATTATTACATTACATTACATTTAGCTGACGCTCTTATCCAGAGCGACTTACAGATATTTACAGGGTTTCAGTTACAGACCCTGGAGCAGTGTGGGGTTAGATGCCTTGCTCAAGGGCATCTCAACCATGGGTAGGGCGGGATTCGAACCGGCAACCTTCCGATTGCAAGACCAACTCCCTAACCACTAGGCCACAGATGCCCACGTGTATATGTATAAATGGCACTATACATTCATACATAAGGTGTTTTATTGTCTTCTCTACTGGCATAATTGGGCTAAATGCACATTCACAGACATATGTACCATTGCAGGTCTTTACTGAAGCACCTAGACTTAAGCGTTCTCTTTTTGGCGGTAATAACATAAATTATTGCCTACATCAAGACATATTGTTGTTGCATGTTACATGAACAGACAGGGCAGAGTGTAGAGCTTCATTAAAGCAGTCAAATTTGACTTGGCCACTTAGCTTGCTGTAGCTTCCTCCCTAGTATGGTCTACCTGGACAGAATTGAGAAGTTTGCATCTGTGGATTGTTTGTCTAACCCTTAAAGGCAAAGTTAACTGAATGGGTTTATTGCTGTCAATTATCTCAGCTGGCAGACTAATCAACACCAGGGGAGGTTATGGTTAAGGTATGTCCCAGCACTTTGGTTGAAGAGACTTGACAAGGCTGCAGCAGGATGCAGGATGCATCATCATTTTTTTTTTTAGAATGAGCATTAAAGTCACTTTGCAGACAGTCCTTTGCTTTGCTCAACCAAACAATAAAACACTGATGAAGATCATAGTCAACAGACCAAATGCGTAATTAACAACTAAACAGGAAGTGTTGAAGAGCTTAAACAAATGAAGAATGAAGTGTATGAGCCATCAAAACTAACAAAAGAGACTCCTCACCTGAGCTGTTCGATCAGGGCAGGTAAGCGGTTGCGTAGGCTTGGCTCTGAGAACACCAGGTTCTCGAAAAGGTGCTTATTATGCAGCTCCCATGTCACCTGGAACTTCTGTAGGTGCTCATTCTCCTGCAGAGCAGAGGGAAGAGGGACACACAGCGTACTGTTAACGGTAGGCAGCAACATGGAGAAAGAGCCTGGAGCGGGCGCTCACAGCAGGGGCATCTGAACCACTGAATCTGGAGCATATGAAGAGAAAAAAATGACAACTGTTCAAAAAAAATAAATCTTGACATGCCTAAAAAGTGTACAAAACACTGTCCCAGCTGCCCATGTACAAAAAAAAGTGTGTTAAAAAAAAGGGCACACTAGATGTTTAATATACAAAAAAAAAACTGAATTCCACTGAATTACCTAATAATGGATGTATAACAATGCACAGCTTGTCATACTTGTACAAGGGAAATAGCACAGCAGAACCTACAAAAGCTCATTACTGGCCATGGGCATCCAGGGCCCTAACGTAGGTTAAAAGGGCGGAGAGCAGCCTACTTGTGTGCTGAGTGTGTGCATGGTAAACTAACCAGTGTAAGCAGGAAGCTGCTGATAGTGCGAGCAGCCTGGCAGAGGGCACTGTACTCCTCCAGCAGCAGCGAGATGAAGTGGTGAGCCTGCGGAGGGCCCTGAACAGCCACATCCGCCACCACCTTGGAACCGGCGGCCAGGTGCTTGAGAAGGCGAATCTTCATCTCTAGCACGTACTCGCGCGCCTGCTGCTCCAGGCGTTGGTACAACTGGTATGGGTCCTTCTCACACAGCCTGAAATGCAGACGTGAGAGAGGCAGGGCAGAGGGTTACGCCACTTGCACCGGGTGTGTCACAGTCAACAGCTGGAAAGGACTCTTGTGGAAGTGGAGTATGTGCTAGAAGGTCTGTCTGAAGCTTTCAGGTGCAGTCCTATCCTCATCATCAAAGACTACACTCATATTCACGACTCCTAGCCTGGCCTAAATGAAAGCCAGCCCAAGCAGAAACTAATGTCCGTAAACAGACTTACCGGTCCACCAGTGCCTTCATGCTCTCTTTGTCGTGGTCCAGCGGGTGGTCTTGGTCGTCTGCCAGTGGTGTGCTGGTCTGGCGATAGATACACCGGACCAGGTAGCGCACCTCTGACCAGTGGTTCTGGAGCTGCTGTGACTCATGCTCTGACTCTGCAGTTATCTCTCTGGAAACACAAAAACACACAGACACACACATATGTACATACAGAGCGAGAGATTAGAAAGGGTTGTGCTTATGTTTCACAGAGCAGATCTGAATGGAAACGTAGGCTCACCTCCTCTCATTGCAGGCCTCACAGCTGCACATATTGTCGGTGGGAAGTGGTGGGGAAGGTTCTGGGGCAGACAGACTGGGAGCGCCGCTGGTTATTCGGCCTCCTGTCCCTGTCGGTTCCTGGATGAGCCCGCCGATACCCACTGGCATCTGCAAGAGGAAGTCCTGGTTTTGAGCGCAGAAAGGGTGAACAGACACGGAAACTACAGTGAGCTGTGTGATTCAAGTTCTGAACTTACATCTAGCCAAACACAGAAATTAGGTAGTGGGTCATTACTATACATTTCTTTGACGGCAGTTAAATATTCAATGGCCATAAAGACCTAAGCAATATCTAAGGTCACCCTGTCCTGCAGCAGGAACTGAAGAAGAAAAAGGAACAACTTCAAAAGCTGACAATTATCATTTATTACCAGAAAAAAAACACAAGATATCCAAACAGACCTTTGACTGTCTCCTCTCAAGAGTAATGGCTATTTTTGGAGCAACAGCAATGAACACGTCAAAACAGATTTCAAAGCTCTCACAGCGCAAGGCAGTCTTAAAGTAAGCAAAACTTAAGCCAGGTTTATGCTTTTGTGTCAACCTACGCCAATGGCTAGGGCAACATTCTGTGCCGTCTTGTACGCTTCAAAATTCTACATCTCGTGTGTCTGCGTAGCACACCATGGAAACGCTAGTTGAAGCAGCACAGCACATAGTCTGAAATGCTGCAATATCAATGTAATTTCTTTTGCCTTCACTTACAACGCAAAAGTTCCAAAGAAACAGACACAGTATGTTATGGTCCACACTTCCGGGAGGAAGAGTAATGGTATCTCAGTGGGACTTTCCAGGTAAATTACAGATATATAAACACTAAAATTAATGCACCTGAGAATTAGACACAGTTTGTTATGGTCCAGAATTCCTAGAAGAGGAGTAATTGTACCTCAGTAGGACCTTCCAGGTAAAAATAATGTATTACACTAAAATTAATACACCTGAGATCTTTAACTGCACAATACAACTGAGGTTATTTGCATGATGTTTCCCACCCAATTGATGTTACATTAACACACAAACTTTCCATGACTGTGCGAACCATAGCATACTAACTAAAACAGTATTTCACAATAGACATTGTACAGATAAGCCTATCATGATAAACAAAAATATGTTTGTCGAGACTTGCAAAGCTTGCCAGTAAACCAACATGTTTCTGCTGAAACTGGAAAATGCAGGAATGATTCACACATGGCACATCTGACCAGACACTAACCACTAACTGGTGAGAGACAAACCAGCTTTGGCATAACAGCAGTACTACTCAATAAGTTTAAAAAAATGTGAAGTAAGTACAGTTGGAGTTTATAATGTGACCATGCACAATGTCGTAATAAAATGTATGGATAATGTTCAGACTTAAAGCCGATGTATAGGCCTACTTTGGTAGAAAGGGCCTGCAGACAGTAGCCAAATTGTCTGTATGACGTAAATTTTGTCATGCAGTAACAGAATAGCCTAGACGTCTTGTCAAGAAAACAATAGGGAATAGTGCATATGCGGGAAGTTTCCTCTCTATCTGCATGTCGGAAAAAGCATATCAGAAAAGTATCCTGCAACCATGCAGATTAAGCATATGCAGAAGCATATTTCTTCCTTTAGCCATTACTAGTCTAGAACAAATTTCACGTTGAGAGCTCTGCAGGTGATCACACACACATATTGTTACATACATTCTTTCTAAACAACACTGCCAGACAACAGTAAGTTACGTTTGTGATTGTCATCAGAGGGAGTCCTCCTGATGAAATGTCGTCTAAATATAACCCATCCTTGTGAACACACCTATTAGTGACACACCGACATCCCTGATACACACACTCCAATCATGAAACACATGTGAACTCACCCACCCAGAGCAGTGGGCAGCCATCCATGCAGGGGATGACTTGGGAAATTAAACCAGTGACACCCCCCACTTCCAAAAAATAAATAAAAACAAACTAAAAACAAACAAAAACTGAAACTACAATTGAATAGCCAATCCCATGACTCATTCCAAGACCAACACCACATAGCCCAGCCTAAGTCTTTTACAAAAGAGAGAAGGTAAGCAAAGACATACCACCAGTGAGTCTTCCATAGCAGTGTGGGGTTGGGGTTCGTCCTTCTCGACTGTGCGTCTGCAGTCTGGGCACACCCACACGGGTAGCTGCAGGTCACTGGGTGCTTTGAAGGGCTGAGAAGTGCTGTTCTGCCCCACCACTCCTGCTTCCAGGGGGGTGCTGTCCTTACGCTCTCTACGGCATAGCAGGCAGCGGTCGCCAGTGGTGTTGGGGGCCCTCTGATTCAGGCCGAAGGTGAACGGGGTCTGTGACTGAAGGAGCAGAGGATTGGGGGGGGGTGACGTTGTTTTGTTAATATACAGCCATGCTACAACTGCACAACTGCAAAACACTTAATTTCCAAGAGTTCACATCTCAAAGGCACAGATCATCTTATGTTTTATGTTTTACCTGAAGGACTCCTGTGAAATCTGCATTCACAGAGAACTGTGGTGTCCCATTCATAGGAACCTGGGGGGAAAGGGAGAGCACCCAAAAGTAAATCATCCAACATTTCACAAAACAAGCAACATGGTTCACTAGGTAACGCTTTGAGCACAGTAAATATTAAAAAACTGTGGTCTGCAAACGCTCCAAATTTTCTTATTCACTCACAATGTCAGTGCCTCTGAGTTACAGCAGCAGCAAACTGATAATTCTGTTTAATTAATACTACGCTGCATTAAGATCATGACTAAAAGATCACATTTTCTAGTTCAGCATATTATAGCTTAAACTGTGAATGAATTCATGGCTGCCCTGCGCTATGATGACTAGATTATTAGATGGCAAAAACTTTTCAGTGGGATGAGGAGTAAAAACGTTGCTCCAAACAGGCACAACTACATCCTTAGTTACCTCAGTAACAGTTTATTTTTTTCACTCGACAACACATTCTTTTTTCTTTTAGGTGATTGGGTGGTAGTCATGCTCCCAAGCTTTAAATCATACTGCAAGAGAGTAATGGCACAGCTCTGTGCATCACTGAGCCTGAAACCCTGCTGCAAGAAATATGCCAAGTCACACATTGGAAGAAATTGGTGAAAAAATATACCAGTGCTGATGTTGTGGCAGGTTAGGATGGGCAAAAAAACAACATGGCAGTGCAGTGTATATAAATTGCAAGCTTAGACACCTGCTGAACCAGCTGCATATACCAAGCAAGTACAAGTGACAATACACCCATGCTGACAGACTAGCCTAAATTTTACTACCACAAATCTTTGTTCCCATACTTTTGTTTTTCCATCGCGTTTATCTTTGAAACCTGGAGCTTGAAGAGATGACAAACATGCCACTAGCCAGGCGTGAAAAATGCCCAGCTCTCGTTTGTTTATTGATATAAAAACTCAAACTATTTTAGAACACTTCACTTTTTTAATTTTACCAAAAGCTTTAAGAAGGGCATACCAGCTTGAACATTCCTGACACTCAAAAGAGGACTCTCCACTCCCAAAATATGGCCCTTTTAATGAGCAGAGTGGGTGTGGCTGAATTAGTTCATCACCTTGACATCCAGACCTTCACCCAGCTAACAGCCTGACGTGTGATGTGCCTGAAGAGCTCATTCAATTAAAACACAGTGTTGAATAGTGAAGACTGCATTTAGCATCTTCCCACCAGGTCAACCGCTGGCTTTTGTGAGCGATGGAACCACACAACTCACATTTCCTCCTCAGGCACTGAGTCCATGTTTGGGACCTGAAAGCCAGATGCTTTGCAACGTAAGGCCTCTGATCACCTCCATTTCAATGAAGCTTACAGAAGGGACCTAGTTAGATCAAAACAATATTTATATTGAATCTTTATGAATGCAAAGACATAGACGTGTGTCGGGTGAGAAAATATAAAATTGCCTATTCAGTACAGCACAACAGCAAGCCACAGTTTTAACCTGACTCTTCATTCATATGACCCGTGCCCTGTGCTACACGTGAAACAAAACAAACACTGCTACTGATTACAACTAAAGGCACGCTGCATGAGGACATAAGACAAGCATATTTCTTCTTACAGCTGAGATAAGGCAAACAGCAAATTAACTTATGGACCAACACTGCAGCCTTGTAGGAACACTGCCTTGACCATGACACCGGACATTGCCCACAGTGCCAGCTGTAGACCTAGACATTTTCGAGTAGGCATCAGGTCTGCAGCTCTTCCAAAACAAATCGTCTGGCTACACACTTGGTAAATTTTCAACATACATGTCAACACAACAGTCTGGCAACTCAACAATTACACTTAGCCACCCTGTTCCAATAACACTTCTGTGCAGCCTAACAGTAACACTTCCTGTTATGCAGCTCTATGGACAGGTCACTAGGACAGGTGCCGCTGGTGGCGTTAACCAACGTGAAGAAATCCAACAAGCTATACATTGTCACACTTGGCCATTAAATCCTTTTTTGCGTCACATCTAATAGGGCAAATATGCCTTGACTTAACTGATCAACCCATCTCCCGGCTTCCTACGGTGGCTCGCCGGAGACCCGCTATAGTGGCTAATATAAGATCAGCTCATGTACACTGACTGCAAAAATCGATCGTCGCAGCTTCTCGTATCGCCCCATCTCCCTTTTCTGTCAACTGTACCACAGGACCATATTATATCCCACTGAAAATCGACGTCCTCTTTCGATGTCCACCAATGACGATCATCCTATAGGATCCAATCGTACTGGCATCCATCCTAATTAACTTAGGCTGGTCTAGTCTGATAACTTGGCTAACGATTAGCTAGTTAGCCAATAAGCTAACATATACTGAAGAGTTTACACTCGGAGGAAACGTACCAGTGACCATGTGTAAACGGCATTCCAAATTATGGGAACTCGTGCCAGTAGCCTCTATGCGTTGCATAATGGGCGATAAATTTGGTCACTGTTGGTAGGACCGGATAAGCTTCAAACCTCACACTAACGTCAACTTGTCAGTTTGCCTGATAAAGATTTTCAAGCAGGCCGCAGAGTGTCCTATAAGTTAATTAAATTGTTGTGCCCGTACATCTACCTAAGTCTCACCTCTCCGTTTAGACTTGTAATTCCCCCGGCATCACCATTCCCTGTGCCACCAGGTGTTAAAAACCCCGTCACAGGGGCGGCTGGGACTGTTGCTAGAGAAGTCCGGGCCGTGGTTGGGCTCCCGGCCTGGATATTACTTGCGATACTGCAGATACTGCTGGTGCAGCTACTGCTGCCACCGCCCCGCTTGTTCTTCCTGCGTTTAGCTCCCCTTTTTGCGTCGGTTGGACTCATTTTTCCGGGGATACAATGGCAGTCTTCAAAATGTGGAGGTCTCAGCCTGGATGCCAGAGTGCTTGTCGCAATATATAAATAAAAGCAGACAATGTTTTAGAAAGAAAAATAATCAAGCTTCTAAATATTCTCAGACAGCTAGCAACTGGAGTTGAAATTCCAATATGGCCGTCTCAAAAGGAATTGGCTGCTCGCGATTGCGTTCTTTTACGCAACAGCGGTCACGCTGATTGGCAACTTGATTGGCGCTGCATGCTGGGTTATGTAGTGTAAAAAAGGCCAGGAAGTCTCAAGGCAAGTATGGCAAATACCATAAACGCCGCAATGACTGTGTTGGCCAGCAGACCCAATGCGCCATCATTTCCTCCATATTACTAGCGGCAGGTCCGCCTAATAAACAAATGCATGTAAACGCGTAAACTGGGTTTCCACACCGTCCTCTGCTTCAGTAATTTCCCTTCACTGGGTTGATTAAAGGGCTTTAGCAATATCATGGCAAACTTTTCAAGAATTTGGCTATGGTCAAAGACATGCTAAAGCAACGAAGGTCTGAGGGCGCTCAAATACACAGAATCAATCAGCACATTACTTCCTCACACATATAGGTTTGCCAGAGTTTAATAATAAAAAAAAATTGGCCTAATACAGCTGTGAGAAACTCTGCATGTGCTCTCTAAAACAATACAGTACAAGTACAATACTGTACAATGTTTTCCAATTTTAAGGTCCCTGGTTCAGTATAAGCTAGGCCTATAGAATTGACTTTAAGGCATTGCGTCTTGTGTTTATACCATTAAATGAGATTGGGCCCAATTACCGATTGGATATTTTTCAGCTACAATTTAACTACAGTAGGTACAATTTAACTACAGTAGGTCTCTGAGATCACATCAGAAAAATCTTTTGGCTGGTAGGACCTGCTGTAAGAAGAAAACGTGGTGAAGCAGCTTTCAGCCGCTATGCTTTTAAGTTCTGGAGCCAACTTCCAGAAAACATCAAAAATGCTCCTACTGTTGGCAGTTTCAAATCTAGACTTAAGACCAAACTGTTTTCAGATGCTTTCTGTTAATGATCTATACTAATTTTATCCATCAGCCAAATAATGGGCCAAATAAGGCTGATGTGTCATAGTTCTTTAAACTTGAATAAGCAATCACTGTTAATAATTTAAAATTGTTGCTACAGCTGTGCTTGATGTGTTTTGAATGATTTGCTTGATCTGATGTTGCTATGGTGGGTGAGGCAATTCCTTACAGTGACACTTGTGGGAACATTTTAACTGTGAGTGCTTTGGCAGGCAAAATATGACTTTGATATAATACGATTGTTATAATGTCAAGAAATGAATGAAGTAATGAAAGTAAGATATCATTGATATTGTCTTGATGTGCTTTATCAAAGAAAATGGTTATAGTAACATTATTTTCTGACTTAAAAACACCTTTCAGTTGTCGATCCAAATCTGTTAAGATAAAATGGGCCATTAGCCTCAGCTAAAATGGGCCACCATTTGTTATTGACTTTACTCCATAATTTTCATGAAATTTGCAGATACACAAGGATAACAGTTGGAATTTATGGGTGACTTTAGCCATACTGTATAGGCCTAATTGTATTGGTAGTAGGCTACCATATGCACGCACACTACACAGGCATTAGATTAGGTCCATTTCACTCAACGTGAAGCACTTAAACACACAAGTCTTATTGAATTAAAAGTTACTGAAGTGTTGAGGTTTGTTATTGCTGTATTGCACAGAAAATAGGCAAGGACAAAAAAAGGAGGCTGACCTGAAGGGACTACAGATGAAAATTAGCCTAGCTACGTTGCTAACTCTGGCACATTTACATTTTTTTTATTCAAATGGAAATGTTGATTAATGTACTGTACATTGACCCTTTTAAATAAAAATACACAGGATAAACCTGAGTTCACCATATAGCCTTTTAAGCACTTACGGTTATTTTATCTTTTCAGATGATTCAGTATACTTATTTAATGTGTTTTTATGCTTTTATGTCTTTTATTTACCTTGTACGTATTATACTTTTATGCTTTTACACTTATTTTATCTTTTATGTTTCATATATTGTCTTTTGTTTTTATTTTTGTTAAGCACAGTGGACTGTTGTTGTCTATGAAATGCGCTATACACAAACTTGCCTTGGCTTGCCTTGCCAATGTTCTGAGAAATTCTCTAGGCAATATCCCTGAGTATTGTTGATATAATATGCTCCTAACAACCCAAGACAACCTTTGATGCAACATTCAGTGCAACATTGCATTGCAGTGCATTATGTTTCTTTACAGGTGTGGGCAAGACACTCACACCTTGGTAGATCTGACACCCATGCATTGGGCATCTCATGCTGTTTGTCGTAAGGATGTTAAGAGCGTTTTTTAAGCATTATTTAATATTTCTAAACCACACATTAAACAAATTACTGTGCATTTTTGAGGAAGAACATACTGGACACGTAAACTGTTACGTGCTTACTCAGATTACCGGGAGTGTAGATGAATCCAAATATGACTGATCCAAAATCTAGAATAGGATATTCATTGGCCTTTCACAAACCTGCTATGGTCATTTAGTAAATGGTAACAGATTGCACCCAGGATTTCTTGTGTGGACAATTATTTTGACAAAGTAAATGCAATACACTTTATCCTAGATGATAGAAATTTGTCAACCTATGATACAAAAGTTTTGTCAGACAGGCATACCCTTAAAGCAAAGGAAACATTTCAGGAATACAATTTTGTTCCACCACACAAAGGTGCAAGTTTATATCTCAGAGTACATATTTGCCACCAGAGTGTACAAACTGTCTTAGTAAAAATGTACCCTGGTTAAAAGGGACAAACCTTTACCCTTAAAAGTTCAATTCTCTATCTTCTTCTATGAGAGTGTAGGGGTGATCTGGGTTTTTCACCTTTCTTAAAATAATAATTCTCCTGCTCACTGATGACCTATCTTTATCTTTGAAGGTGACCCAGTGGGGTGATTTAGACGGAAGTCTGCACTAGTAGTTCCAGAGTGCAGTTAATGAGATCCAGGAGTAAAATGCATATGGATAGCAAGGTATCAGTGGCTTAAAACTAGTATATTGCACCCTCTAGTGGAGAATAAGAATCTTACACAAAGGGGCTGAGGCTTTGAGTCTAGGGAAGATGTGCACCACTGAGGGAGCCAGTGACTAAGACAAATTAAATTTGTCTTAACTCAGGCAGGATGATAACGGCTCAGTCAGAGTGAAGCAGGGATGTAACAGTGATATGTGTGTGGGACAAGAGGAAAACATAAATAAATCTATGTCTGTTTCTGTTGGTGATGGATTATTTATATACAGTGCACATGGCTGGTTTGAACACTTAGCTTCAAAATACCCTGACTCCATTTCTAACAGGCAGTTCAGAAGAAAAAGAGAGTCAACCAAAAAGACCTCCAAAGTGTCTCCAACTTGAAGTTGTCGTAGCACAACAGCAGTGGACTACTGCTAAGTATGGTTACACATCATTGCAGCTTTTCAGAGACACTTTGTTATGAGATGAAAAAAAATAACACTGGTGGTGGTGGTGTGTGTGTGTATGTGTCTGTGTGTGTGTGTGTGTGTGTGGTGTGTGCTTGTGTGTGTGTGGGAGGGGGGGGGGGGGTCTGGTAGGTTGCGTCTCTCAACAACAAACAAACAAGCAAACAAACAAACATATCAATCCTTAGACTAAATCTTAGAAGAGGATGTTGTTGCAGTTGGCCTATCAAACAACAGTGGCAAGGTTTGTGCAAACTCATCCAAGGAACTCCCTGTGATTCACACTGATGTTTAAAAGTATATTCTAAATATGTGTTAGTCTAGTCACTAGCCTTCCCAACACATTATTTTGATGAGAACAAGCAGAACTGCACAACAAGAATTATCCACCATTCTCTTGAGGGATTGGCAGGTACTTCTCAGCCCTGTTTGCTTTTTTGAATTGGATAATGAACACAAATGTTGCCATGGAAATGTCAATTCATCTCCTTTGATTGGCTTCATTAGCAGATATGTCTATTCCCATGATTGTGTGTCCTAGATGCTTTCCTCGCTTCTGTGATCTCTTAATTATAACTCATGCTAGATTAGCATATTACTTTAGCTCCCCCATAGACCACATGTTTTGTGATAACCTTCAAGCATTTTAATTATGAGCTCTTGTCTGTGTTAGATTATAGGCAGAGTCATGGTGGGAGAGACAGCTTACTGGGGCATGAAGATAAAAAATAAGAATGACTCTCTGGTGTTAATTAATTACTGTATGCTAGACAAACAAGCCTGCATGGTATGCTTTGAGAATTGGACACCACTGAAACTACTTTTCCACCTGTGAATGCTCAGCAGTTACAGCATGAATACCTATTAGCATGTCTTTCTGGATCTGTGGTTAAAAAAAAAAAAAAAAAAAAACTAAATGGCATATAATCAGCAACAATTTCCTTACAGTGTTTATTTGTATGTTCAGACCACATAATAGAAAAGTTTCAACCATGTAAATTACACTTCAGATTCACAGTTTAACATGAGACAAAATGTTAAATGAAAATTAAGGTTGGTCAAGTCACGCAATAGCCCACTAGAGGGAGTTATTGCTAGAAAAACCATGAAACAACCCAACAGACAGAGCCCGTCGATGGGCTATTAAACCTTTTCTGCCAATACGTTTTCAGTTGAGTCCAATTCTCTTAGCAACGCAAACAGGCTTAGTAGGACCAATAGGCTAAATCCGTGGGTTAATAATGCATTCAGCATATAAACATGTCCTCGTAGCCAGATGATTAATCTCCTTTTCTTGTGGTATCGATCCTGAAGAACTTTTTGAGGAAGTACAGGAATTAAAAACAATGCCCTATACAGATTAAGGTTACAAGTTTATGGGCATTTTTTGTTGAATTTTGTGACAACAGGGATGACTAACTTGTCTTCTTATGCTGTAGTAGATAAACAAAGACACAAACAAATTATAATTATGGAATGACATTACTACAACAGTAACATTACTCTCTGTGTGCTATAGTTATAAACATAAGCTAAGCATGGCATAATGTCATTAAATACAATTTTGCCTTTATGATCTATAAAGAATAGGCTATCATTATCATTGTTTTTTTTAGCCTAACATTTAGCTTCATAACTTTTGTCCTTTTAAATTGAGCCTTTGGATCCACACAATGGCTTTGTCTTGGATGGAGAAATTGCACATTAGGTTCAGTCTAGTGGTGGAAAAGTAATTATGGAAATTGTTGTGGAGAGATAAGTAAAGGAGTTCTGAATGGCATGGGACCACAAGTATTGCTCACACTAAGATGTCTCAAATTCAAATTGTTATATTTATTGACAGACTGCAACTATAATGAAGGTAAGACTTTATTTTACAGTTGCATTTTTAGTGTATATATGTAACAGCTTGTATTATTATGTACTTGTACATACCTAACACTAACCCTAACCCTAAGGAACAGTGTAAGTACCTAATGATACATATTGTTAGACACTTTGTTACACTGTACCTAATTGTTGTAACAGGGACAGTAAAATAACGTATAACCAAAATAAATATGTTGATGTAAACATAATAACTACGGTGAAAATATTCTGGCAAAACCCAGGAGAAGGCAGATGATGCATTACATTACACAGACAACAGCACATTACCAAAAAAGCCAATTTTTAATTTGAATAAAGAACAGAACAATGCTAAAACAGGAATAAATGTAGGGACAAGCAGGGAGGGAGAGAGACAGAGTGAGACAAGTAATAGCTAGTCATTATTACAGGCTAGAACATTATGTCACTGAGTCCCAGGCATCCCTCCCATGGACTATTCACCTTACTACTGTCATTTGCACAGTTGAATAATTTTACAGTTACAACAATTTTAAGTTGAACTGTACAATATATATATATATTTTCTTTTTTTGCTATTGATATGTTTATTGTTTTTTTTTTTTGCACATTACTGCATAAGTTCATGTTTATCAGTTAGGCAGAATTGGATTTTTATTCGCTCCAACTAATGTTTACAACTTTGGAATGTCATCACTACAGGAGTACTATATGTGCTCTCAGCACTACACCACTGAGGTTTGGTATGAGTATTGAGTTATTGCACTTAGATTTGGTGAGGTGATGTCTACAAAAACCCTAAATGAAATATAATTAATAGGACAACGACCTCTACATGTTGGTCATGTTTATTTGTTCTCTTCTCTTGCAAGGAAGAGAAAAAGATAGATCTTGAAAATAATTCAGAATATGTCTTTAGTGCAAGTGTGATCTCACTGTAATTATTTCTCAGTTCACTGTGACCGTCACCACAGAAATGTGTTACTTCTTTACAGCTGTGTGTCAACATATGGACATATGGAGTAATTATTTCACAGTGTTGTCATTGTACTGTGATGAACAGCTCTGGGCTTAACCTGATAAACACTCTAATATAAATTCATTAGGCATGTAGCACTGCTCATTAGCCTTGATGATGGCTTCTTTAGAGTTTACAGCATTTTAGTTCAATTGTGCTCAGAGGAAAATAACATTTCTTCATGAAAGGACTGCTTAACACAGGTGCACAAGACCTCCCATCTTCCAAGGCAGATGGTGGGTGTCTACTTCTTATATAAGGATCACACAGTTGGCTTGCCATCCCTGTCCTTTCAGACACATCTAAATGGGAACAGCAGCATTTTGTATTGTGTGCACTCATTTTATGCTGTTTAACCTATTTTTGAGGGTCCCAAGCAACCAGTGTATGTTACAAGTCAAGAAGAATTCAGGCCATGCCAGTAAGTGAGAGAATTGCTCTTCATGTAAGAGCCTGATCCAGACCCTCATATTATGGAAGTGTTCACTCTCAAATATGTGATGGCACACATACATACATATGTCGATTTGAAGTATATCCTCTACCATCTGTACCTTTTAATTACTTTTCGGTGAAGTTTCCTGGTGACAAACAAATCCAGTCCACGTCCTCTGCAACAGACGTGACATGAAAGCACAAGTGAGGCAGGGCCTCTAATTGGTCGCTTGAGAATCACTCTCGAGTCTCTATTACTGAAGTCCCTTCCTATTCTGACCACCACCGCTCCACAGGATCGATGAATGATCTGTGTCATGGCGCAGAGGGATCAATGCTAAATGCATTGACATGTCTGTTTGAAATGCAGCATCTTCCTGAAATTGAGTTGTACAGGGGGATAACCTGGCTCTCTTGCGGAAGCTTTGAGGAGCTGCATGGTTAGTGTTGCCCTTCTGATGCCAGCATGGATAGGATTGAGCGAATATCTTGACCCTAACTGAGGATAACAAGGTGGAATATGTGAGAACACGCTGCTCTTTGAAGGAGGCACTCTGGTACGGTCTGCTTTCTCTCTCTCTCTCTCTCTCTCTCTCTCTCTCTCTTCTGTCTTCAGTGGCCTAAAGTCCAGTGTGATTTTGAAATGGATCAGAAACTGTTATTGGGTTACAGACTGCATTATTCCACAATACTTTCTCTTGGGATGTTTGGTGTATTAGGGTGTCATCCATGCATTGGCCAAAAAGCTAAAATGCTAGAAGCTGAAAAGATGTTGGGCCACTCCTTTTTTTCTTCTTTTATTTTCAAACACTTTTAAATCTAAACATTTTGGCTTTTCTGGCAACAGCAATGAGAAATTTAAGAATTGCAGTCCATCTAAATACCTAAATGATTTGCAGTTATGTATACTCCAATGTAATGTCAATGTATACTCTGTTGTAATGATGATATACTCTGTGTAAAGTCTGTAGTATTAAGGCAGTGTGAGATGCGTGAGGGACACCTGAGTGTGTGAAGCGCATGGCTGCGCTTCCTGAAGGGGAAGGCAGTGTGATGGAGTGACCATCACTAGAGATGTGGGTGTGCTCTGACTGCCATCCTAACAAGCCTGGCTCTTTGGCGTTGTGGTCAGAGCCCCTGTTTGGTACCCTGGAGACCTGGGTTCGAGGCCAGGTGGGGTGACTTCTCCTCCCCTTTGCTACAGGCAGTATCATGTTTAATGACTGACATGGAATATTACGCGTTAGCCCAAGTGAGAGCAATGGCTGTGCCTCTCGAAGGGGAAGGCAGTGTGATGGATTGTATTGTATTAATTAGCCTGTGAACACTGACCCACCTAAATATATACACACACACACATATATACTATTCTATCATAAAAGTATCAGCATCCAGCCTGTATCTGCACTGCCTGTAGCACACATGAGAGTTAAGTTGAGCTTAGGTTCAGCAGGTCACTCTGCACCCAAGTAAGCTTCATGCATTATTGACGAAACTCCTGTAAATAGTTAATTCAACAGGCCAATGTGTCAGCATAAGGAAATGATGCTGACATCTGCTCGTGTCTGCATGCAGAAAAGTACAAAGGTGCAAAATTGTACGGCAACCAACTGAGGGTGGCACATTGTAATGCAGCCATTAAAACATCATCAACCTAATAGTCTCATGCTTTGCTGTCTACTAAAGTGCTCACTGAAAAATGTTCAATTGCATTTCCTATTGGGATCAGTGTGCAGTCTTAAAGCATAAACAGCGTGCATTTCATAATTACTTCTTTTGTCAGCATTGCTTTATGACATTATAACATAAACATTGCTGTTACATTGCCCCAGAGAGCTTTATCTCTACTCAAAATACAGGCAATTAAAAAAAGGGGAAGAAGTCTGATCAAATTTGGACTTCATATGAAAAATAATTTGCTTGCTAGCTCCTGTTCGTTATATGTGTACCCACCATGGGGCTATGCTCCTCCATACTCTTTAATTTCAGCTAATGCACAAGCACTGAGCATCATGGCTTCCAACCACGAAGCACCAGTCTGAAGACATTCGTTTTCAAGTTTTTCCATCCCGCTGCTGTCATAACTACAACAATAAATGCCTCCCATGTCTCTTCAGCACATCACAGTGCTGAAAGCAGCCCATGCTGTGAATGTATTAGTGTTAGAGATATGATGCCTAGTGGCCATATTCATAAGGGCTGTGAGTGTGTGTGTGTGTGTGTGTGTGTGTGTGTGTGTGTGTGTGTGTGTGTGTGCGCGTGTGCGCGCGCGCGCGCGTGTGTGTGTGTGTGTGTGTGTGTGTGTGTGTGTGTGTGCGCGTGTGCGCGCGCGCGCGTGTGTGTGTGTGTGTGTGTGTGTGTGTGTGTGTGTGTGCGCGCGCGTGTGTGTGTGTGTAACTGTCTGTAAGTGTGTGAGTCTGTTGCAGGGGGTGGGGTGGAGAGGTTTTTCACGTATGTTTCAGTTTACTTCAAGGCTACAACTAAGGGGACCATGGGGTCCTTGTTAACTTGTTTCACTCAAATCGACATTGCCCATCCACTGTGAAACCACTACGGACAAGGCTTCAAAATCAATGGCCTGTACCTGCCTCCGCACATACACACACACACACTCACCCACTCACCCACTCACACACACACACACACATGCACACACGCACACACACACACACACACACACACACACACACACACACACACACACACACACACACACACACACACAAACACAAACACGCACACACAATTTCATGTCCTTCTCCCAAAAGATCTGAGAGCAAGAAACCTGTGACCTCATCGAGCCTTTATTATTGTGTGGTGGGCCACATCTCGGAGAGGGAACAAATGGCCACAATTAACCGGGTGTGCAGGAATAAGACACAGACAGTCTCTGTCTCTGACATGTGAAATCTAATTGTGTCTCCGGGGATGACTGTGGTTTCTGTCAGAATCGCACACATGCAGAGAAACAAACAAGAGACCTAAGTGGCACCCCGTAAACTAACATGGTATTGCTTTCCCAGGACACTGACTTTAGATGTACACTACAAATGTCTTCAGTATTTTATAATACACACATGCTTGCTATTGTTCCTGAAATGCAGGCAATGAACCACTGGATTAAAAAATGCAATAGCTTTTGGATGTTTTTATGAGAAAATGGGAAGGCTGAAATATTATTTTATGTACCACCATAATTTACTGTGTACCTTATGCTGATTACAACAACATGGCTGGATGCGGTTTTGAAACACTTGCCATCTTGTTACCTATGATTATGTTAGATATTTAGGTACTTTGATTGCATAACATCTTTTGTGTAATGTGGCATAATTTTGTTTAATGAATTGTTCAGTCTTCATTTCATTGTTTGTGTGCTAAAGTGTTGACAGACAATGTCTCTGATGGTAATACTTTAAAGTTACTCTCCAGTTAACTACTGTAGATGGAGCTGTTGCCTTTATCTCCAGAATTCTACAGAGACCCTGAGGAATATGGCAGCATGTGTGGACGTTTGGATTGGGACTTATATCCACATATATTATATTATATTATATTATATTATATTATATTATATTATATTATATTATATTATATTATATTATATTATATTATATTATATTATATTATATTATATTACTTATAAACATACAGACACATACATTACATACAGATGTTGTCCTTTCAGCTTTCTCGATTTCACACATTATTCTCACGAGAAATTGTGATATAAAATGTAAGTATTGGGTGGCGTATGCCTTTGGAAAAAAAAGATGTGAAACTATGAATAACAATACAAGTTAGCCTATTTTTTCTGCCTTTTTTTATGCCTAAAATATCGCAGGAGATTCATAAGAGTAAATTACAGTATTAGAAGATTTTACATGCGAGTGGTACTCGGGGGATCTCATGCTTCTCATTAGCTCAGCAAGCCAAATATTTTAAAAGCACCCCAAAATGGTTTGACCTGAAATTATTGACTATACCCTCTATTTATGAAGATAAAACTGGATATGTTGTGTTTTGCTTTAAAACATCACATTCCTTCCACATTGGACCAGTGCACACATTTTTTTGCTGGTAATAAAGTCGATGTATGTCCTAGTTATCCTCAGGAAGCTATCTACATAACCTGGCCCTCTGTCATCCTCAGAGTGTTTTTTTTACATTCATTAAAGATACTCTATAATGTAGTTTTTATTATGGAAGAACCTGTGAGAAAACACACAGGTTTTCTGATAGCCCTTCTGATAGCACTACAACATCACCGTAAGAGTGCCAGAGAGCCTCTCTCCAGTGGTACCCTCACACAAAGACGTAATAGCGCAGCATTGTGACAGACACCGCTGTGAGATTGCCACTTTTGTCCTTGCATTCACTGACCAATGCCACAGCCAACATTGTCGACCTTTTGTACACAAGCAGGCTATTTCATCATTGTCCAAGGAAATGAATGTATAGACATATTCATCACTGCTGGAACAAGAATATTTCTTTTGTAAGTAATGCTTCAACGGGCAAGACATATTAATGAAGGCGATGATTGGAATAACAATGAATCTTTTTTGTGACTTGCCTTTCTGGTGAAATATTAGGGCTGGGAGGAAGTGCTGTGTATAGCTCAGCTGTCACTAATGTCTGCTACTTGCACAAACAAGTGAATGTCACCCAATTCAGCACTGTGACATTTTCAAGTTTGCACTCCAATCAGGTTGTGCTCTATTGCTGATGCCTATTTCTGAGCATGCACACGGTCTAGCTGTCAATGCAGGTGACAGCAGCAGCACTGGTGGGCTAGTAAGCATTTATATGGGACATCACTGAGCAATTTGTAAATGAATTTGTTTGGTGTAATTTAATAGCCAAATCTTTTGGGGGTGGATGGGATAGGTTGTGTGTGTGTGTGTGGGGGGGGGGGGGGGGGGGAGGGGGTGAGGGCAAACAAAACTTGACTTAAAAAGACAGTATAATTGATCCTTCCCTCACACTGATGTAAGTGAGAAAGACAGTTGGGCCCGCATTTCACTCCAGATAAGCAAAATGACATTACATAATGAAATAAGAATCGACTCTTTGTGGATGGGCCTGTGCATGATGTTGAATATGAAAAGAGGTGACTGCATTTAATCTGCACTCTCAAATCAAGCTCAATCTTGTTGCACTACTCAATGTCAGCCACTGTTTAGTGTAGTTAGTCTGATTTGGAACATGAGGAATCAATGTCTCCCCTTTTAATGCAACTCTCTGCATCTGGGCTCCATGCCTTAATGATGCATTAGCTAGGGCACACTGTGTTCAATCCAAGTGCGCCCCTTTACTTATTCTAGTAGCAAGTAGTTTTAGAATTCTAAATGCCAGTTACTTAACCTGTTAATTAATTATTTGCAGTGCCTCTGCGCCGTGCACGCTGGCGAGGCCACCGAAGGGGGTTATGATAGATTTGGAGGGAGCATAGCTCTGCACACCATGGCCATTCATCAGCAGGCTTGTTGGGTTTGTTGGTGCAGTAAGCCGATACAGGGCCGATTTGTTACAGTTTTAGATGCAGAGCCATGCATTATGTTAATTAACACCACACAAGACCTACTGCTCTGGGGTTAGGTGTTGAAGTTAGCATTGTGCTGTGCACACAGCACTGTCTTCACTGTTACATAGAGATGAGTCTGAAAGAGAGAGAGAGAGAGAGAGAGAAGGAGGACTCTCACATAGAGATGAGTTTGAAAGAGAGAGAGAGAGAGAGAGAGAGAGAGAGAGAGAGAGAGAGATAGACCCTCTTTCAACCCTCTTTCTCTTGCTGCCTTTCACTTGTTGTAGTGTCTGCTAGCACACCCTCCCATTTTGACATAAGTTATCAAGCAAGTTGCAGGATAGCAGTGCATTTGTATGTTGTACAGAAGAACATTTCGACATTAAGGTTAATCACTGTAGCCTAGTAGACTCCTAACAATTAAACTACAGTGCCGTGATGCAACCAACTGCCATTGCATTACATAAAAACAACAGTTCAAATCCATGTGATATTTCAATTCATATCTTTCTCACTGTCCCTTGAGACTAGTGTGTGGTGAGTACATATTGGGCCTCTGTGAAGCTATGTGATCTCTCCCTTGGGCTCTGTGGCCTCAGGACTGCTTCATGTAAACTAGTGCCTTTCTTTCCTTACCTGGCAGAGAAATATTAATAGGTATGAGATGGGTATGAAGACTATACTGGACCTAACCTTTCTAAATAGTCAACCAAGAACTGTACAAATAAGCATCAAATGAAACGTACAGAAATAATTTAGTTTTTTCCCCCAATCTGTTAGTTAATCTGGAGTTTTAACTGGAAGTTGATTTCATAAAGGATCAATAGAATCCTGAGAATTATTTTATTTTTAACACTAGCCTTCAGTGCTAAGCAACACCTATGACACAGCGCTGATGATGTTGGAGGCCCTCACATAAGGATATGGTAGCTTTTTATGCGCATTCACAAAGAACCGTAACAGAGAACAGCAAACAGTCTGCTATCAGTCAACACTGAAGTGATAACAAAAACACACATATACCACACACATAGATACCCCCCACCCCCACAAACACTTACGCACATCACCCAACATGTACTGTATGTACACACACACACACACACACACACACAAACACTACACAGCTATAGCTTTTCTGTCCCGCTCCAATTAATCTTTGACATATCCTTGGGGCGTATGAAACAATGTACATAATGCTTTTATCCTACAGGGTTACACTTTATTTTACTTTCCTTGTTGCATCAGTTAGGTACAGTGTAACAAAATGTGTAGCAATATGTATCATTATTTACTTACCTTGTACCTTAGGTTATGGTTAAGGTTAGTGTTAGGTATGTGTGTAGATGCACTAAAAAAGGACCGTAAAATAACCTACAGCCCTTCTCCTGTCTCTTTATTAACATGTGTATTTACTGTTCTATTGTTGTTGTCTCACCACTGTGCACTCCTACCTCATACAAATTGTTCTGATAGTCCTGGGTCACACTATGGTCTACAGAAAAGACTTTTCGCTTTATTGTATACTAGCTACAGAAACACATGCCAGTAAACACGTTAACTTTAACTAGGGCTGGGCGATATGGCTGAAATCTGTATCACGATATAAGTGTTTCATATCGGTCGATATCGATAATTATTGAAACATTGTGTGACCTATGTAAAATAAGTAAGAGGACGGAAAAAAAATCTAAATTTAAACATTTTTATTTTTAACTTAACCTTCCTCTGACAGGCAATAAGCATTCAGGCAAAATGACTGTCAACACACGTTCAATGTTACGATCACAATGAAAACTGAACAATTATCAATAAGCTAATAAAGTGCTTAACAAAGTGTTATAAAGACGTGCTAAATGTAAACATAGCGAAACCTGATAGCTGAGAAGAACTATCATATATGTATGTAGTTTTACTGCATAATTTGCAGACAACATTTGTCTGACTACGATGAGATTTGTAAACTCCAAAAAAGCTCCCATACTGGTGAGCAGACCTTTCTGTTCTTAGGGCTTATTCACACCAAACACTCTGCGTATTCAGCGCGTGGCCGTTTTCTGTCCGTATTCGTTTAGAATGCATGTTAACAAATTAGACTCTTCACACCGCACGCGTGATCTGAGCGTATTCTGTCCCTATACAAACATATTGTATACTGATACGCGCTGTAGGCTACACGCTCAAGTTGGTGTGAATGAGCCCTTACGGTGCCGCGCTGCACGCATTCTATTCATTTCCAATGGAGTCCGTCAAGTCAGTATGGCCGTCCTCGCAAAGCCTATCGGGATTCCGGCGCGGTGGCTCGGACAGTTGCGGCGCGTCAAGAAGTTGGGCTCTGCTCAACTTTATGCAAATTATTCCGGTGGACGCGCCCGTGTTATCCAATGAAAGTAGATCACAAGCGAGGTATTGTCATGACGAAATCAGTTCTCGTGAATATGCACCTCTCGAGAAAAGAAAACTGTGGTTTTATTATTATTACAGTTTCTATTGGTGATATGAGTGAAATTGTATGCTGTAGAAAATCTAAGTACACCGACAGTGTAGTTTCTCTGGAGGTAAAGAAGTCGACCAGCAAATGGAGGGATACTGGTTTGATTCCAGCAGATTTGGGGGCGATGTTAGCTGCAAGAATGTGCTATGTAGACACAGCCCATTTTTACATTACATTACATTAGACTTTTTACATGTTTTTAATCAACGCGACTTACAATAGAGGACACAAGCCACACACAGACATGCTAATGTTGAGCTGTGGTCTTTCAACAGCACTTTCTGTACACGCCTACCTGTAGTAGCGATCCGGCAACACAAGGGGAGGCGGTGCGGCAAGCTATCTCAACGCGCCGCGATAGTGGACAGGCACCGTTATCCACATTTTCCTCGGTCGTCGCAGTGGCGCTCATCTTCCTTTCTTGACCATGCTGTTTCTGGAAAAAAACACAACTACGAGACAACCAATCACAATACTGTGACATGATTGGCTATTAGCGTGTCGCTCCCCATACGTTGCTAGGCTACAGAGGACGAGTGCCTTTGCTCATGCAACCAAGCTTGCTTCGCAACAAAGATTTAAAGCGGCGCTAAATCAGAGAGGGCTGTGACTAAACTTACGCCGTTTTCTTAAAAAAAAAAAAAAAACATTCTATCGAAACATTCTATCGAACGCATTTTCTATTGTTATCGAGTAGGTGTCTATCGAGATACATATCGTTATCGTTTTATCGCCCAGCCCTAACTTTAACTTTACCACAGAAACACACACATAGACATTGGGTTATCCTCAAGTTTAAACAGTGACTGGAGATGTGTGTCTAAAACACACACACACACACACACACACACACACACACACACACACACACACACACACACACACACACACACACACACACACACAGACACATGCACGCATCCTTTCTTCTTTCCTTTGATTTTTGCACTGAGCAATATTATAATATATTGGACTATATAGACACAGTTCTTTTTATTTTTATTCTTTTTATTATTACTATTATTATCATTGCATCCAGCAGTGTTTTGTCACACTGCTTAGTTGCATTGAGTTAGCTGTTTTGTTTATGGTGGTGCATTACACTGATTGCCTAGAGCTAAGAATGAACTAGAATGTGTCTAAGAAAAAAAATAATTATACAGACAAGTTAGACTGCAAATTAATCATCAAGGCCTCTTGTAATGCTTCAATTCCACAGTCAGCACTTAAGTAAACAATGTTAATTGAGCTGTGACATAAACGAAATTGGCTGCGGAAATAGTGTTTTACAGATCAGACAAGCATCTATAATTTAGCCTCGGAAGTACTTGACAAGTAGCTGTAATTTTTAGAGTATTATAACAATCACATTTCAGATCCCTGCATTTTTTAAAATACTGTTTCTATCTATGCAACATGCACAATGCAGACAGAAACAAAACAAAGGTGTCCTTGTGGGCCGTGGTCTTACCAGATATATAAAAGCCAGAGAGGTCCCAGGTCTGCCCTGTCCTGTCAGATGATAGTATGTTATAATAAAATATCGCTTAGTAGAAAAGGACCATTGATTTGCATAGTAATAGCCAGATAGTGTCACATGCCTTTACTTGAGCACAATGGTGCTGGGCTGACTGGGTTATCTTGTGCCAATTTGAAATGTGTGGGGCTGTAGTTAGTAGGTAGTTTT